>CM044014.1:40190345-40542845 GCA_024085815.1 Flaveria linearis
AACAAGAAGAATCAAGGCACAATAAACTAAAACCAGATCACAAAATTGATGATGAAAACATAATGTCTCTTCAAGCTTCATGGAACAAAACTATTAAAGAACTTGAACTTGCAAAGAAACAACTTGAAGAGATGAACAAAACACTTGAACAAGAAAAATTGGCACATGCAGCAACTCAAATAGATTTAGCCAAAGTTAAAAGCTCAAAGAAAATTGTTGAGCAACTGGTGAATGGAAGAAATGACAAAGATAAAACAGGACTAGGATTCACACATGAACCTATGCCTGAATCAATCTCAAAAACATTACTAGAGAATTTCATACACATGATCATTCACCGGAAAACAAAGCTAAACTGAAAGAATTTCAAGATCAAAAGAACTTTAAAAAGAAAAATGTTAAAGTTTATAAAGAAACTGACTTAGACAAGATCAAAAATGGTCATCCAATCAAAGTCAAATCGTATGAACCTCAACAAAAGCAAAAGAAGCTGTTTGTACCAAAAGGTGAAACTGTTATTGAACAAAGTGAACAAATGAGTGAAAAATCTACTGAATTCAATAACAAACTTAAAGGAAAATGTGAAGAAGCTAAAACAGATAATAATATTTCTGATGATTCAAGTTCAAATGAACTAACTGAAGTACAAGAGTGACAAAGGAATCTTCTTAAGATTCAACTAAACTTCAAAGCAAGAAAACTTCATCAAGATTGAGAAATCAAAGACGAAGAAAAGCTGCAAAAGCAAAGAAAACTGAATCAATTAATCAGTCACAGAACAATACTCAAATTAAACCTGTGAAGTTTGTGTCTGCAGGAACTTTTGACTTGAACACAAACACAAAAATGACACCTACACCTAAGATCAAATCTAACTCCGATTTGAGAACAAGTTCAGATCATAAGACTTCCGCTGTGTATAAAAGATTTGAATCAAAGGAGTCAAAGAATTTTGTTCAAGTTCGAAAGAAAAATCCTAAAGATCAAAAGACCAAATTCACACCAATTAAACAACAAATTAAATTGCCTAACCCAAAATTTAAACAAGAATAAAATGTTGCTTCAACATCAAGGGTTAATAAAATGTTGTTCAAACATTCTAAAAAGTATTGTGATATCTGTGACATGTACAATCATGACATTTCAGAATGTTACTTTAACAAGTATTGCTACATATGTGATATGACAAATCACACAACAGCTGAGTGTTATTTTAACAAATACTGTGCTTTGTGTGATGAAAGAAATCACAATACCAATGATTGTTACTTCAGGAAGAACTCTTCAAGGAAGGAATTCAATAATCAAGGCTTTGTAAATCCACAATTTATAAGAAATCAAAATATTGGATTTAAATTTTCACAACAACAATCTACCTTGGGTTTGAGATCTTTCAGAAGAAACAATTCTGATTATGATAATAATCATTTTGTCAAATCACAACAATACAATCAAGAAAAGTTTATTCCTCGATCTGTGAGAATAAACCAAGGAACATTCTCAAATGATTCTTACAAGAGTTCAAGATTTCTTGATAATGCTTTGAAATCAAAATCACAAAGAGATAATCAGTTGGTTTCTCAAAAAGGATTTGAACATGTTAAAATTCAAAAGAAACCAGATGTCAACAAACTTCATTTCAAACAATTTACAATTGTTGACAAGTTTGGAAAGCCCAAGACCATCTCGGCTTGGGTTACTAACTCACCTTAAATGTTTGTGACTGCAGGTACGCCCACGGAGACCAATCAACTCATGGTATGTTGACAGTGGGTGTAGCCGGCATATGACAGGCAATCAAGCCTTGTTGCAAGACTTTAAGTTAAAGGATGGTACTCATGTTGCGTTTGGAGGTGATGCAGGTGGAAAGATAACAGGAGAGGGAACAGTGTCCAATGGGATTATCAGTGTTGATAAAGTCAACTTTTGCTCACAGTTGAACTTTAATCTTCCAAGTGTATCCCAAATTTGTGACAAATCTTATTCTGTTCTTTTTGATAAATCTCACTGTTATGTCTTGAAACCAGGTTTTCAGATTAGCAATGACCGGGTGATAGTTAAAGCTGCTCGAGACAGAGATGTATACAAACTGGATATGTCTCAAGTGGATCCTGCAACTGAAACTACTTGCCTGATTGCTAAAGCTTCAAATGATGAAAGCCAGCTTTGGCATAGACGTCTTGGTCATTCCAACTTCAAAAACATGAACAAGCTAGTAGCAGGAAATCATGTTATTGGACTTCCTTCCAAGAAGTTTTCAACAACTGATCATTGCTCAGCATGTCTGAAGGGAAAACAACATAGAGCGTCTTATAAGTCCAAACTGATAAACTCAAACACCAAACCACTCCAGATGTTACTTATGGACCTTTTTGGACCAACTAATGTTAGGAGTATTGGTCGAAAATCATATTGTTTAGTCATCATAGATGATTATACAAGATTTTCATGGGTTTTCTTTCTTCAAGCTAAATCTGAAACTGCAGATCTTCTAAAAGAATTCATTAGTGAAGTTGAAAATCAACTTGAACAAAAAGTAAAGATAATAAGAAGTGATAATGGAACTGAATTTAAAAATGCTAACATTGATTTGTTTTGTGCAGAAAAAGGGATAGTTCATCAGTTCAGTGCTCCCAGAACTCCACAACAAAATGGAGTTGCTGAAAGGAAAAATCGAACTGATTGAAGCTGCCCGGTCTAAGTTGGCTCATGCTAAAATTCCAATCACTTTCTGGGACGAAGCGATATCAACAGCCTGTTTTGTTCAGAATAGAATCTTACTTGTTAAAGATAAAAAGAAAACTCCATATGAGTTAATATTTGACAGGAAACCAAACATAAACTTTTTAAAATCATTTGGTTGTCCAGTTATGATTTTAAACTCAAGTGATCATTTAGGAAAATTTTAAGAAAAAGCTGATCATGGATTTTTCGTTGGATATTCATCAGTTTCCAAAGCCTATCGAGTTTATAACTCTAGGACAAATACTATTAATGAAACATTCAACGTTAAATTTCGGGAAAATTCTTTTCCATCAGTTTCAAATGGTCCTGTATGGTTATTTGATATAGATTCTTTGTCAAACTCATTTCAATCTCACTTATTTAATTAATCTGATGATTTTTCAGGTAAGAAGAACTCAAGAGGAGATCTTGGATCTTTCAGTGATGATTCAGATTCTGATGATTCAGATGATTCTCACCCAGAATATCCGTTTTTTTTCATTTGTCAAGGATTCAATAATCAAATTTAATGACAATGTTCATGATTCTTCAGCATCAGATCATTCAGTTTCAGCTGATCAAGAAGATCACTTTCTTTTCGTAATGATGGTACAGAAATTGGACATCCTGAGTCTGGCACATCTTCCATATCTGGAGATGCAATTGATCATAGTAACTTTGATTACTTTATCAATTCACCAACTCAAGTTCCAAATTTCAATCCACATTCTTCTACCTTATTGCAACAGCTCTCCAACTTGAACCAAACCAATCTTGATGTTAATGTTCAAGGAAATGAGATTCCGATATCTCGTATCCACAGGAACCATCCAACATCACAGATTATTGGTCCTCTGAATGAAAGAACTACTAGGAGTAAATCTGAACATGCAAATGTTTGTTTATAGTCTTGTTTCCTTTCTCAGATTGTTCCTAAAAATGTCACCGAGGCATTACAGGACAATGGTTGGATTGAAGCTATGCAAGAAGAACTTCTTCAATTTCGAAAACAGGAAGTGTGGAAGTTAGTGGAATTACCTGAAGGAGAAAATGCCATAGGCACAAAATGGTTGTTCAGAAATAAAACTGATGATCGTTGCATTGTAATAAGAAATAAAGCAAGACTTGTTGCACAAGGATACACACAGGAAGAAGGAATTGACTATGATGAAGTATTTGCTCCAGTTGCAAGACTCGAATCTATTCGTGTTTTCCTGGCTTATGCATCATTCATGAAATTCAAGGTGAATCAAATGGACGTCAAAGGTGCATTCTTGTATGGTCCAATCACTGATGATGTGTATGTGAAGCAACCTCCGGGCTTTGAGGATGCAGAATTTCCACATCGAGTGTATAAGCTTAGCAAAGCTTTATATGGCCTACATCAAGCTCCTAGAATTTGGTATGAGACATTATCTCAACACTTGATTCAACATGGATACACAAGAGGAAAAATCGATCCTACTTTATTCATAAAGAAGGATAATGATGATTTCTTATGTGTGCAAGTGTATGTAGATGATATCATATTTGGTTCTACCAGTCCAACTCTGTGCAATGAATTTGAAGAAATCATGAAATCTCGTTTCCAAATGAGTTCTATGGGAGAAATCAATTTCTTTCTTGGATTGCAAGTTCAACAATCTGCAGATGGTATTTTTATCAATCAGGAGAAATTTGTTGATAAACTTTTGAAGAAATTCAAACTGCATGATTGTCAGTCCATAAGAACTCCAGCTGACGTAAACACCAAGATTAAGCCTGATCCTAAAGGAAAATTAGTAGACCAAACATTATACAGATCTATGATTAGTTCTTTGATGTATCTTACTGCATCAAGACCAGACATCATGTATGCTGTATGTGTTTGTGCTAGGTATCAATCAGACCCGAAAGAATCTCATTTAATTGCTGTCAAAAGAATATTCAGGTATCTCAAAGGTAAACCAGCTTTAGGGCTTTGGTATACTTACGAGGGTAATTTTGAGTTACATGGATACACAGATAGTGATTATGGTGGATGTTGTCAAGACAGAAAATCTACGACGGGTGGTTGTTAGTTTCTTGGACCCAGATTAGTTTCATGGCAATGTAAGAAACAAACAAATGTTTCTGTCTCAACTGTAGAAGCTGAGTACATAGCTGCATCAGCAGGATGTTCTCAAATCCTTTGGTTGCAAAACCAACTGCTAGATTATGGGTTCAATTTTCTTAAAACACCCATTTACATTGATAACACTGCTGCTATGTTCATTACAGCTAATCCAGTTCAACACTCAAAAACAAAACATATCGAAATTCGATATCATTATTAAGAGATAATTCTGAAAAAGGTTTAATCATTTTGATTCAAATAGCAACTGAAAAACAGTTGGCAGACCTATTTACTAAAGCTTTTCTATCAGGAAGGTTTGAGTATTTAGTGGAGTCAATTGGCCTTATTAACCATGTGTAACCTGGTTACAAATTTGAATCTTTTCATGATCAAATACTTTCCTAAATCTGATACTTTCATAAGGGTAACTTTTCATAGTTATTTGCCTGATTGTTTGTGTGTGTGTGTTTTCTTTTATAGAAAAACAAATACAAAATTAGAAAACTCAAAACTCAAATAGAAAATTATAAATCAAAAATCCAAAAATAGAGTGCTTTTCATTTTTCATTCATTATTTTAGGAATGAATCTGTGTTTGCCTTATGTGAGAAATGATAGTACATTAGTAAGATCAGTTGCATACTTCACTCACTAATAAAGTCTGACATGATCAGGAATTGTTGTGTAGTCACTATCATGCTAATATACTGAACAAGTAAATTCTTGTGATTACCCACATCCTTATGCTTGTTTGTGTATTCATCTAAGTACTTTTGAATGTATTAGCTTATCAGATTGAGTGCTTGTTAAGCTACTCCTGCTCACACCTAATGGTATTGTGACTAATCATGAGATCTGTTACAAGCATCATTTACTTCTCTGTTATGAGTCATCATAGACCTGAAGTGCTGAGATATCCTCTGTTGTAAGTCATTACAGACCTGGATATTCTCCTTTGATGCAAAAGATGCCAATGTGCACAACCCATTCAATAGGATGGTTAGAGTTGATCAAATGGTTATCCATGATCATTCTCTTCAATTCAGTAACATGAACTCGGATTATGCATATTTGTTAGGTAATAAGTTGGGAATATGTGCTTTCTTGCATGTCATGATGATGGTTGATCCTCTAAGTCTTGGTATGCGTCACATCTTGTCATATCCTTCTACCATACTCATCCAAGAATTGAAGAAGTAAGTGAGCTGATAGTTTGTGTCAAAAACACTCATTTGTTGTCCTTAGATCTTATGTCTCCTTTGCTGTGATATCACCGACCTGGAACACACTTGATCAGGATTTAATCATTGTCTATGACTATCCACATAATTTTTTATTTTAATGTTCTGATCTTATCTAATATGATCTCACTGTAATCTATGATTCTATTGTAAATATTAGATTTTCATTCTGCTTTCATTTTGATTTGATGCTTGTTTTCTTATGTGCAGGCAATATAACATTGTTAAGTGTGATATTCTTATGATCTATTGGTAAACTTCTAAGTTTTGAAAAACTTAAAAGTTTAGGGAGAGTAATAAACCAATAAGAATATTCTCAGAAAATCAAAATGATCATGTTGAATTAAAAGGATGATGCTTTAATTTCAAAGCATGTATGTGTTTATCTATGATAAAATGAGCTCATAATTTTTAGTAAGTGGAAAAGCTTATTTTTAGCAAAGTGGAAAAGCTTCTAAGTTGAACACAAGACAAATTTTGAAATATTTGGTTTGTTCTTTTTGAAACTAAGATGAAGGGTCAAAAATGTAAAAAGTTTAATTTTGAGGGTCAAAAATGTAAAAAGTTCATTTTTGCGGGTCAAAAGTGTAAATTTGAGGGAAAAATAAAAATATGTTATATTGTTTAAATATTAGTATGAAATATTACTAATGTGTTTAAACAGTGTGCAGGTGGAAGATTTGAATAATACAAGTGCAAAAATGCATGAACAGTTGTTATGTGGCTGAACAGTTGTCGTATGTTCAAACAATTGTTATGTGTATGAGAAGTTGGTTTGTGGACATTTCAGCATCATTATACTACTGAACTGTGCTTATACTACTAAACAGTTCTCATAAGTCTGAATAGTTGTCATACGACTGACCTTATACGACCAAACAGTGCTAATACGACTGGCCTCATAATACTGAATAGTGCTCATATATCTCAACACTTAGTAAAATTTGTGACCTAATAAGTCTGAACAGTTCTTAAACGACTGTACAGTGCTTATACGGCTAACATTTTTTTACTTAGTATAAAAAGCACACTTGTGTTATTCATTTCATTTTTATCTCAAAACCCTCACAAAACCTCTCTGACCTTTCAAACTCTCAAACTTTCGACCAAAAACCTTCATTCTTCGTCCATTTCGAGCACAAATCACAGATTATTGATAGAGTTTTTGTGATTGTAAACGTAAGTTTATGATTATCATTCATCTGATTTCATGTTTCAATGAAAATTGTGTGATAGGCGTTCGACTCCTGTACGGTCGTTTAACCCTAAACACTTCAAAATTTTCAGATTAAACTTTCAAATCGAAAAATGTGCAAAATTGATGATTAATCTTGTTTGTCTGGTGATTTCGATCATGATATTAGGTTAAACTTGTTTTAATCTGACATTTGATTGAATACTCTGTTGATGTTCTTCGATGAACAGTAACAGTAGATGAAGAACCCGATGAAGAAGATGAACAGATTCATGAATTTTTTATAAAAAATGAGCAAAAAAATATAAATTTTAAATTGATAAAAAATCATCATTTCAGGAACTTATGAGTTTTAATAAAATGATATAGATAAAATAAACAAAAGTGTTAATTTTTTAAATCAAAATCAATTTTGAAAAATCATCTTTTATTAAAATTAAGTGTTTACACTTAAAATTTAAATTTCAAGTTGATTTTAAAATTCAAATGAATTTTAACACTTCAGTTTATAATATCTTAAATCATTATATTTCTATACTCACATTAAATCATTTGCTTCAAACACACAGATTGTCTAATATTTTTGATTTTAAATGTTGCAGATGGCTCAGTTAAAGTTTGCACCAAAGCATAACATTGCTGCATTGCTTGATGAAGAAGCACAAGATGCATTGTCTTATGAAGAGATGATAAGATTTCTTCTAAGAACAAAATATGTGTATGCAATGTGCTACAAAACTGTGATCTATGACAGACTAATTAGACAGATCTGGAATACTGCCAGTGTTGAAATAGGTGATGAAGGCAGAAAAGTTCTCAGAGGGTTTGTGACCAGAGACAGAATGATTGAAGTGTCTGAAGCTTCTATCAGAAATGCTCTAAGACTAGGTCAAAATGATCCTGAAGATCTCTGTGAATTGACTTTTGATGAATGCAGAGAAACTTTCATGGCTATGGGTCATCCAGACCAATTTCCTAAACAGCAATTTTTTAGAGCAAGGGTCTATAACCACTGGAAACTTTTATGCTCTATCTTTCAACATTGCTTGTCCAAAAGGAGTGCAGGATGGAATTCATTTTCTGTGGACATTGCATCACCTATTGTTGCCTTAATCACAAATAGAAGATTTAATATGGCAAGATGGATTCTTAATGGATTTGTGTTTAATTTAGAAAAAGGAACAAGACACAAATACTTGATGTATCCAAGATTCCTCCAAATGATCATCAATGAGGAATATCCAGATATACATGTTTATGGTGTTGGTGGAGATCGGATGGAATTGGAAAACATGTCTGAAATGACATATAAGAAGTTAACAATGATAACAGGTGCTCAGAATGTTCCTATGTTTGACTACATGTTAAATGTAGCAAATGATGAAGTTGACATTACTGTAGAGCATTATCATTTGTTAGAGGGTGAACCAATTGATCCTACTGATCTGATAGATGAGTTTCCTATAGAAGAAGATGATCAAGATGAGGAAGGTGATCAAGATGATAATGATCAAGATGATAATGATCAAGATGATGATGATGCTAATGATGATGATGGTGGTGGTGTAGCTGAGACACACCAAGATATAAGTCATGAACCACCAATGTCTGAGCATGAAAATGAAGCTCAAAATGAAGATGAAGAAATAGTTGGTGATGAAGTTCATGATCAGGAAAGTGAGCATGATGCAGTTGATTATGAAATTGAGCATGAAGAGGCAGAGGCTCAAACAGAGATAGATCATGATATGAATGTTGATAATCAAATTTTTGATTATGAGTTCATTGATTCATTTCAAATTAATCAAAATATACCAGTTTCTACAACTCATGTGGCAGTTCAAACTGATGAGATTGTAGATGTTGATGAACTAGTAAGGCTAAAAGATGAAAATGAAGCAAAAGAAAAGGAGATTACTGATCTAAAGGCTGAGATTGATATGATAAAGAAAGAAAATGAGAAATTGAAAGAAGAAAGTCTTAGCAAAGATGAAAAGATTGTGTCTTATGCTAAAGACAAAGAGGATGTCATCAAGAACTTTGAAGTTATGATTAAAGATTATGATGTTCTTGAAGAAAAATTCAAGAAATTGGCTGAGGAAAATGAAGGTTTGAAAGAAGAATTAATGAAATTGAAAGAATTAGCAAAACCCAAGTCTCTAGAAGTTGAGATTATTTCAGAGCATATTCCAATTGATGTAGAAAAAGCTGCTGAAGTGGAGAAAGGGAAACGAAAGATAGATGAAATAGAAGCTGAACATGTACCTGAAACTTCTTCAAAAGTTCAAAGAATTGAAGATTTATTGAACAAGATACTCAAGAGAGCCAAGAGCCAATGTTCAAGACAAAATTGGTGCATTGGAAGATTTGGAAGATGAATACAATGATGACTGGTACAATGAAGTATTGGATGATGAAGATGTGATTGAAGAAATTGAAAATCCATCATTAAGAGAGTTTGATCAAAGTCATGATGGTGTTCCAACAGATTTTAAAGAAAGATATAACTTCTTGGTGAAAATGAAGTACAACAGAGTGTTCTTAGATGGACTAACTGTTTCTCAAATCAATGATGAATATGAGAAGTGTTTAGCTGCTGAGTCTTCTGCACCTGTTGATCCAAACGAAATAAGCTTGGAACATGGTGAATGGGATAGAAGACAGGAGAGCATAAACGTTGAAGAAATTTCTAGTTCTGAATTGCACCATCCAGATCCAGATGAGATGAGCATAACTGCTTTACGATCTTGGTTGCAAGCTAGAAATTATCCATGGAAAAGATTGAAAGATTACAAGGAGAATCTTTGAGAAATTTAGTAAAAAGTTTTCAATTGACTGAAAAGCAATCGAACAAAATGATCATTCTAGATACTGATAATCCTCAGTATTTAGACATTACAAAAAGAACTCGGATCTTGAAACCCCAAGAAATCAAACAGATGGCTCAAAAATCTAGTATGCTTGAAAGAAGGAAAGAATTGATGAGCATGTTTCCTCAAACAGAGAAACAAGTATACAAAGCTTCTTCTGATCAAATTCAAATTTTTGATAAGTCAAGATCAACTGGTGATCTAGTGAGAAATGTTTTACAGAGAGGACAATCAGTTGCTGAGCTTTTAAATGCAATGATTGCTCCAGATTTTACAAATCAAGTTACAATCATAGCATGGAAGTATGATGAGATTTTGATGCATTTTTGATAAAACGAGTAAATGTGTGTGTGATGTATATCACTTCTACTCGAGCATCATTAAACTTCCAGTGCAAGATTTGAAAGAGTTAAGTAAGCTTGACTTGATAAACCCTACTGAATCAAAAAGAGGATCAATGTTGTAGAACTCTTGAGAAGAGGATTAGAAAGGACTAGTAACTTTCTTGAAACAAGATGCGATCAGGAAGATAAGGAGTACTTTGCTTTGCTAAAGAAAAACAAAAAGTTCAGGGGTTTACAATCAGAAGAAGAACATTTTATGATTGAATTTTCTGATAAGTATTTCGAAAAAGTAACTTCACCGGGATTGAAGGTCATTGAAGGAAATCAAAAGACAAAACCAATTTTGAGATGGTTCTATAACACCTCAACTTTTGAGTTGAAGTTGGTCCGAAATCTCACAAACCGGGATGAGGACATGATTTCATTGTTTGGTACTTTTGAACTAAAACTTCTTCACCCGAGTTATATTTCATTTTTGGCTGTACAAAAGTTTGAGAAGGTGATTCCTGAAATTGCAGAACAAGATAAGAAATACTTTATCTCAATCATTAATGTGATGAATGCTTAATGGAGCGAATTTCGTTGAGAAAGGCTCTTGAATATGCCAACATTGTGAAGAAAGATATTCCAGATATTGAGTTTATAAGAATATCAAGGAAAGGCGTGCTTGAATTGTATACAAAAGACTGCGGAATTCCAATTGAGCTATATGCTAATGTTGATATAGCATGTTTGTCAAAGACACGTTGGAAAGAATGAAGCAGTTAGATATAAAAACCAATGAATCAAAACCAGAGCAAGCTGTTCTAGCAAAGAAATTCAAGTCAGCAATAGAGAATGCATTGAAAGAAACAGAGATTTACAAGAAGAAACCAATGTTCACTGTTAAAGAAGAACCTGAAGAATTATTTGAAGATTGAAGATAAAAGAAGAAGTCAAAGGATGTAGAGAAGATAAGATGAAAACAAAGACAAGATTGAAGATAAAAGAAGAAAAGAAAGGATGGAGCTGAACTGAAGACAGAAGACTATGTAAATCTTAGGGGGAGTATTGTTAGGTCCCTTAGAAGATTAACATTAGTCTTTAGTGTCTAGTTTTGTATTTTATACTAGTATAGGGACTAGTTTTGTAAATTTTAGTTCCTTAGGTTCTAGTATAAATAGCATAGACATAGTATAGATTGCAAGGTTTTTGTATGTTTTTATGAGAACTGCTCTCTATCTTTTGTAATCGTCTTTGCTATCAATGAAATATGAATTTTGTTGATTTTGCTTGATTTGATTACAATTGCTTGTATTTGCTTTGAATTGTTCATATAATTATTACAGATTGCTCTAATTGATCCTATCATGTATGTATGTATGTATGTATATATATATATATATATATATATATATATATAATGCATATATATATATATATCTATATATATATACTAGCAGGGACCCGCCCGATGCGGAAACGGAGATAATTTTTAAGGCGGTGCTCGTGTCTGGCTAGTTTATCAATACTGTAATGATGTATTGTACGTCTATCAGTTTTTCTTATTCGAAGCGTCGGTGTAGTCTATCTATGTTAGCATTAAGATCTGAATTAAATAATCATAAACACAAGAATAAGAAAATATATCTCAAACATATTAATTTAAAAATAAAAACCCAATCACAAATTTATATCTGTCATCATATTGATGATTTGAGAGTTCTTGAAGAAAGTCTGATAATCTATCATCAGATATTATTGAGTTTGGGTTTGTAACTATTTGTTTGAATGTAGAAGTATTCTTTTTGTTTTTTGACATGTAATTACAAAATAATATGAACTAAACAAGAAAGTGAAAAAAATTAAAATGAGCAATATGCATGTACATGTGCAATGGGTAACTGAAGTTTTAGTTCCTAGGTCATCAAATTTATATCACAATGTTTTCCAAAAACCGCACAACCATATCGCCGTACAGGCTTACAAACACAAAAGATAGATTTGTTAGATATCTACACAAAACTCATTACACAACCCAAAAGAAACCCATCTGTAGTATGTAATCTGCGTGTTTGAAAACCAAAAATTTAATATCCTTATCAACATCTATCACGTTTCATACGAATATGGATTTATAAATTACAATTGCATTTATTAAGTTTGCTTTTTATATGAGTGAAGATGAATTTTTGTTTTCATTTGCAAGTTACGTGATTATTTCAAGTAATTTCTTTTTATAAAAATTACACAAAGCTACTAAACATGACCTCGACATGAATCATATAATTTGTATAACTGGATAACCAAATCTTCATCACATATAGATAACGTGCAAACAATTATAAAAAAAATTAACAACTGCATTAGAAATGATGTTTATTATAGTTTGGAATACCCACCTACTTGAGATAATTGAATTATGGTGGCTTTTACATTTGTGTATGTTCATTTCAATTTGTGTTTCAATTAGGGACTAATCCAACCTATATATCTAGAATTCCAATTGAAGAATATGAGCTTGCTACTTATCATTAGTTTACAGATCATACTTAAAGTACAATTGAGACCTATTATAGCAGCAAATTGATCTCCCATGCAGCTCATTCAGCATTACTTATGGGTTCAACAATTTCAATATCAAGTGCCAACAACTACTTAACATCAAACACATAACAATTGCTCCTTAGAAATCTTAAAATACTTTTATCAGATGTAAACAATGCCTTTGATTATCATCAGTTGTTAAATACAACTACTAAAGAACTTTTATGAGGCATTTAGTCGAACAACTTGCTACAACTGAACGTACTTGAATTCAGCATGTAACTTGAATAATCGTTGAACCTCGATGCAACAAATAATTCATATCACTTTTAAATTACATGAACTCATACGTGTTGGTAATTAATCTATAAACGGTCAGCTACCCGTTTATAGTCAATGGAAGAAGAAATACAATCGCAAAACAATTTAGGGTTAAAGTTTATATTAACATTAAATGGAACCACATCAACCTAGTAAGATGCTTCAACTTGGAGAAAAGACATTGTAATTATAAACATAATTCTTTGTTAGATGAAAAATATTTACCTTTAATCACTATCAAACACAAACAGGGTAGAAATAATATAACATAAATAATTAACACAACAAGCAAATTAAGTAATAAAGAAGCAATTTAGATGAACAATAGAAAGATGAAGCATGCAACAGGCAAATCACATATAAAGAAGCAGATTAGTATATTAGAAAGATTGGATACTTGAAGCAAGAATCTGATGACTCCATACCAAAGCTGAAGTCATATGTGGTTGAGTTGCAACGCCGATATCTTCCCTACGATCATTGTTATATGAATGTCGTTATTGGGGAATGGTGTAGTGCGGCAGTGGTTCAATGGTCGGGGGTTATTCAAACTGGGGAGTGGCTTCATCGAGTTAAAAAGAATCTAATTCTCACATTTCACGTCTCCTATTCTGAGGGTGATAGCGACCCGTGAACATGTTTAAACAATAAGACATTATAGAGATGACATGAGTATATATTTGATTTTATTCCAAAACTCAAAAATTTATAAACCTAAAGCACTTACAAATAACTAGCATCCATTTTTTTTGCCTGCCATTGACTTCTTGTAATGTTGTAGGGTTAAAAAGAACTCCTGAGACTGAGTTGCAGCTTGCCATTGACTTCTTCTCTTAGGAAATATAAATCATTAAACCACTTAACCGGTGTAATGATTTTGTGGATTAGGAGCAAAATAGTTGCAATACTTGCATCATAGATTCTATATTACAAGCAAAGTCCCATATTGAGAAACCAACCCATAAAAAAAAGTGATGCATTACTAACAAACCAAAAACCAGTATTTCCTATAAAAGAAATACAATTCAAATGCTAAAACTAAGATGAATTTGACCTCCAAATTTGAGAATACAAAACTCAGTAAATTAGCACAAACGAATAACATAATTCTTTAGTTAACTCAAAAGAGCTATCCTCAAAAAATTGAAACAATAAAACAAAACCCTATACTAAAAAAGGATGACCGATCACTAGTATTAAGGAATTGGAGGCTAGATTGGTGTCGCTAAACCTCACCTTCTCCAAATGAACACCTAGTATGGGCGAGACCTCATCGGAAACCTAAAATCAATTTCCAAGTACGATTAAAAGCAATAGAAGATCAAAAGTCAAGGATGCCTTACTATTAAACATGAATTTAGAACACAACTATGGCTACTTCATCACCGTTGCTATCAAGGTTCACCGAGTCTGATACCTCATGGTAGATCGATTCCTCAGAACCTGCTTGTTTATTACCATTGCTACCAAGTGGATTTCTCCAATTCCATGGTCTTCTCTCTCTTTGCAAAGGTGGGGAAATAAGAAAAGGGACAAGTGGGTAGACATTGTGTGACATCGGTAATTTTTCGTTACCAAAACTCCGTTAGTTCCGTTAAGTCTTGCATACACGTGTCGTGAGCACACACTAATCGTTTAACGTTGGTGACCTAATAATAATAATAATGTTAAATTAATGATAATCTAGTTGATTAGATGTTTATTGTGTTATGCTTATGTGTTTACGCGATTTAAATGTTAACGATGAATTTTATCACGTAACGCGGAAACGTGAGTGTAAATTCGTATGTTTGTGTTTTATAAAGATAAAAATATACAATTGTTACTATGGGTTTATATGTGTAGTATTGTGATTAAAAACATTTAAAAGTGTTTAAAAGAGGTTTCTTTTATAAAAATTTAAAACACAAGGATTAAAGGGTAATTATTGTAAAATAATAAAACAAAACAAACCCTAAACCCCCCCCCCCAAAACCCCATTCGGCCACAACACTCATCCTCTCCTCTCAAACCTGCGAATTCAAGCCTAGAACAAGCAATTGTGCCTTGGTTTGGTCGATTTTAAGCTAGGAAACACATTAGAATCATCAATTGCAAGTTAACACACGTGAAAAGGTTAGATTTTACAAGTTTCATGGGTGTTCTTATTATGGCCGAACCCTAATTCGTATTTGGGTTTAAAGATTTCAAATTCTATTGTTGTTTGATGATGTTGACAGGTTAGTTGATAGTATACATGTTGTTTAACGTCGATTATGCAAGAATGATACGTTTTTGTTGAATTGTTTATGGACTTTGATTCAAGATGAACCCTAATTCGAAATTGATGTTGATTATATGAAATTGATGGTTGTTTGATGATGTTATGATGTTAGTTTGGTTGAATGAATGCTAGAATACATTGATCTTGCAAGAAATTGATGAATTGAAGGCGTTGTTCATAGGTTACTAAGAAAAGTAACTTTATTTTGCATGATATGATGATTTGATGATGAATTGATGTTGTTGAAGTGTTTAGGATAACATATGTATGTTAGATTGATGATATGTATGCTAGAAAAACAAGAATGAATATTGTTGTTCATAGATTTCCAAAAGTAGTAACTTTTTTAGATATGAGATTGATGAATTATGATATTTGGATGTTGTTGATAATGCTTAGATGTTATTATGAACTTGATATGGCATATTATTGATGAATGCATGTATACATTGGGTGTATGATAGATTTTGGGATGTACTTTCCAAAAGGGGAACTTTATTTGCACAAAGTTTGTAGGAGAATAGTTTGAGCATGTTGGGACATTAGGAGCATGTTAGGATGTCCATGGATGATTTCTAAGGTAATAGAACCCGTTAAATAGGTTGTTTGGAATGCATATTTGGTTATGTGTGATTTATGCACTTTGATGATCATGTATGATGTTGAACGTGGATTAGTAACTATGGCATCATGTTGGGACTAGAAATTGATCATCTTGGTGTATGTTTAATGTAATGGACATGTTGAATGTGTTGTTCGATAGTATGGATGATTAATTGATAAATTATCTGTTTTGGCCTGTTTATGATAATTCATAGTTATGGGTCATATGAGTAGGTTATACATGATCTAGGTAACCTCTGAAGGTTGCCTGTCCACTCTCACTTCCAAGTAAACCCTAAGTATTTGTACGCATATCAGGTGAGTTCATGCCCCACCCTTTGTTTAATCTCTTTTGGGGGAGATAGCATACTGGTAATTTCATAAACGCTTTATATATTTAAGTTGTGTACAATATTAATATAGTGCTGTTTGCCATGGAAAAGTCCTCACACTTTTGAATTGTTAATATTGAATAGCGGGGAAACTTGGGTAGTACTACTGGGTCTGACGAGCCCCACCTGTGTGACTCGAGGTCAACCGGGTGCAATTTGTCCTATGAACATTTGTCACGACCTGGTAAGTCATGACAGGAGGCGAAAACTATCACAGTCAGCTTCAATTATGATATCACTAGGAATTAATATTTATTGTTATTAGACTAGCTATCTGTTACAATACACTGATGATATATTATCACAACTGTTAAACTTTTCATGTTTAAACGCCAACTCTTGAACTCACCAACCATTGTGTTGATATTTTAGTATGCTATTCTCAGGTCGATAACTCAGCTTGCTAGTAGGAGCACAACACGGGTCCAACATGCATTCTAAGGCTTTAATCTCTAAACACATTTGCCTGTCTTTACATTGTGGGTTTCAAACATTTTAGTATGCTATTTTCAGGTCGATAACTCAGCTTACCAGTAGGAGCACAACACGGGTCCAGCATGCATTCTAAGGCTTTAATTTATAAACACATTTGCTTGTCTTTACATTGTGGGTTTCAAACATTTGGTTGGCACATGTTTGCCATATTATGCATTTCAATATTTTGGGTTTATCTTATTTTACAAAACGCTTCCGGATGGTTTTAAAGTTTGAACTTTGGTTTGTTTTATTTTAAACATGGCATGTAGAGTCGTTCTGAGTAAGTCTTGACTATGATCTTGGTTTGTTCACACGCCTCGTGGTAAAACTGCGCACGTGGATTTTGAGGGTGTGACAGATTGGTATCAGAGCCATTGGTTATAGAGAACTAGGTTGCATACACACTAGACTATAACCGCACACGGTTAGTTAGTTGATCTTTATTTCCTTTACTATATACTCATTGGCATACACATCACACTCTCTGCAGCATGGCATCATCATCGAGAGCTCCTGGTAAACGACCGGCATCACCTACTCGATCCGAGTCCCCACCTCCTGGACTAGTACCTGACAATGTACGTGACTGGCCCTATTAGACTACCCACGAGGAGAGATCGATTGGGATCAACATTTTGCCCTGATGAAACGTGACCCTCCACGAGACTGGAGTTTCTATCTCGAGTTCGTGGATCACATTATGTATAGGGAGCACGAGGTGACGTTTGTACACTGCAGCACGAGGTGTAATAACTATGACATTAGCTAAATGCACTTAAGGATGACATGGGAAGACCTAGAGGTGTGTCACTACATGGAGGACGGTTATCTGGCACTTAGAGGACGCATGACTGCTCGAGAACAACGAGACGAAGCAACCGACAATAGAATTGCTACCTTAGAAGCCCAATTGGCGGCGCTTCAGATCACCATAGCTCCTGCTCCTGCAGAGGACCCTGAGGACGAGGATCCTGAGGAGGCCCCCGAGGGGGAGGAGGAACCCGAGGAGGAACCCAGGAGGAACCGGAGGAGATGGAAGGTGATAGCGTTGGGTCGAGTATCATTGATTGATATTTTTTTTCTTTATATGACTTGGACTATGTAGTGTTTCTTTCTTTTGAAACCTATGTGGGAAGGGTTGTTTCCCTACCCGAACGACAAACAAATTTTGACATTGGTGAATACATTGTGACTCATTTACAATTTATTTATCTTGGTTATCATTTTGTTATGAATATTGTGGTTATGATGATTCATTGTTTCTTATTATTTACTGTACTTCAATGAGATAAATGTGTTTGATGTTGCTCATTATTGTATTTGTGAATGTGAAGTGAAAAATGGATGCCCGTGAACGTGGACGTGGTCGTGGGCGTGGGTGCGGATGTGGACGTAGCGCCAGAGATTAAGGCGGCGGTGCTATCAACATGACCCCTGCTGAATTAGCTGCCCTGATAAATGAACATGTTCAGGCAGCGGTGGCTGCTGCCCAACCGGGACAGCCAACAGGTAACGATGATAGAAAATTAAATCAAATGCCATAGTTAACCGTATAGGATATCTGATCAAAGTTTATCGTGTTAACACAGGACCACGAGTGTGTACTTATAAGTCCTTTATGGACTGTAAGCCACACACCTACAGCGGGACTGATGGAGCTGTAGGGCTGGTACGATGGTTTGAGAAGACAGAATCCGTTTCTCCAAGTGCAACTGCCCACCTGTCGATCCGGTGAAATATGCCACCGGGACCTTTGAAGGTGCAACGTATCCTGATGGAAGGCGCAAGTACAAATGCTAGGGCAAGCTATGGCAAATGAGCTTCGTTAGAATGAATTCAAGGAGATGATGACCGAGGAGTACTGTCCTCGAAATGAAGTACAAAAGCTAGAGATGGAGTTCTGGCAACTTAAAATGCAGGGCTCGGAAATCAAGGCCTACACTACCCGAACTCATGAATTGGCCATTCTATGCCCAGGAATGGTGAATGAGATGCATAAGCGGGTTGAGCACTACATTCGGGGGTTGGTGCCCGAAATTCAGAGCATGGTGACTACCTTCAACCCTGCTACAATTCAGCATGCTATTCAGTTAGCTCATAAGCTGACCGATCAAGCAGTGGAACAAGGACGTTTACCAAAGCGGGGGTTGTGGCGAGCGTGCCCGATAACATGAGGAAATGGGATGCTTCCAACAACAATAAATCATCATTATCCAGCGGTCAACATGGACCTCAGCAACAACCGCCGGTTCAGCAACAACAATGGAGGTTCAATAACAACCGTAAATTCAACCAAACAGCTTCAAACAATCAAGGACCCAGCGGCTATGGTGGTAAACAACCAAGGTGCACTCGGTGTAACTATCACCGTGTAGGAAGGTATGACAACTTCAAGTGTCAGTGCTGCGGTAAGATGGGACACACAGTCAAGGACTGTCGTGGTGAATTGGTAAAGAAGCCACAACAACCTCAGGAGACTCCCAAAGGTGTTTTGAATGTGAGAAGGAAGGACATTATAGGCGAAACTGCCCGCAATGAGGAAAAATGGTAATGGCAATAATAGTAATGAGCACAATAACAACAACCATAGCAACAACAACAATGATGGCAATGGCAATAGGAATGGTGGCAACAACAATGGAGCCAAGGGGAGAGCCTTTGTCATTGGCTCAGGTGAGGCTCTAAACAACCCTACGATTGTTACTGGTAGGTTTTCTGTCAATGGATGTTTCGCTATGGTATTATTCGATACTGGAGCAGATTGGAGTTTCATATCCATAAAGTTCTGTAGTCTTCTAAGTGATATTCCCTCTGCCTTAGAATCTGAATACACCGTAGAATTGCCGACAATAGACAGATCCATGTAACACATATTCTTAGAGATTGTAAGATAGAGCTTGTTGGTCATACTTTCGCTATGGATCTTATGCTTGTTACACTGGGAAGTTTTGACGTGATGATAGGCATGGATTGGCTCTCTAATGAGCAAGCGGAGGTCATATGTCATGAGAAAATCATACAATTCCTGTTGGTGATGAAATCCTTACAGTCAGAGGTGATAGGAGTGGTGCAGTGATAGGCATTATCTCTTACATGAAAGCACAAAAGTTGTTATGAAAAGGTCGTTTGGCTATTCTGGCACTCATCACCGATAAGCAACCAGAGGAAAGGAGAATGGAGGACATTCCCGTGGTGCGTGATTTTCTAAAGGTGATTCTAGAGGATCTTCCTGGACTACCACCTCACCGCCAAGTGGAATTCCAAATCGAACTGACTCCCGGTGTAGCCCCGATTGCTAGGGCACCTTATCGATTAGCACCGAACGAACTACAGGAGTTGTCATCACAACTTCAGGAGCTTTTAGATAAGGGCTTCATTCGACCTAGCACTTCACCTTGGGGAGCCCCTGTCCTCTTTGTTAAGAAGAAAGATGGCACGTTTAGAATGTGCATCGATTATAGGGTGTTAAACAAAGTCACAGTCAGAACCGATACCCTTTACCTCGTATCGATGATTTGTTTGACCAACTTCAGGAATCAAGCTATTATTCGAAGATTGATTTGAGATCTGGTTATAATCAACTTAGAGTCCGAGAAGAAGACATATCCAAAACTACGTTTTGTAGTCGTTATGGTCATTATGAATTCGTGGTCATGCCTTTTGGGTTGACTAATGCACCAGTGGTGTTCATGGACCTCATGAATCGCATGTGCAAACCCTATCTCGATCAATTCATCATTGTGTTTATCAATGACATACTGATATACTCTAGGACCAAGGAAGACCATGAAGGGCACTTACGATTGATCATGGAACTATTGAAGAATGAGCAACTGTATGCTAAATTCTCCAAGTGTGACTTTTGGATACGAGAAGTGCAATTTCTAGGTCACATTGTTAATGAGAAGGGGATACATGCTGATCCTACCAAGATTGAGGCGATAAAGAATTGGGCTATACCCAAAACACCGAGCGAGATAAGGCAATTTCTAGGGTTAGCAGGGTATTACCGATGATTCATAGAGGGAATCTCTAAGATCGCACAACCTCTCACAGCCTTGACCCACAAGGGAACGTCATACAAATAGGGTGAAAGTTAAAAAGTGGCTTTTGAACTGTTAAAACAGAAACTCTGTAGTGCACCGATATTGGCATTGCCAGAGGGAACAGATGATTTTATGGTGTATTGTGACGCATCAATTCAAGGATTAGGCTGTGTCCTGATGCAACGTGACAAAGTAATAGCTTACGCCTCGAGACAACTAAATGATCATGAGAAGAACTATACCACCCATGACCTGGAATTGGGTGCGGTAGTTTTTGCCTTCAGCACACCTTGAGCAAAAGGAGTTGAATATGAGGCAACGACGTTGGGTGGAGCTTCTGAATGATTATGATTGCGCTATCAAGTACCATCCAGAAAGGCGAACGTGGTTGCCATGCCTTAAGCAGGAAAGAAACAGCTAAACCTAGGCGGGTGCAAGCCTTACAGCTTACAATCAGTACTCATCTGCCTGAACAAGTTAAGGAAGCCAGATAGAAGCTTTAAAAGTAGAAAATGTTGGTTCTGAGTCATTAAAAGGAATGGATAAACAACTGGTAGTGAAAGAGGATGGAATTCGGTACTTCATGGATAGACTTTGGGTGCCTGTCTATGGAAATCTAAGGGATTTAGTTATGAGTGAGTCACACAAGTCTAAGTACTCTATACACCCTGGATCTGACAAGATGTATCATGACTTAAAGGTGCACTACTGGTGGCCTAACGTGAAGGCAGATGTAGCTACGTATGTGAGTAAATGTTTGACCTGCTCGAAAGTAAAGGTAGAATACCAAAAACCATCCGGACTGTTACAGCAACCTGAGATACCAATGTGGAAATGGGAACAAATATCCATGGATTTTATTACTAAGTTACCCCGGACTAATACTGGTTGTGACACAATATGGGTTATTATGGATCGGTTGACAAAGTCTACTCACTTTCTTGCAATCAAGGAAACAGATAAGATGGAGAAATTAACCCGACTGTACCTTAAGGAAATCGTTTCGAGACACGGTGTACCGATCTCGATTATTTCTAACCGCGACCCTCGTTTCACGTCACACTTCTGGCAATCACTGCAGAAATCTCTGGGTACCGATTGGATATGAGTACTGCTTATCATCCAAAAAATGATGGCCACAGTGAGCGTACCATACAGACTTTGGAGGATATGCTACGCGCTTGTGTGATTGATTTCTGGAATAACTGGGAAGTTCACTTGCCATTGGTGGAATTTTCCTATAATAACAGTTATCACACTAGCATACATGAAGCACCTTTCGAATCTTTGTATGGGAGAAAATGTAGATCACCGGTTTGTTGGGTTAAAATTGGTGATAGTCAAGTAACAGGTCCCAAGCTAATACATGAAACAACTGAGAAGATTGTGCAGATACGAAACCGTATGGCTGCAGCGCGAGACCGACAGAAAAGTTATACTGATAAACGACGGAAACCTTTAGAGTTTCAGATTGGCGACAAGGTCTTATTGATGGTCTCACCATGGAAAGGCGTAGTTCGGTTTGGCAAGCGAGGAAAGCTGAATCCGAGGTATGTTGGACCATTCGAGATATTGGAAAGGATAGGTCCAGTGGCCTATTGACTAGCCTTACCTGATTTGCTGAGTGGAGTCCACGATGCGTTTCACGTTTCAAATCTGAAGAAGTGTCTATCTGACGAGACACGAATTGTACCACTAGAGGACGTTCAAGTGGATGAACAATTACGCTTTATGGAAGAACCAGTCGAGGTGATGGACCGTGAGGTGAAAACACTTAAGCTTCGCAAGATACCCATAGTCAAAGTTCGTTGGAACTCGTGACGTTGACCGGAATTTACGTGGGAACGTGAAGATCAAATGAAGCTTAAGTATCCTCAACTATTCGAGACGATGCCTATAGACGAAGGTATTGATTTAAATTTCTGGACGAAATTTCTTTCAACATGGGGATGATGTGACAACTCACCCAAAACTCACTCGATTTCAATTTCTGTGTGCTAATGCAGTAGACCAGTGATGGAACACTCTCACCATGTAACGCAATTTTCAGGACAAAATTTCTTTCAACATGGGGATAAAACTCTTTTAGTTCCGTTAAGTCTTGCATACACGTGTCGTGAACACACACTAGTTGTCGTTTAATGTTGGAGACCTAATAATAATTAATAATGTTAAATTAATGATAATCTAGTTGATTAGATGTTTATTGTGTTATGCTTATGTGTTTACGCGATTTAAATGTTAACGGTGAATTTTATCGCGTAACGCGGAAACGTGGGTGTAAATTCGTATGTTTGTGTTTTATAAAGATAAAAATATACAATTGTTACTATGGGTTTATATGTGTAGTATTGTGATTAAAAACATTTAAAAAGTGTTTAAAAGAGGGTTTTTTATAAAAATATAAAACACAAGGATTAATGGGTAATTATTGTAAAATAATTAAACAAAAAACCCTAACCACCCCAAACCCCATTCGGCAGCAACACTCATCCCCTCCTCTCAAACCTGCGAATTCAAGCCTAGAACAAGCAATTGTGCCTTGGTTTGGTCGATTTCAAGCTAGGAAACACATTAGAATCGTCAATTGCAAGTTAACACATGTGAAAAGGTTAGATTTTACAAGTTTCATGGGTGTTCTTATTATGGCCGAACCCTAATTCGTATTTGGGTTTAAAGATTTCGAATTTTGTTGTTGTTTGATTATGTTGATAGGTTAGTTTGATAGTATACATGTTGTTTAATGTCAATTATGCAAGAATGATACGTTTTTGTTGAATTGTTTATGGACTTTGATTCAAGATGAACCCTAATTCGAAATTGATGTTGATTATATGAAGTTGATGGTTGTTTGATGATGTTATGATGTTAGTTTGGTTGAATGAATGCTAGAATACATTGATCTTGCAAGAAATTGATGAATTGAAGGCGTTGTTCATAGGTTACTAAGAATAGTAACTTTATTTTGCATGATATGATGATTTGATGATGAATTGATGTTGTTGAAGTGTTTAGGATGACATATGTATGTTAGATTGATGATATGTATGCTAGAAAACCAAGAATGAATATTGTAGTTCATAGATTTCCAAAAGTAGTAACTTTTTTAGATATGAGATTGATGAATTATGATATTCGGATGTTGTTAATCATGCTTAGATGTTATTATGAACTTGATATGGCATATTATTGATGAATGCATGTATACATTGGGTGTATGATAGATTTTGGGATGTACTTTCCCAAAAGGGAAACTTTATTTGCACAAAGTTTGTAGGAGAATAGTTTGAGCATGTTTGGGACATTAGGAGCATGTTAGGATGTCCATGGATGATTTCTAAGGTAATAGAACCCATTAAATAGGTTGTTTGGAATGCCTATTTGGTTATGTGTGATTTATGCACTTTGATGATCATGTATGATGTTGAATGTGGATTAGTAACTATGGCATCATGTTTGTGTTGGTTTGGTTGGACCATATACATAGTTGTTTAACCATTTAAACAAGAAAAACGCAGCGGATTAAAGGCCTAATTTCATGTTTTATAATCTAAAAAATAAAGCTCATAACTTTGTTTCAAGAAACCTAAAATCATACGATCAAATATGTGAATGGACTAGCTATCAACAAGTATAAAACAACCATAAAGATGCAAAACATACAACCTTTATAGAGCTGCAAGAAAAACGATTTTGATGAAGATAGGGCTGCTCTTGAATGGCCAAAACACCAAGGATAGGTGTCCTCAAGCTTCCATACCCACAAGCCTCCAACAAACACCCTTTTGCTAGGATTTCAACACCAAAACTCGAACCAGAGTGAGCTAAAAATCCGATTTTCAGCGTTGCATATCTTCAAAACTTGAGAGAAAATGTTCTTGGTTCTTGCATGTTAGAGAGAGAATGAGAGGTGGAGTGAGTGTCTAGTTCTTGGAAAATGGTTAATTGGAAAACACAAAAGGACCCCTCCCCATAAGTGGGCGGCCGAAAGTCCACAAGAGAGGGTGTTTTCCCCCCAAAACCACTCTCCAATTTTTATAAACTATTTGTTTTTATTAGTTATATAATTAACCTTTTCATTATATAACTCATACACACTTTTATTATTTAATATTATTTAATTAAATTAAACAACATTTCAAATAACATCCATGAACAAAATATCCTTATAAGTTGTTCAATCTCATATGCAACTTATTTAGAAAACCCATTTTCTAAATTGGTGTAATTATTTAATTGCATGATCATATCAACTAAATATTAATTGGTGTTTGCTAAGCTTGTTATTGGGTATGACCCGACTGGATCATAACGTACTAACCACATCAATGTTCTATGTGTCTTGGGCATAAAGAATCCTACAATCTCCTACTTGCACAAGATTCATAGAAGATTGATGCAAGCAGTAAATACCGCCTAATAACGGTTTACTACCCTTAATACGCATGACTTAGAAGCCATTCAATAACATCATCCCCTTCAAGTATCCAACTTGAAATGATTTAGGTGAATCAATCATTTATCCTTTTATTACAAATGTCATGTTAAATCCAAGGACATAGAATAATCATTCCTTGTTGATTTAACTTAATCAGGCCTTAGACATCTTGCTCTCAACGAATAAGAGGAACAAATTCCATCTTAACTACATACGTTTCTCACAATCACCTTATGTCATACCTAAACATAGCCTTATGTACTAACCATTATTTCAGAGCAGCGAAGAACTAGCTCAAGGTATAACACTTGGTGAATATCAAAACCCTATATGTATCTCAGGTCGAAGGATATCAAATGATATTCGCCTTTACTCAAATTTACTTATGTACTAACCATTATTTCAGAGCAGCGAAGAACTAGCCCAATATTTGTATCCCACAAATATCTATGAACCTTTGCAGCAACCAATTGCTCTATATTCATGCCTTATGAATATCCACCAATCCAAGTTCATAATGGTCTTATGTTCACATTTATTCCAATCACTAGAATATCGAAGTCCTAAGGCACAAGTATGACTTTGATGCTTTGCCTTTTAAGGAGCTTCGTGAGTGGATGCGCAATGTTTTGATCAAAGTGAACTTTGCGAATACATATCTTTCCCTTTTCAACTTATCCCTTATGTAGTTGAATCTCCGCTCATTGTGCCTAATCTTTTGATGTGCACGGGGTTCCTTGATTTGAGCAATCGCACCCTCGTTGTCACAAAAGATTTCTAAGGGGTCTTGAATGGTAGAGACCACCCTTAGATTGGCGATAAACCTTTTTATTCATGCAGCTTCCCAAGCTGCTATTGAGGCGGCTATATATTCGTATTCTGTAGTGGACAATGCTACCCTACTCATAATGAACATATCCTGATTGTGATCGAGAATCATCTCGATCAGTTTGGAAACTCGCATCCGTGTAACCCTTTACAATGAGTTCCTCTTTATCAGATCCGTATATTAGAAACATATCCTTAGTCCTCCTAAGGTATTTCAATATACTTTTAACAGTCATCCAATGGCTATTACTGTAACACCTCTGAAATCTAGCCCAATTAGAAAGCTTAATGTATTATAGGACCCAATAAAGGTCCGGATTGAGTTGGGCTTACCAAGGAAATCTTGCAGAACGAAACCAGCCTTTTGGGCCCAATAAGCCCAATAAGGGCCCGAACTTATAAAAAGGCCCATTTAAGGCCCAAATACACGTTTAGGAACCAATTAAAGAAGAAACCATGAAATAATGAATTATTAGGTGATTTGAAATAACTATGGAAGGATCCAAGCTAAAAACAGATTGAGAACACATACCGGGTAAAATCCGGCAATTTAACGCGTACTAACGTCTGAATTCTATCAGAAATTCATAAAATAGCTTGTCATCCAATCTAAATCATTTTTAACCTTGATTAATATCTTAAATAAATCTTGCTAAAGGATTTTCATCAATCATGCATAAATAACGAAATTCGGAACTGAAACGTGAATACCGGTTTTCACCGGCATTTACTGCTATCTGATACGTCAACCGAACCTCGTAACTCCGTAAATATTCATCTCATTATTGTTTATTATCATAACACATTAATTTTGGTGAGCAATACGATGCCCGGAATAAATGCGTTCCGAAACGCGACCGTGACGCGAACCGAGTTACGATTAGGTCAAAACCCGAGAACTGGACAGATAAGGTATTAACGTGACTAATATGGGAAGATAACGCTCAAAATATCATTCTAATGCTTAATTGCATGCATTTAGATATCAAAATAATAATAAAAGCGCTCATTTGATAAAAACGTGTAAAATCGTTAAACGTGGTAAATACGCGTTAATTTACAACCCGTTCAACTATTCGGTATGTTTTAATACGATAAAACTTATAATCTTAAAATATTATTACATTTAATAATTAGAACCAACATGAAATGAAATTTAAAAGCTTCAAGAGACGGTTTCAGACGTGACGCGAACTAACCCGTTAACGAACCCGTTCTCTTAACCCCTACTATATAAACTACTTTTAATTCATTTTAGGGTTTCAAAAACCCATTTGAGAAAGATAGAGGCGGACAGGCCGCGACCTCCCTTTTCCCCTTCTTCGAACTCCGGCCAAACCTCCGGCCTCCGGCGACGGGCTCCGGCGAGTGCCGGCGTGTGACACGCCTCCATCGAGCCCCCACGACTCCCCGATCATGGTGGTCGTCTTGATTTCTCATAAAACGCGACACAGGGACACGAATCGAAGGCAAAAAATGGCGGTTGCAGGTCGATTTCGAGGTGATGGTTGTCGAGGGTTCATGGTTGGGAGGCTATGATGTCGATTGGCGATGATAGTGGTTGTCGATTGTGGCTGCGACAGTGGTGTAAGGTCGCGATGGTGATGGCTGTGGTGATGGTCGCGACACCCGGCTGCGCTGATGGTGGGGGTCGCGATACGGAGAGCAATCCAATGGCGATGCTGCGGTGGTGCTAGGGTCCGAGAGGGGATGATGAGGATGGCGGTGGTGCTCTGGATCCATAAGCTGTGGTGGTGGTGTTCATGGCAGCAACGACGATGGTGGTTCTGGATCTAGAAGCCGGTGGTGATGGTTGGGGCTGCATGTGGTCGATGTTGGTGAAGGTGATAGCAGCAGGGGCTGTTGGTTGTGGTGATGGTGCGATTTGATGGCGTCGTTGAGGGCTGCCACAGTGGTGATGGTCCGTGATGGTGGCGATGGTTGTTGTCAGCTGCGATTGTTGGTAAGGTAATCTGGGTTTGTGGTTGTGCTATTGTCGGTTACGGTGTTGGTAGTGATTGTGTTGGCTGCGGTTATTGTGGCTGTGGAGGTCGATCGAAGGAGGTCGGGATTGATGGTGGTTTTGGTAGTAATCGTGGTTGTAGTTGCTGTAAGGCAAGGGTGATGGCAGTGGTGATGATGTAAATTGGTGTTTATTGTGGTGTGTTGACTATTAGATTATAGGTGGTGGTGGTTTTGGCTGTTTAGTTATGGTTGTGGACCTAGGCGACGATCGAAGCTGGTTGTCATTGTTTCAGTCATGGTGATGGCTGCAAAACAGTAGTGATGGTGAGGTAACCTGTGGTTGTGGTTGTGTTGTTGTTTGTTGTTGTTATTCGAAGTATATTTGGGGCTGTTAATGGTGATGTATCAGTGTGCATGTCGACTGTGGTTGGTCTAGTTTAGGTTGTGGTCTTGGTGGTGTGTTGGACCATGGTTGTCGATATAATGGCGATGGTAAAGATGGTTATGGTAGTGGTTCAATAGGGTTACGGTGGTCGATAATAAGGATGTTATTGTTGATTGTTATGGCGTGTGATACAAGTGGTGGTATGTCGAGATAGAAGCAATTAGGGGATTATGAAGTTGCTCGGGTCATGGTCAAAGCTGATGACCTTTTTCAAATGTTAGGCTGCAAGGGTCAAACTTGGTCAACGAGCAGTCAACAGAACATGAACGCGATTAGATCGAGGCGAATACGAGTGGGTTAAAATCCATAACCGAGTGGAAGTCAGGATTGCTTTGTCGGTGATCATCACTTTTCTTTATCAAGCTCTGAAATTACATAAGGAAACCAGGTGAGTTCTCGTGTTCCCCCTTTTTACTTTTGTTTTGGGGATAAAGCATGCTCCTTTTAAACTGAAACTCTTATGTGTGATACTGTTTACTGTTCGGCATGATTTTTGTTTTATGAACTATGATTATGCTTACTTGATGCTTGTATGTGGAACTTTTTTTGGATACCTGCTGATACTTTAGTCATAATCATTAATTCTTTTGTGAACCGCTTGTTCTTACGTGAATAGATCTATTTGGGGAACCCCCACGCACAGTGGCTCCCGCTACAGGGAGGTACCCCACTGAGATCCTGATGGGTCGTTTGTGGCATGTAACAGGTTTTGAGTAAGATACTACGGTGAGCCATCCTAGCAGGAATGGTTCACTATTCTGAGGCTTGGTCCTTTCCTACGGGAATATCCGGTACAACATAACTTTAGAAGAGGCCAGCCGGGGACCAAGTGCAGGGTTGATTGTGATACCCCACAATGACTGATACTAAAAATGATGTTTTTAAAATTGAATGAGATTTTTATAAACTATCACACTGGATTCTAAAACCTTTACTGTGGACTCTTGTAGTTCCTTTTAATTGTTTTGAAACTTTAAGCACTTGAACTCACCAACTTTATGTTGACACAATTTTCTTTTTGAGCATGTCTTCAGGTACAGCTAGGGAGAATAGTTGAGCTATAGAAGTTACCCAAACCCGAAGCAACATACGAGGGTAGGTGTTGAAGACAAAAGTCGAGCCCAGAAGCTTTAGTTACTGAAGCATCATGAAACCTTTACCAAAAGATCGATCATAACACCTATAGACTGTAGATTTAGGCACCTTGTGAATTGAAACAGAGCCAATACTCTGATGTAAATGTTGAAAGTTGTAATGTATTGAACCATTTAGTTTCCGCTGCATTTTGGTTGTTGTTTACTAATCGTGACGTCCCGCCTCTCTGGGCCCGGGGTGTGACAGATTGGTATCAGAGCCAAAGGTTGTAGCGAAGTAGGTCTGCTTCGTGAGACCTAAACTACAACCATATGAACCTCATAGGACCACCTTAGTAAGAAGATTCTTCTAAGCTTTGCTGAACCAATGGTGTTAAATACGGGTTTGCTTTGCAATACATAAGGTGTAACCATAAATAGGACCAGCCTAGTAGGTTGTTTCTATGATACAGTGATCCAAAGTTTGTGGCAAGAATAGGTTTCCCTAAGAACACCCTTCTTTAACCTGGATACCTTAAGGATTTCATATATCCTATTAAGAATTCTCTACCCTATAAGAAACCTTGATACATTAGGCTATTACCTATGATAGGTGCACCCGAGTAAAACATGAAGGTATGGAACCTCTTGGAGTTGACTCTTAGGACTACTAAATGTCAAGTACTAAGAACGTTAGAAACCAAAGATGTGCATATAAATTAGGACTTAAATCCTGGAGAGATACTTATCTGATTGCACAGTTGACTTTTGTCACTATATGAAACAACTGTTGTTAGCTATACACTCGATACGACTTGTGTCGTTACCTGAGACAACTGTTATACTGATACTTGTTTGAAATGATGATGCTTGCTATGATGCCTCATTTGTAAGATGATACATGTTGGAACTTAGTGATAAGATATTAACCATGATGCCTTTTTGTTTGTTCTGCTCCCTAGGATAGCATGTACCTGAATGCTCATTTATTGCTTGATTTGCTGAAACTTACTTCGAGACAATTTCTGGGTTAACTTGAATGATAAGCATAGTTGGAATCTAAGTGTGCTTAATTGCAGATGATGACTAAATGAAAATCATAAACTCCAGGACCTAAATACACAAACTTAGAACTTATGATGGGAATGACTAGAATGATAGTGTAAGGTAAATTGACGATTACGGGTGCACACGTAATGGTGAATTTACAGGTACACTTGAATTCTGGTGGGCCCTGTCATGTAAACTAATATCAATGTAAAACACTTAAAGAACCAATAAATACAAGAATAAACACAAATATTTGGAATATATTCAATAATTTCAGGTTCAAAACTTTCATGCTAGGCGAAAACCATTTGACACTGGACGAGCTACCAAGGACGATGTTGCAGCAACTATTCCTTTTCTCTTCTCCTCTTTTCTTTTATTCTACTCTCCTATTGGAAATATGATGATGAGACCATCAGACTCTGAAGATTATTAAATGATGTTCTCAAACTTAACTGGTCTTGTGCTGAATATGGCACTTCACCTCATTGTGCGTGTACTTTAGCCATACTATTTTTAGCGATGCCTGAAATTTCCTTCCTACCCAACATTGAATTTGTCAAAACATCCTCAACATAGTGGAAGACTCTCTAACAAGGCTTATGCAACGGAGAACATGCCAGAGTGATAAATTTCCGAGAAACGCCTCTTGTGGTCAATGACATAGAAGACTTGTCATTTCTTTCTTTCTTAGTAGTTCACACTTCATAGGATCTTCTGGATTCTAGAATTCCTCTGATTATTCTCCCAAAGCCTTTGAGGAATATGACTTCTCTCTACCTATTCATTGTAATGGAACCACCTAACTCAAAGGAATATTCTTAATATCAGCTCCGATTGTGATTGATAATCACCTTTCCCAGTACTACACTCGTGATATCTTTCATCATCTTCAACCGTTAGTCACCTAATGACAATCTTCACTCGAAACTTAAGTTGAGTTATCTTAACCCTGCTTTTAACCGACCTTGTTGTTGGTAAATTTCTGAGCACCAGATTTCACAGGAAATGAATCCTCGTTCTAAAATCCAGATTCTTTGGAGATCAAAATTCAAGTGCCAGGGATATCTGCCGAGAAAAACTAACCTTCAAGATTCCAAAACAAAAATATGAATGTACAACTTCAGTGGATCCCTGATTTTTTTTTCTTTCCACTCACCCTCTGTTCTCGATTTATTCTCTTAACGAGTAGTGCTACTCACCTTAATTCCTATAGCATAACCTTCATCTTTGGAAATGCGTGATAGCCGATGCTGAACACTTTAAAACCTTGTAAGATATCTCTACTTGGAGACCTCTACTACCTGAGTGATAAGTTCGTGATTCGAGCGCGAAGATCTGAAGTAGAATACGATCTCGAACTATACGATAAGTTATTAGAGTGGTAGTTAACCTTCTGGTACTAGCGAGCACCTTGATAAAGTCCTAAACTTGTTCGAATTGATGCGGTCGATAATAATGAAGAATTCATGAGGAAGACTCATGGTTGAACTTAAAGGATGGTATTGCTCCAAAAGATGTACTAAGAAGCATAGAAGATCAGCTACAAGAAATCTCATGTGTTAAAACACTTGAGAGCCAACTACAACGAAGTGATAAACATGCAGCAGATTGTAGACAAAGAAAGTCTGCATAATCACCCCCGATCGTAAGCGTTGGTGTTATTCCTCTCTAAATTGTCAAACCTCTCCTAAAGTGATTCTCTAATACCTTACCCTAGAACGCTCCGTACCGTCGGGAATTCGAGCAAAAGTCTTACTCCCATATCTCGTTGGAACAATCGATATGATTACAAAGGATTGGAATCTAAACAGAGTTACTTGCTTCACGAATAGACCCTCCACAGGGCACAGTTACCTTGTAAAATGGACTGAGGAAGAGGTCATCTAGAAGGTTGACCTTAATTGGGAAGCACTATGAAGGAATTTGTGGAAACGTTGCAGCAATTCTGTAGCTTAAGACAAAAGTTGAGGTTGCTCTTAAGGAAATTGAGTCGGAGAATAGAAGTAAAATATATAAATGGAGGTACTGGACTTGAAGCTTATATTAAGGAGCTGGTGGAAGGAATGCAGATTCGATAGCTGCTAGATAAACAGTTCATAAGACCTAGTATGTCGTCTTGAGAAAACTTAATGCTCTTTGCGGAAGGACAATAGAATGCCCCAGTTATGGATGGACTATTAAGAGTTGAATAAAGTCACCAAGGATAAGTGATATCGTCTTCCTAGAGATGATAACCTACTTAATCAATTTCAAGATGCTACCTACATCTTAACTGTTATCAGTCATGTTTATAAGGAAAACGACATTACACAAATAACAGTTGAAACCAGATATGGCAAGTACGAAGGTTGTGGTCAAGCCCGTGTGGGAGGACCTACATATCTCATGTAATTAGGAGTCTCATGGATAGGATCTATAAGACATAATTAGACATGTCTGACATTTTGCCACTGCTACTAGGCACGAAATTCGAGACAACTCGCTATAGTAAAGCTATAAAATTCCGGGAAGAAGTAAAAACCGCATTGAGATGCGTCAATTCTTAGGGATAGGAGAAAGTTGTAAAAGGATGACAAAAACTTGATTCGTGTAGCTATACGACTGGCATCGTTATCCTTGGAGAAAAGCGGAATTCGTTTGGGCGCGTATAAGAAAGTTTCAGATATGTGTTGATGCAACAGTACAAGACAATTTTCTAGCCGCCCGATGAAGCTAAGAAAATGTATGGAGAGCTACATTAAGCATGAACTGGAACTCCCGCGAAATAAAAGGATGCATCTGGATACATTATCAGTGCGACACTACCAACTACACATCAGAACACTAGACCAAGCACAATAGGGTGATCGACAAATCGGTAATGGCAACCGCGTTGGCAAGTGCGAATAGGAGGCCATCATCCGCATTGTCCTAAGGCATCCGTATTACCAAATACGAGAGAACAATTCTTGACCGCGTTTGTATCTGCTTACCCTCGTCGACGAATGCAGATAGCCTACAGTTAGGCTTTTCTTCTATTACCTACACCGTATCATTTCTTGAACTTGTGATTCTACCGGCGTCAGTTCACGTGAATATGTGTATATAGCACATCCCATTTCGGGGAAACTCTTATCATGCGTCAGATAAGATGAACGGATCTACTCGAAGACTGAGGTTCTGATATACAGAACCGTTCCAGAAAAGGATGCATACTAGAAGAAGCACGTAGTGGAAGAAAGGACTTAACCCCTTAAGATGAAATCATAGAAGGAAGAGATCGAAGAAATTTTTCAGAAGGAAGTTGAGAACTAAAAAGTAGGATTTGAAAGCTGAAGACCTTTGTGCATGACCTAATCTGCCTATTCTTAGAAATCATGAAAACTTCTTAGTCTTAGCTTCATAGAAATGGTCGTGCGATGCCTAGATATTCTTCTGTACTTGTTGGGGAAAACCCAGATCCTTCCTGATTTGAAACCTTTAATCTATTGTATTACGACTATCCTGTCTAATTAATGGCATTCACGCTAATATCCTCTTCTTTTCAACCGTCTTAAGATTCTTAGTGAGGACGATAACACCGTCAGGATTTTGGGAATCGTCTTCCTGCTAGATCTATTTTGTAGGTCGGTGTATTGAACCATAGTGGAGAGTCTCTTCTTGTTAATTTGTACGGTTGTTAAATGGTTTGATTGTAAAGCCAAAAACCTGCTCATAGTTTGACTCATTGATCCTGTCAAGCGTGATTCTAACATTCGGATAGTTACTCCAATCCAAATCAAACCTGATTATTTGACATCAAATCATCAACATTTGTCCTGGAATGCTCAACTAAATAACTCTAAATCCTCAAGATTCATACCATGAGTGTATCACACTTGGAAACAAATATTAACGATACTAAAATTTCGAGGGCGAAATTTCTAAAAGGAGGGGAGAATGTAACACCTCTGAAATCTAGCCCAATTAGAAAGCTTAATGTATTATAGGACCCAATAAAGGTCCGGATTGAGTTGGGCTTACCAAGGAAATCTTGCAGAACAAAACTAGCCTTTTCGGCCCAATAAGCCCAATAAGGGCCCGAACTTATAAAAAGGCCCATTTAAGGCCCAAATACACGTTTAGGAACCAATTAAAGAAGAAACCATGAAACAATGAATTATTTAGGTGATTTGAAATAACTATGGAAGGATCCAAGCTAAAAACAGATTCAGAACACATACCGGGTAAAATCCGGCAATTTAACGCGTACTAACAGCTGAATTCTATGAGAAATTCATAAAATAGCTTGTCATCCAATATAAATCATTGTTAACCATGACTAATATCATAAATAACACTTGCTAAAGGATTTTCATCAATCATGCATAAATAACGGAAATTCGGAACTGAAACGTGAATACCGGTTTTCACCGGCATTTACTGCTATCTGATACGTCAACCGAACCTCGTAACTCCGTAAATATTCATCTAATCATTGTTTATTATCATAACACATTAAATTTGGTGAGCAATACGATGCCCGGAATAAATGCGTTCCGAAACGCGACCGTGACTCGAACCGAGTAACGATTAGGTCAAAACCCGAGAATTGGACAGATAAGGTTTTAACGTGACTAATATGGGAAGATAACGCTCAAAATATCATTCTAATGCTTAATTGCATGCATTTAGATATCAAAATAATAATAAAAGCGCTCATTTGATAAAAACGCGTAAAATCGTTAAACGTGGTAAATACGCGTTAATTTACAACCCGTTCAACTATTCGGTATGTTTTAATACGATAAAACATATAATCTTAAAATATTATTACATTTAATAATTTGAACCAACATGAAATGAAATTTAAAAGCTTCAAGAGACGGTTTCAGACGTGACGCGAACTAACCCGTTAACGAACCCGTTCTCTTAACCCCTACTATATAAACTACTTTTAATTCATTTTAGGGTTTCAAAAACCCATTTGAGAAAGAAAGAGGCGGACAAGCCGCGACATCCCCTTTTCCCCTTCTTCGAACTCCGGCCAAACCTCCGGCCTCCGGCGACGGCCTCCGGCGAGTGCCGACGTGTGACACGCCTCCATCGAGCCCCCACGACTCCCCGATCACGGTGGTGGTCTTGATTTCTCCCAAAACGCGACACAGGGACACAAATCGAAGGCAAAAATGGCGGTTGCAGGTCGATTTCGAGGTGATGGTTGCCGAGGGTTCATGGTTGGGAGGCTATGATGTCGATTGGCGATGATAGTGTTGTCGATTGTGGCTGTGACAGTGGTGTAAGGTCACGATGGTGATGGCTGTAGTGATGGTCGCGACACCCGGCTGCGCCGATGGTGGGGTCGCGATACGGAGAGTAGTCCAATGGCGATGCTGCGGTGGTGCTAGGGTCCGAGAGGGGATGATGTGGATGGCGGTGGTGCTCTGGATCTATAAGCCTGTGGTGGTGGTGTTCATGGCAGCAGCGATGATGGTGGTTCTGGATCTGGAAGCCGGTGGTGATGGTTGGGGCCGCATGTGGTCGATGTTGGTGAAGGTGATAACAGCAGGGGCTGTTCGTTGTGGTGATGGTGCGATTTGATGGCTGTTGTTGAGGGCTGCCACAGTGGTGATGGTCCGTGATGGTGGCGATGGTTGTCGTCAGTTGCGATTGTTGGTAAGGTAATCTGGGTTTGTGGTTGTGCTATTGTTGGTTACGGTGTTGGTAGTGATTGTGTTGGCTGCGGTTATTGTGGCTGTGGAGGTCGACCGAAGGAGGTCGGGATTGATGGTGGTTTTGGTAGTAATCATGGTTGTAGTTGCTGTAAGGCAAGGGTGATGGCAGTGGTGATGATGTAAATTGGTGTTTATTGTGGTGTGTTGACTGTTAGATTATAGGTGGTGGTGGTTTTGGCTGTTTAGTTATGGTTGTGGACCTAGGCGACGATTGAAGCTGGTTGTCATTGTTGTCGGTCATGGTGATGGCTGCAAAACAGCAGTGATGGTGAGGTAACCTGTGGTTGTGGTTGTGTTGTTGTTTGTTGTTGTTATTCGAAGTATATTTGGGGCTGTTAATGGTGATGTATCAGTGTGCATGTCGACTGTGGTTGGTCTAGTTTAGGTTGTGGTCTTGGTGGTGTGTTGGACCATGGTTGTCGATATAATGGCGATGGTAAAGATGGTTATGGTAGTGGTTCAATAGGTTTACGGTGGTCGATAATGAGGATGTTATTGTTGATTGTTATGGCGTGTGATACAAGTGGTGGTATGTCGAGATAGAAGCAATTAGGGGATTATGAAGTTGCTCGGGTCATGGTCAAAGCTGATGACCTTTGTCAAATGTTAGGCTGCATGGGTCAAACATGGTCAACGAGCAGTCAACAGAACATGAACGCGATTAGATCAAGGCGAATACGAGTGGGTTAAAATCCATAACCGAGTGGAAGTCAGGATTGCTTTGTCGGTGATCATCACTTTTCTTTATCAAGCTCTGAAATTATATAAGGAAACCAGGTGAGTTCTCGTGTTCCTCCTTTTTACTTTTGTTTTGGGGATGAAGCATTCTCCTTTTAAACTGAAACTCTTATGTGTGATACTGTTTACTGTTCGGCATGATCTTTTGTTTTATGAACTATGATTATGCTTACTTGATGCTTGTATGTGGGACTTTTTTTGGATACCTGCTGATACTTTAGTCATAATCATTAATTCTTTTGTGAACCGCTTGTTCTTACGTGAATAGATCTATTTGGGGAATCCCCCACGCACAGTGGCTCCCGCTACAGGGAGGTACCGCACTGAGATCCTGAGGGGTCGTTTGTGGCATGTAACAGGTTTTGAGTAAGATACTACGGTGAGCCATCCTAGCAGGAATGGTTCATTATTCTAAGGCTTGGTCCTTTCCTACGGGAATATCCGGTACAACATAACTTTAGAAGAGGCCAGCCGGGGACCAAGTGCAGGGTTGATTGTGATACCCCACAATGAATGATACTAAAAATGATGTTTTTAAAATCGAATGAGATTTTTATAAACTATCACACTGGATTCAAAAACCTTTACTGTGGACTCTTGTAGTTCCTTTTAATTGTTTTGAAACTTTAAGCACTTAAACTCACCAACTTTATGTTGACACAATTTTCTTTTTGAGCATGTCTTCAGGTACAGCTAGGGAGAATAGTTGAGCTATAGAAGTTACCCAAACCCGAAGCAACATACGAGGGTAGGTGTTGAAGACAAAAGTCGAGCCCAGAAGCTTTAGTTACTGAAGCATCATGAAACCTTTACCAAAAGATCGATCATAACACCTATAGACTGTAGATTTAGGCACCTTGTGAATTGAAACAGAGCCAATACTCTGATGTAAATGTTGAAAGTTGTAATGTATTGAACCATTTAGTTTCCGCTGCATTTTGGTTGTTGTTTACTAATCGTGACGTCCTGCCTCTCTGGGCCCGGGGTGTGACAATTACCTGGATTCTGCTGATATCTTCTTGTCATGCTTAACGCACATGACACGTCCGGTCTAGTGCATATCGTCTCATACATGATGGATCCTATAGCAGATGCATATGGGATGTCCTTCATACGATCTAGCTCATCCTTTGAGCTTGGACATTGAGATGCACTCAATATTTTCCCTCTTTGAATAGGTACCATACCTTTCTTAGAGTTTTCCATCTTGAACCTTTTCAAGATTTTATCAATGTATGCACTTTGGCTTAAACCTATCAACTGCCTTGATCTATCCCTATAGATCTTTATTCCCAAAATATAGGCGGCTTCACCAAGATCTTTTATGGAAAAACAGCTCCCAAGCCAGGTTTTAACACCTTCCATGGTTGGAATATCATTTCCAAATAGTAGTATGTCATCAATATACAATACTAATAATGTAATTGCACTCCCACTAGCCCTTTTTATACACACAAGCCTCGTCAGCGTTCTTGATGAAACCAAATTTCTTGATCTCTTCATCAAAACGTTGATTCCAACTTCTCGATGCTTGTTTCAATCCATAGATTGATCTCTTTAACTTGCATACTTTATTAGGATGCTTTGGATCGACAAAACCTTCAGGCTGAACCATATGGACAGTCTCTTCGAAATGTCCATTAAGAAAAGCGGTTTTGACGTCCATTTGCCAAATATCATAATCGTAATGAGCAGCAATGGCAAACAATATCCTAACAGACTTTAGCATTGCCACAGGCGAGAAGGTTTCATCTTAATCAACCCCTTGAGTTTGAGTGAAACCTTTTGCTACAAGTCTTGCTTTGTAAGTATCCAAGTTTCCATGCATATCTGTTTTCTTCTTGAAAACCCACTTGCATCCAACCGTTTGGAGTTAAGTAGAGGGTCAACAAATTCCTAAACTTGGTTGTCATACATTGATTGCATCTCTACGTTCATGGCTCCCAGCCATTTGTCATAATCCGAATTGGATATTGCATCATGGTATGTAGTTGGCTCATCGGAGTCAACCACATAGCATCCATCCATGAAAAATCCATATCTTTCAGGTGGAGTGCTAATTCTACCAAATCTGCGAACGTTTTGTGTGTATTGATCAACCTCTTGATCATCATCAACAACCTCTTATTGATAGCTAGTGTCAACCAAACGTGTTTCGGGTTGTGGATCTTGATCCTCATCAAATTCCACTGTTCTATACGTCATTCCTTCCATAAGAAACTTGGCTTCCAAGAACTCTGCCTTTCGAGCAATAAATACTTTTGCTCTGTTGGAACAAAGAAGTAGTATCCTATACAGTCTTTTGGATATCCAACAAGTATACACTTAGTGGATCGACTTTCCAGTTTGTTTTGGGTGTTAAGCTTAACATAAGCTTCACAACCCCATGCCTTTAAATATGATAGCGATGGAACTCTTCCATGCCACATTTCAAAAGGTGTCGAATCCACTTTCTTGGTTGGGTCATATTCAAAATACGAGCCGCGGAGAGTAGTGCGAAACCCCAAAATGATAGAGGTAGTGAGCTTATAGCCATCATAGATCGAACCATATCCAATAGGGTTCGGTTTCTCCTTTCAGACACACCATTATGTTGTGGTGTTTCGGCAGGAGTAAGTTGTGAGACAATCTTACAACTTCTTAGATGATCCTGAAAAGCCTCACTTAGGTATTCACCTCCTCTATCTAAACGGAGAACTTTGATAGTTCTATCGAGTTGATTTTCTACTTCATTCTTGAATATTTTGAATATTTCAAAAGCTTCATGTTTATGTGTCATCAAGTACACATAACCATAGTGACTGTAATCATCGGTAAAGGTAGTGAAGTATCTTTCACCATTCCTTGTCATTGTCTTAAAGGAACCACATACATCCGAATGTATGATTCCTAACTTTTGCTCTCGTTAGTACCACTAAAGGGCGACTTGGTCATCTTACCTTGTGAACAAGATTCACACTTATCAAATGAACAATTTTCATTTGTTTTCAAAAGACCATTCTTTTGAAGTGTTTGAATCTGATTCTTGTTTATGTGACCAAGACGACAATGCCAAAGGTAAGAATCACATAAACCCATTTTAAGTGTCTTGGTGCTTGATTGGTATAATGTGTTATTATAGGATGAATCATCATGAACCAATTCATAAATACCATTAAAAGGCATAGCCTTGAAATGAAATACATCATCCATATAAACATAAATACCATCGTTTACAACTTTTAAATCATAACCATATTGTTTTAAAATGGAAACTGAAAATATGTTCCTAGTCAAACTAGGAGCATACAAAATGTTTTTAAGAACAACTTCCAAACCATTTGAAAGTTTCAAAACATAGTCTCTTTTCTTAAAGTGCTTATTTCTTTTGAACCCTTGCAACATATTGCAAATGTGAGTTCCACACCCGGTATCCAATACCCATGTGTTTGAAGAAATAACATTGAAGTCAATATGGATCATGAAAGTTGTACCTGAGGTCTGCCCAACATGCCTCTTATTTCTCAACTCTTTGAGATAGGTTGGATAATTCCCTTTCAAATGTCCTATCTCACTACACTCAAAGCATGCATCGTTTTCTGTTACCCTAGGCTTCATAAGCTTAGGTTTTGGAGGTTCCATTTTAACCTTCCCTTTCCCTTTGCCTTTGATGCGCTCCTTTCCTTTGGCAACATTTGCCTTGGGATCGGGAATGGCCTTTACCCATTGCCTCCCTTATTGATCGAGAGAACATGTAGAACCTTTCTACCCATCCCCGCCTCAGTTGTTTTGAGCACTGCGTGAAGCTCACCAATGCTCTTGTCCCATCCTTTCATATTGTAATTCATTATGAACGTCTCAAACCTTTTAGTTAGGCCATTTAGGATCAAATCCGTGGCCAACTCTTTGAGACGGGACAGTTAATCCTCTCGAGGTGATCAATGTGCCTTTTCATCTTAAGTACATAAGATGATACCGATTGGGTTTCTTCCATGCGACACGCATGAAGCACTCGAACCGTTTCGAAGCGCTCTACCCTAGCTTGTTGAAGGAACATTTCCTTCAATTGGGTAATCATGTCATATGCCCCAAGATGCTCCAAGTCCTTTTGGAGTTCGGGAAATATAGTTCCCAACATGAGGCAGGATACCTGCATGGAATCCTCATTATACTGAAGCCAATCGTTATAGGCCTCAACATCCTCGGGGTCAGGTGTAGGATTCTATGTGCCCAAGACACTTAGAATATTGATGTGGTTAGTACGTTATGATCCAAGTCGGGTTATACCCAATAACAAGCTTAGCAAACACCAATTAATATTTAATTGATGATATGATCATGCAATTAAATATTTACACCAAATTTAGAAAATGGGTTTTCTAAATAAGTTGCATATGAGATGGAACAATTTATTAGATATTTTGTTCAATGATATTATTTGAAGTGTTATTTAAATTAGTTTTATAACACCAAATAATAATGAGAGTATACTACTTATACAATTAAATGGTTAATTGCATAAACTAGTTACAAGACTAGACAATATATGTGTGTGTTAGTATTTGACATTTATAAAATATAACCACCTATTTTATAAATCTCAAATATTAATGAAAGGGAGTAAAACCACTATATTTCAGCCATCTTGGCCGTCCCCTTCCATGCATGTGATTGTGCTTCTTGATTAGAACACACACATGCATGTGTTTCCACTAACTCAATATTCCCTTGAAGCACACACACATGCATGTCTTGTCCCCTCCACTAACTAGTTAAAATAGACTCTCATCTTCTCATTCAAGATACATGCAAACAACAACAAAGAATCCTCTAATATTCTCTCAACAGCTACGGTTTTGAGCAGCAGCTGAAAGGGGTTTTTGAGCAGCAGCTGAAAGGGGTTTTTGAGCTGGTTTTTTCAAGTTGTTTTGGTGTTTTCTACCTAACAAGAAGGTGTGCTTGCAAAGGGCTTGGGGTATACAAGCTTGAGGACTTCTACTCTTGAATTCTTGGCCATTTTCAGCATCATTTCTCCTCTCATTTTGGTCGACTTTTGCTGCTGCAGTAAGGTAGAATCACAGCTCTATATAGCTGTGATTTTATGTGCATTTACATATGTTCATAGCTTGCATATTCACATAAATGATCCTTTGTTCATTGGGTTTGTTTTATACATTAATATGGTCATCTAATGAACATATTTTTCAGCTTATAAACGAGTTTATAAAGTTGTAATTCCGCTGCGTTTTCAGAAAGTTTAAGAGGGTAAGATGACAAAGGCCCCTTTTAGTGGGACTAATGAAAGGGCAAAGGATTTATTAGGAATCATACATTCGGATGTATGTGGACCTTTTAAACCAATAACTAGGAATGGTGAAAGATACTTCATTACCTTTACCGACGACTATAGTCGTTATGGGTATGTGTACTTGTTAAGACACAAACATGAATCTTTTGAAATGTTCAATATCTTCAAGAATGAAGTAGAAAATCAACTCAACAAAACGGTCAAGATTCTTCGTATAGATAGAGGAGGTGAATACCTAAGTAGTGAATTTCAAGAGTATCTTAGAAGTTGTGGGATTGTCTCACAACTTACTCCACCTGGAACACCACAACATAATGGTGTGTCTGAGAGGAGGAATCGGACTCTATTGGATATGGTTCGATCTATGATGGCAAGAAGTACACTACCTCTATCATTTTGGGGTTTCGCGTTGCTCTCCGCGGCCCATATTTTAAATATGGCCCCAACCAAGAAAGTGGAAAGGACACCTTTCGAAATATGGCATGGAAGGGTTCCATCATTATCATATTTAAAAGTTTGGGGTTGTGATGCTTATCCTAAGCAATACACTCAAAACAAACTGGAAGCCTGATCCACAAAGTGTATCTTCATTGGATATCCTAGAGATTGTATTGGATATTATTTCTATGATCCGACAGAACAGAAAGTGTTTATTGCTCGAAAGGCAGAGTTTTAGGAAACTAAGTTTCTTTTGGAAGAAACTAGTGGAAGAGTAGTGGAACTTGAAGAGGTTCAAGATTCACAAGACGATACACAATTGGTTGATACTACAATCAACATGAGGATGTTGAGAATGATCATGTGGATGATCAAGATACAAAAAACGTTCACAAATCTGGTAGAATTAGTGTTCCTCCTGAGAGATATGGATTTTTTATGGATGGATGCTATATGGTAGATTCGGATGAACCAACCACATACCATGAGGCAATGTCAAACCCTGATTTTGACAAATGGCAAGAAGCCATGAACGTTGAGATGCATTCCATGTATGATAACCAAGTTTGGGAATTGGTTTCACCACCTCTTAATCCAAGATAGTTGGAAGTAAATGGATTTTCAAGAAGAAAACCGATATGCATGGAAACTTGGATACCTATAAAGCTAGACTTGTAGCATAAGGTTTCACTCAAACTCAAGGGGTTGATTATGATGAAACTTTTTCGCCTGTGGCAATGCTAAAGTCTATAAGGATATTGTTTGCCATAGCAGCATATTATGACTATGAGATTTGGCAAATGGATGTCAAAACCGCTTTTCTTAATGGATATCTTGAGAAAGATGTCCATATGAAACAGCCTGAAGGTTTTGTCGATCCAAAACATCCTAACAAGGTATGCAAGTTAAAGAAATCAATCTATGGATTGAAACAAGCATCAAGAAGTTGGAATCACCGTTTTGATGATGAAGTAAAGAAATTTGGCTTCATCAAAAACGCTGATGAAGCTTGTGTATATAAGAAAGCTAGTGGGAGCATTATTACTTTCCTTGTATTATATGTCGATGACATTCTACTAATTGGAAATGACATTCCAACCTTGGAAGGTGTAAAAACCTGGCTTGGAAGCTGTTTTTCCATCAAGGATCTTGGTGAGGCCACCTATATTTTGGGAATAAAGATCTATAGGGATAGATCAAGGCGGTTAATAGGTTTAAACCAAAGTACATACATTGAAAAGATCTTGAAAAGGTTAAAGATGGAGAATTCTAAGAAAGGTTTGGTGCCTATTCAAAAGGGGACTATATTGAGCTCATCTCAATGCCCTAGTTCAAAGGTTGAACAAGAAAGAATGAATGGAGTCCCATATGCATCTGCTATAGGATCCATCATGTATGTAATGATATGTACTAGGCCGGACGTGTCATGTGCTCTAAGCATGACAAGTAGATATCAACAGAATCCTGGTCATAGTCATTGGATGGCTGTTAAGAGTATTTTGAAATACCTTAGAAACACTAAGGATATGTTCTTAATATATGGACCTGGTAAGGAGGAAATCGTTGTAAAGGGTTACACGGATGCGAGTTTCCAAACTGATCGAGATGATTCTCGATCACAGTCGGGATATGTCTTCATTATGAATGGAGGAGCAGTCTCTTGGAAGAGCTCAAAGCAAGATGTAGTGGCACTATCTACAACAGAATCAGAATACATCGCCGCTTCATTGGCAGCTCAAGAAGCTGCGTGGCTTAGGAAGTTCATTGCTGATCTAGGGGTTGTTGCTACCATTCAAGACCCCCTAGAGATCTCTTGTGACAACGAAGGTGCTATTGCTCAAATCAAGGAACCTCGTGCTCATCAAAAGACTCGGCACATTGAACGGAGATTCAACTACATAAGGGATGAAGTTGAAAAAGGGAAGATATGTATTCGCAAAGTTCATACCAATCAAAACATTGCGGATCCATTCACGAAGCTCCTAGATTGGTCAAAGCATGAAAGTCACACTTGTGCCTTAGGACTTCGATATTCTAGTGATTGGACTTGATCAAATTTAGTATTTGAATATGTGGAACTCTTTATTATTTGAGTAAAATTATTTGGTTATAATGTTTCAATTAATGTTCCAAATTAGCATGTTTAATCAATGAGTAAATTATTTACTCTAAATGTCCATAGTCGTTCATACTTGTGGGAACAAGTGTGAGGGTAAAATTATTATGAACTTGGATTGGTTGATATTCATAAGGATGAATATAGAGCAATGGGTTGCTACCAAGGTTCATAGATATTTGTGGGATACAAATATTGGACTAACCCGCATCTCAAATTTTACTACATGGAATCTTATCGATTGATCGTAAGTAAATTTGAGTAAAGGCGAATATCATTCGGTATCCTCCGACCTGAGATACATATTGGGTTTTGATATTCACCAAGTATTATACCTTGAGCTAATTCTTCAATGTCCTGAAATAGTGGACAATACATAAGGGTATGTTCAGGTATAACACGAGGTGTTTGTGAGAAACGTATGTAGTCAAGATGGAATTTGTTCCTCTTATTCGTTGAGAGTTAGATGTCTAAGGCCTGATTAAGTTAAATCAACAAGGAATGATCATTCTGTGTCGTTGGATTTAACATGACATCTGTAACAAAAGGATAGATGATTGATTCACCTAAATCATTTCAAGTAGGGTACTTGAATGGGATGATGTTATTGAATGGCTATAAGTCATGCGTATTAAGGGTAGTAAACCGTTGTTAGGCGGTATTTACTGCTTGCATCAATCTTCTATGAATCTTGGGCAAGTGGGAGATTGTAGGATTCTATGTGCCCAAGACACTTAGAATATTGATGTGATTAGTACGTTATGATCCAAGTCAGGTTATACCCAATAACAAGCTTAGCAAACACCAATTAATATTTAATTGATGATATGATCATGCAATTAAATATTTACACCAAATTTAGAAAATGGGTTTTCTAAATAAGTTGCATATGAGATGGAAAATTTATTAGGATATTTTGTTCAATGATATTATTTGAAGTGTTATTTAAATTAGTTGTATAACACCAAATAATAATGAGAGTATACTACTTATACAATTAAATGGTTAATTGCATAAACTAGTTACAAGACTAGACAATATATGTGTGTGTTAGTATTTGACATTTACAAAATATAACCACCTATTTTATAAATCTCAAATATTAATGAAAGGGAGTAAAACCACTATATTTCAGCCATCTTGGCCATCCCCTTCCATGCATGTGATTGTGCTTCTTGATTAGAACACACACATGCATGTGTTTCCACTAACTCAATATTCCCTTGAAACACACACACATGCATGTCCTGTCCCCTCCACTAACTAGTTAAAAGAGACTCTCATCTTCTCATTCAAGATACATGCAAACAACAACAAAGAATCCTCTAATTCTCTCTCAACAGCTATGGTTTTGAGCAGCAGCTGAAAGGGGTTTTGAGCTGGTTTTTTCAAGTTGTTTTGGTGTTTTCTACCTAACAAGAAGGTGTGCTTGCAAAGGGCTTGGGGTATACAAGCTTGAGGACTTCTACTCTTGAAGTCTTGGCCATTTTCAGCATCATTTCTCCTCTCATTTTGGTCGACTTTTACTGCTGGAGTAAGGTAGAATCACAGCTCTATATAGCTGTGATTTTATGTGCATTTACATATGTTCACAGCTTGCATATTCACATAAATGATCCTTTGTTCTTTGGGTTTGTTTTATACATTAATATGGTCATATAATGAACATATTTTTCAGCTTATAAACGAGTTTATAAAGTTGTAATTCCGCTGCGTTTTCCGAAAGTTTAAGAGGTTAAACTATGATTTTATGTTCTAACAAACCCAACATCAGGTTGGTCAGGAATAGGATCGTCAAGGACATAGGCCCTTTTCTCTTGCTTGAGAACAATTCTCAAGTTTCGAAACTAGTCCCTAAAATTTGTATGGTTCAGACGATCCCTCTCTAAAATAGTTCTCAGTGATAGGGTATAGACGGTCGGGGTGGTAGCATTATTGTTTGTGGCCACTCTACAAAATTTACTAAGTTCTTATTAGTATTTTTGAAAAATTTCATTTTAATTATTAATACCCTTTTATGTCTCATAGACAATTAATAATTAAAATCTGAAATCCAACGTTACATTCAAATAATGGTTAGGTGACCTTTATCCCATTGTTTAAATTAACAAGGTAGTCAACATTTGACAATTGCAGCCTTTTGCAACTTCTAGCCTTTATGGGATCGGTTAAACATCTTATGTTTGGTTGGCATGTTTAATCCCATCAACACCATTGTACGCCATGCTTCGGTGACGCTATGCACATGGTTTCGAATTCAAGTTGTCCTACTTACACACACGTGTGAGTTTACACATACAAGTGGTTAGGTGACCTTTATCACACAAATATGTTAAGCCCACCTCAAAACACAAGTTCCCTAAAAGTGGTTAGGTGACCTTTATCCCACAAATAGTTCTCAAGTGATTTGAGTGTCGTGTAAAAGGATGGTGTTAAACTTGTTTCCAAATGGATTTTAGTTTTCATTAATTCTAGTTTTGAAAACTCTATGTACCTTGTATTTGCATGCTTTCAAATACAAGGTATCCTATGGTTCATTTTTTTCATAAAACCTCTTTTATTTAAATCATTAATCCTTTTAATAACTTTTATTAACATATTAATAATTAAGAACTATAAATTTTCAGCTTGTTAAGTTTGCTAATGAGTTTGTTATGCATATCCAAATATCAAAACACAATCATACAACAAACAACCAAACAAGCACAATCATACAAACATATGTGCATAACCATAGCCACTAAGTTGACTACACTTGTTTGCCATCACAAGTGTTGTCATAAGGTCTTTCCTAAGGGTCAACAATGACACATCATATGTGTCCATGAACTCTTGTGTTCTTCCTTTTGGGTCTTCATCTTGTGCATCTTCTTTTACAAAATCATATCCTAATACAATTTTCTAATAAAAGAAATGCACCTATTCTATTTATTACATAACCAAATGAATAAATAAATTACAACCCAAATACAAACACAAAAGAATAATATTACAACCCTTTATGAATGAAATCAACCAACATGACAAAATCACAATCAACCAAATCCAAAACACACGTGGTCAAGGCTATGTTATGCACTAAAATATGTATCCATATACATCATTTCAAGAACAAAGTAAATCCCTTTTTAACCCTAAATTTTCAGCCAACACAAACCCAAAATCTAGGGTTTTTGTCCAAACATAATAATCAACCATTTGACATCTTTCTTTCAAGGTTTAATCACAAGCATGTAAGATATAACCTTGAAAGATTGGGGATTCATTATATCATCACAAAACAACCCTAATTTGGTTGTTAAAACCCTATAAAACCAATTTTACAAGGATAATAGAAACTAGTCATCCACATATCCGGCTCTAGATGCCAATGTTGGGTTGGTTGGACCATATACATAGTTGTTTAACCATTTAAACAAGATAAGCGCAGCGGACTGAAGGCTTAATTTCATGTTTTATAATCTGAAAAATAAAGCTCATAACTTTGTTTCAACAAACCAAAAATCATAGGATCAAATATATGTGAATGGACTAGCTATAAAGAAGTATAAAACAACCATAAAGATGAAAAACATACAACCTTTATAGAGCTGCAAGAAAAAAGATTTTGATGAAGATGGGGCTGCTCTTGAATGGCCAAAACACCAAGGATAGGTGTCCTTAAGCTTCCATACCCACAAGCCTCCAACAAACACCCTTTTGCTAGGATTTCAACACCAAAACTCGAACAAAGAGTGAGCTGAAAATCCGATTTTCAGCTTTGCATATCTTCAAAACTTGAGAGAAAATGTTCTTGGTTCTTGCATGTTAGAGAGAGAATGAGAGGTGGAGTGTGTGTCTAGTTCTTGGAGAATGGTTAATTGGAAAACACTAAAGGACCCCTCCCCATAAGGGGGCGGCCGAAAGTCCACAAGAGAGGGGGTTTTCCCCCAAAACCAATCTCCAATTTTTATAAACTAGTTGTTTTTATTAGTTATATAATTAGCCTTTTAATTATATAACTCATAAACACTTTTATTATTTAATGTTATTTAACTAAATTAAACAACATTTCAAATAACATCCCTGAACAAAATATCCTTATAAGTTGTTCAATCTCATATGCAACTTATTTAGAAAACCCATTTTCTAAATTGGTGAAATTATTTAATTGCATGATCATATCATCAATTAAATATTAATTGGTGTTTGCTAAGCTTGTTATTGGGTATGACCCGACTTGGATCATAACGTACTAACCACATCAATGTTCTATGTGACTTGGGCATAAAGAATCCAACAGTTTGGGACTGGAAATTGATCATCTTGGTGTATGTTGAATGTAATTGACATGTTGAATGAGTTGTTGGATAGTATGGATGATTAATTGGTAAATTATCTGTTTTGGCCTGTTCATGATAATTCATAGTTATGGGTCATATGAGTAGGTTATGCATGATTTGACCTTGTATGATGTATGATTATGTTTGTTTAAATGGTTTACAACACATAATGTCACCAACGGGTCAAACGGGTCAACTGGGTCAAACGTGTCTCTTTTCTGAAACCTTGAGTCTTTGGTTGTAGTGTACTTAGGGTTCCACATGTTCTCTGCTTACACGTACTCATGTACTTACATGATCTAGGTAACCTTTGAAGGTTCTCTGTCCACTCTCACTTCCAAGTAAACCCTAAGTATTTGTATGCATATCAGGTGAGTTCATGCCCCACTCTTTGTTTAATGTCTTTTGGGGAAGATAGCATATTGGTATTTTCATAAACGCTTTATATATTTAAGTTGTGTATAATATTAATATAGTGTTGTTTACCATGGAAAAGTCCTCACACTTTCGAATTGTTAATATTCAATTGCGGGGAAACTTGGGTAGAACTACTGGGTCTAACGAGCCCCACCTGTGTGACTCGAGGTCAACCGGGTGCAATTTATCCTATGAACATTTGTCACAACCTGGTAAGTCGTACCAGGAGGCAAAAACTATCACAGTCAGCTTCAATTGTGAAATCACTATGAATTAATATTTATTGTTAATATACTAGCTATCTGTTATAATACACTGCTTATATATATCACAACTGTTAAACTGTTTATGTTTAAACGCCAACTCTTGAACTCACCAACCATTGTGTTGACATTTTGTATGCTATTCTCAGGTCGATAACTCAGCTTGCCAGTAGGAGCACAACACGGGTCCAGCATGCATTCTAAGGCATTAATTTATAAACACATTTGCTTGTCTTTACATTGTGGGTTTCAAACATTTTAGTATGCTATTCTCAGGTCGATAACTCAGCTTGCCAGTAGGAGCACAACACGGGTCCAGCATGCATTCTAAGCTTTAATTTATAAACACATTTGCTTGTCTTTACATTGTGGGTTTCAAACATTTGGTTGCGCATGTTTTACCATATTATGCATTTCAATATTTTGGATTTGTCTTATTTTACAAAACGCTTCCGCATGGTTTTAAAGTTTGAACTTTGGTTTTTTTATTTTAACATGGCATGTAGAGTCGTTCTGAGTAACTATTGACTGTGATCCCGGTTTGTTGATACACCTCGCGGTAAAACTCCGCACGTGGATTTTGAGGGTGTGACACATTGGGTGGGAATTCAAAACTTTCAGGTCTGGGAAATCTGTTGTGCTTAAAGAGTTGTACACTGTGCTATACAGGTTGTAAAACTCTTAATTTTAAGAGTTTTTAAGCAAAATGACATTATTGCCTTCCCTATATGTATATTAATATAGTATAGATAAATATATATATATATATATATATATATATATAGACATATATATATATATATTTACACATATATATATAGATACATATATATATACATATATATATATGCATATATATGTATATGTGTATATATATGTATATATATGTATATATACATATATGTATATATATATATATATGTATATATATGTATAGACATGTATTATATATATGTATATATAGGTGTGTATATATATATATATGAATATATATATGTGTGTATATATATATACATAAATGTATATATATACATACATATATTTACATATATATATTTATTTATTTATTTATATATACATATATATGTATATGTGTGTGTGTGTCTGTGTGTTTGTGTGTGTGTATATACACACATATATACATATATATACACACACATATATATACATATATATACATACATACATACATATATATACATACATACATACATACATACATACATACATACATACATACATACATACATACATACATACATACATACATACATACATACATACATACATACATACATACATACATACATACATACATGCATACGTACATACTGTCAGGGTAGGGTGGGACGTCACAGATTAGCAACAAACATACATGGCAGCGGAAACAAACCAATATAAGAGCTCAAAGGGAGAGAACATCACATGGCATTTAAAGTTTTAAAAGACACCGGGCTGGAAACAGATCCAGCCCCAAATGTTTACGTAGTTCAACAAAATAAAATAGTCATTAAATCAAATTTTTCAAGTCATGTTTTTGGTCACTCAAGCAAATGCCATGGTATCGGGGTTGAGTCTAAGTCTTCCATAATAGCTAAGAGTCTTCACGGGTTACCTGAAACATGCTCAACAGAAAATTGTGTCAACTAAAAAGTTGGTGAATTCAATTGCTTAAAGTTTCAAAACAATAAAAGTAACTCTTAAGTCCATAGTAAAGGTTTTAGAATCAAGTGTGAAAGTTTATGAAAATCTCATTTGATTTTAAAAACATCATATTTAGTATCAGTCATCGTGGGATATCACGATCAACCCATCACTTGGTCCCCGGTTGGCCTCTTCTAAACTTGTGTTTAACCGGATATTCCCGAGGGAAAGAACCAAGTCTCAGAACAGTGAACCATTCCTGCTAGGATGGTTCACCATAGTATCTTATTCAAAACATGTTACATGCCACAAACGACCCCTCAGGATCTCAGTGGGGTACCTCCCTGTAGGGGAGCCACTGTGCGTGGGGGATTCCCCAAATAGATCTATTCACATAAAACAAGCGGTTCACAAAAGAATTAATGATCATGACATAAGTATCAGAAGGTATCCAAAAAGCCCCACATACAAGAATAAAATAAAGCACAATCATAGTTCATAACAAAGAGCATGTTCCATCCCAAAAACAGTAAGTAAAAAGGGATCACTATAACTCACCTTAGATGTTAAGCAAAGAAATCCTTCGTGTGACGGGAATATCTCAAGTATAGAACCCTAAAATTAATATATTAAGTAATTAGCTACTGTTCTAAACCTATTTAAGTTGCATCAAGAGTGTCTAAACCTTAGCTGGTTGGGTTCGACTTTGATTCGATTAGGGTTTGTATAAAAATTTCCTTTTATGGAAAGTTAAGGTATCTCATACAATTAAGGGTTTTTACAATACTAAGTTCAGAATATATGATAAATATGCTAATAAAGTGACTAAGTTGCTTATTGGAGTCGGTTATGAAGTTTAACCAAATTTTACAGTTTAGCCCCTGAAGTTTCCAAATTGACAGTTTCTACCCTTAAGTTTGGTTTCTTGTATTAGATGACCCTTATAATCAAAAATCAGTTTCAAGAACTTAATATAACTTTATTTTAAGAATATATACTCAAATTTTCTGTTTATGGGCTCGGTTTATAATTTACACGTTTACCGTTGCCGGTTACGGTAAAACCGAAGGGTTTAAGATGGTTGACTATGGGTTTTCATATTTTTGAGTCTAGGACCAGTAGCTAACTTTTAAAATTCATTTTCATGAGTTTATAACCTTTTAAATCAAAAATTTACCCCTAGTAGTGGGAAGACTCGTTTTTACGTTTAAACCGTTAAAACGCGTTTTTAACCGGGTTTGACCATTTTAAAGCTTGTTTGACCAACCTTTCTACTTTAAAAGTTATTTTATCATTTAAACTACTGGAATAACATGATTTTTATAATTTCCAACCTTATATCCATTTTTCTTAGATTTTCCTAAAAACGTCTCCCGTTAGCACCCGTTTTCACTTAAAAATCCATTTAAATTATCTTTTGACCACTAAAAATTCCATTAACTCCAGAACACTTTATTAATCCTTAATGAACCTTTAATTATCTTTAAAAAGTTTATATCCCAAGTTTTCTTGTTTTTAAGTAATTTTAACATGTTTTCGGGTCCCGAAATTCACCAAAATGGGTCTAAACACAACATGTCCTTTGTTCCAGAGATTAAACAATATTAACACTCTTAATATCCATCAAAACCTACTGAAATAACAGTCCCAATTTGTGGCCTAGTCATTCTACACATCCATAGCCTTCAAATACATAGAAAATGCCATAACCGATCATTACACTTGTGTAAATCATTGTAACTCAAGTTTATTCATTACCAAAACTTCATCTAACTTAAAAATCAGGTTGTTGGGGTGTCTAAAACTCATTTTTGAGCAGGTTATAACCCTTGTCGAAGAGGGTTTTCAAGAAAGCGTTTAAGGTGTGTTGTAACTTGTAGAAAGAGTGGTTTTTCATGGTGTTCTTGTGTTAACACCTTCCATTCATGGTGTACAACCATTTTTAACATTCAAAGCAGATTATTAAGATTTTAATAAGTCATTAGAAAGCAGGTTACATGGTTGGTTCTTAAAGGTTACAAGATGCACAAGTTGGGTGGTGAGAATCACCCAAAAAGAGGGTTTTCTAGGTGTAACTCTTGTTACACCTATAGATCAACATGTTATACTTGTGGAATACCTTCAAGAACGTGGAAATATCTCAAAGAACAAGGTAGTAGTGAGAGGTTTCTGCTACAACAAGAAAAATAGGGTTTTTAGGTGAACAATGAAGTTAAACTTGGTCGTGATTTTGCTGCTGGAATGGGGCTGAAATGAGAGAGTTGTGTGTGTGTTTAGGAGAAAACTGAGAGAGAGAGAGTAGAGAGAATGAGAGTGAAGTTGTCTTGCAAAAGGGAGAATTTCATGTAAGGAGAATGGAGGATAGGAAGGTGGGGTGTGGTGGTAAGCAAGTGTGGTGATTGGGGGTTCAAGGGGCGGCCGAGATTTGGCTTCTAGTGGTGTTTTCTTTTAAATTTTATTGTAGACTGATAATATTATATGGTATTTATTTTGTAGTATTATGTAGAATATAAGATGGTAATATTTAGTTAGTTGGTAATTGTTGTGCATGGATATGCATGTCTAGTCGTGGGTTTTAATGTGTGCATGCTTTTAAATTGTTTCAATTATGGCTTTGTATTCTAGCTAGGGTGACTAATCAATATTCCCGGGCACAAATTTTCTAAAAAAGGCAAGACTTAAATATGACTAAATTCACATAAATCGCATAGAATCATAAAAATGGATCAAATAGAAATTGGTGATTCTAACATTCTTGATATTGTTTCCATTATTAGTACACATAAGATGGGATATGATGCAAATAAATTAGGGTTTAGAATAGTGACCTTGGGACCGGTTGTCACATTCTCCCACCGTTTAGGAAATTTCGTCCCTAAATTTCAACTTCGATTAGAATTGGTATGGGTGGGTTTAAAGAGATGGGGGTAGTTCTTCCTCATCTCGTCCTCACGTTCCCAACTGAATTCTGGCCCTCGTCTTGAGTTCCATCTAACCTTAACCTAGGGTATGCGGCTTCATCTGAGTTGCTTAACCAAGCAGTCCGTGATCTCTATAGGCTCTTCCACGAAGTTCAGCTTATCATTGATTCTTGTCTCCTTCAGCGGTAGCTCCAAAGTTTTGTCTACCAGGCATTTCTTCAAGGTTGATACGTGGAAGGTGTCATGTATATAACTCAATTTCTGAGGTAGTTTCAACTTGTAAGCCACAGGACCAATTCTTGCAAGTATTTCAAATGGTCCAATGCATCTTGGGCTTAACTTGCCTCTTTTTCCGAATCTCACGGTTCCCTTCCATGGTGCTACCTTCAGCATTACCCTATCACCTATCTGAAACTCTAATGGTTTTCGTCTTCTGTCAACGTACTTCTTTTGATGGTCCCTTGCTGCTCGTAGACGTTCCTTGATCTTGAAAATCTTAACAGTGGTCTCCAATACGATGTCGGGTCCCAATACTTGACTATCACCAATTTCATTCCAACTCAAGGGTGACCGACATTTCCTACCATAGAGAGCCTCATACGGAGCAGCATTGATACTTGCATGGTAACTGTTCCCACCAAAATCAATTACGCAACCTCTCAGCATATCTTCTAAGGTTTGAATAGTCCTTTTGGTTTGACCGTCAGTTTGCGGGTGGTACGCCGTACATAAGTCCAGCCGGGTTCCTAAAGCTTGTTGGAGTGATTTCCAGAAATGCGAAGTGAAACGACTATCACGGTCGGAGATTATGGATAGTGGCACACCATGCCTAGCCACTATTTCATTGATATACAGTTGAGCCAGTCTTGACATGTCATGGTCTTCCCGAATTGGTAAGAAGTGAGCTGATTTGGTTAGTCTATCCACTATTACCCAAATGGCATCATGACCCCTAGAGGTTCTGGGTAACTTGGTAACAAAATCCATCGTGACGTTATCCCATTTCCATTTTGGGATTTCTGGCTGCTGTAACGTCCCTGATGGTTTCTGATTTTCAGCTTTTACCATGGCACAAGTTAGACATTTTCTGACATAAACAGCAATTGATTTCTTGATTCCAGGCCACCAGAAAAGTGCCTTCAAATCCCGGTACATTTTATCACTTCCAGGGTGAACTGAATACCTAGATTTGTGAGCTTCATCGAGAATTACCTCTCGAATTCCTCCATGCTTTGGCACCCACGTTCTCCCTTCGCACTTATATGTACCATCATTTCCTTTTTCAAATCGCTTTTCCATTCCAGTTAATCCTTCTCCTGCTAAATTTTCCTCCTTTAACGCTTCACTTTGAGCTTCTTTCAGCCTTTCAATTAGGTCAGTGTACACACTTATCCTTAAAGCTCGTACATGAAGAGGTTTTTCTCTCTCCTTTCTACTCAAAGCATCTGCCACCACATTGGCCTTACCGGGATGATAACGGATTTCACACTCGTAGTCGTTCAACAACTCTACCCATCTTTTTTGACGCATGTTTAGCATCTTCTGGTCGAGAATGTGTTGCAAACTTTGATGGTCAGTGTAAATGATGCACTTCGTGCCATAGAAGTAGTGCCTCCACATTTTAAGAGCAAACACCACGGCACCTAATTCCAAATCGTGCGTAGTATAGTTCTTCTCGGGATGGTTTAACAGTCTAGATGCATAGGCAATGACCTTGTTGCGTTGCATTAGCACACATCCTAACCCCTGATGCGAGGCGTCACAATAGACTACAAAGTCTTTGACTCCTTCTGGCAGGGCTAGAACAGGTGCACTACATAACATTTCCTTGAGTGTCTCAAAGGCTTCATCTTGCTCTGGTTCCCGCACAAAGGTTTGCTCTTCTTAGTCAGTGCGGTCAATGGTTGCACAATGCGCGAGAAGTCCTTTATGAATCGTCGGTAGTATCCGGCCAGTCCTAGAAATTGCCTAATCTCAGTGGGAGTCTCAGGAATCTTCCAATTCTTTATAGCCTCAATCTTGGAAGGGTCAACTTGAATTCCATTCTCATTCACTACATGCCCTAAAAATTGGATCTCTCGCATCCAAAATTCACATTTTGAAAATTTGGCATATAGTTGTTCATTCTTAAGTAATTAAAGAATTAGTCTAAGATGTTTATCGTGCTCTTCCTTATTACTGGAGTAGATCAAAATGTCGTCGATGAACACGATGACAAACTTGTCAAGATATGGGTAGCATACACGGTTCATGAGATCCATGAATGCTGCTGGTGCACTGGTCAGCCCGAAGAGCATGACTACGTACTCATAGTGCCCATACCTAGTTTGGAAAGCCGTCTTGGGTATGTCTTCTTCTCTTATCTTCAGTTGGTGGTAACCGGATCTTATATCTATCTTGGAAAAGTATCTTGCTCCTTGAAGTTGATCGAATAGGTCATCTATCCTTGGAAGTGGGTAACGGTTCTTTATGGTCAACTTATTTAATTCCCGGTGGTCAATGCACATGCGTAAGGTTCAATCCTTCTTTTTCACAAATGACACCGGGGCACCCCATGGAGAGACACTCGGACATATGAATCCTTTGTCCAATAGTTCTTGAATTTGCGTCATCAGTTCCTTCATCTCAGGAGGGGTGAGTCGATACGGCGCTTTGGCTACCGGTGCAGCGCTAGGCAGCAAATCTATTTGGAACTCAACTTGTCGATTCGAGGGAAGTCCCGGTAGGTCTTCCGGAAACAGCTCAGGGTATTCAGAAACTACTGGGATGTCCGAAATCTTCTTCTCCTCTTTGGTCTTCATCACGTAGATGATGAAAGCTGAGCATCCCTTCCTTAAGCTCTTGGTAGCTTTTAAATGGGATATCATGGGGCATAAAGTGTTACTCCTTTATCCTTGCACCACTAACTCTTCCTTGTCGTTCAATGGTATCTTGAGTAGGCGTTCATCACAAACAATTTCGACTTTGTTCTTAGCTAACCAGTCCATGCCAACAACCACATCAAATCCTCCTAACTTAATGGGCATCAGATCTATCTTAAATGTATTTCCATTTAGATTTCTTGAAGGTACACGTAGCTAGGTCAATCAAGGATCTAAAAGCACTAGAGATAAAACTAGCAGTCGCTCCAGTATCAAACAAAACGGTAGCAGGGTGATAGTTTACAAGAAACGTACCATTAACCACATCAGGTTCCTTTTGGGCTCCAACTGGGTCCATCACAAAAGCTCTTCCCTTGGGCTTGTTGGGTCGGGTGTCCTTGTTTCTTGCTAGCTTGGGGCATTTGTTCCTCATATGCCCTGGATCTCCGCACTCAGAGCATTGCCTTCCAGGCTCATAGGTACAGTCTTTAATCAGGTGACCAGGTTTCTTGCACCGATAAAAAGGCATGGGATTGCACTCCCCTTGGTGATGAAGCTTGCATTTATCGCAGAAGGGGCTTGTGCCTAGATACAACCTCCTTGCCTTTCCACCATGGTCACTTCGTCTCGCTTCTTCTCTAGGTCTCTTGTTTGAACCGCTACTGCTGCCGACCATCTTCCTAGTATCAAACCACTTCCTCTTTTCTTCCACAGCCTTCTTCTTGTTCTCAGTTTTCCCATGTTCAGTCCACCCGGCTCTAACTAGGTCGTCGGTCAGACTACTGGTAAAGTCGACCGCAGCCTGTATGGTTGTAGTCCTAGATGACCGAACCATGCCCCTCACCCTTGGGTGTAACCCCCAGATGAAGCGGGCCACGCCATTGGATTCTGGCATCACGAAGTGTGGTACCAGTCGGGACAATGCAAGGAACAGGTTGATGTATTCTGTGTAGTTCGGGCCCCTCATCTTCAAATATAGAAATCTAGCCTCCAGTTTTTCTAGCTGGTTGATCGGGCAGTACTTGTTGGTGATTAGTTCCCTGAACTCGGACCAGTTCATTCTACCAATGCCATCTCGGCCTCGAGGCTGGATGATGGTTTTCCACCATTAAAGTGCTGGTCCCTTGAGAGATTGAGAAGCAAACCTCACCATGTGTTCCAACTTGCATTCACTGATGTCTAACACAGCTTCGATTTCGTCCAGCCACCTATATGTTTCAATTCCACTCTTGGTTCCATGGAAGTCCTTTGGCTTGCAAGCCATGATTGTTTTGTAGGAGCACCCCTTCCTGATAGCCTCAGATTCCTCGTTGTTTGCAGTCCCAGTACCACCTCCGGCATCATTCCGGTCAGCATTGATTTGAGCAATGATGGTTGGTATAGCGTGCGCAATTTGCTGTGCCACAAGATTTGCCATCCTTTCGTCATTTCCTGAGTTAGCATTCTCCCCGATGGGAGTCCCTGGAGGAGTAGGTGGTTGGTTTCTGGTTCGCCTTGTTCCTTGGTGACGACCTCGGTATGCTCCTTGCCTTCCGATGCGTGTTCCTCTTCTGGTAGGCATTTTGGTAGTACTACAGATAAAGTCATTTAGCATCTCATAATTTGTTTCAAATAATCTATGCATCAATTCCTTACAAGGCTCCCACTATACGAGGAGAGAATACGGTGTAGAATTACACACAACTTACCAAGTTCCATAGATTACCAATTTAAACAGTTTAAGCAGTCATAAAGAATGGCATGGCCCAACACCATGAATAAACAACACATGACAGATAATCATAAATGTTTCAACAGCATTGTATCATAGGAATCAGTTCAAAACAAGACAAAGTTCATAGTATCAGAGTCTAGCTCTTACAAAGTGGAAGGTGCCATCACCCCCATGAATAAGAATAATAATAATAGTGTCAAATAACAATAAGATTGTTTCCTTCGACTGTCCAATGACAGATAGTTCTTCCTCCTTCCACATGTCGCCTTCACAACCACTTCTTTTTCAGCCATCCCATCCATCCAGAGCTCTTCTTCCTCTGCTCCTGCTCCAATCTCTGCACCCCGTGCGACGCCATCATAGCTTGGAATTGAGCAGACTGGGAGGTCCTCCAGGGCTGCATCAGTAGGTCCTACGTCACTAGCCCGACCTCAGGATTGTGACTACCTATCCCCTGCCAGTACGCTCGGGCCGTCGTACATGCTGTGCCTCGGAGGCATCCAGGACTCCTCCTGCGGGTGGCGTCGGTGTGGCTCGAACGACGGTGGTGCGGGTATGGGAGTCCTAACCGGTGGTAGAGGAGGAGGCATCCTAAATGGGACCGAAGGTCCAGGTCTAGCACTCTTTCGTGGACGAGTGACGTTGCGTGCTCCCCTATTCCCAATGGGAGGGATAGGTGAGTGGGATGGAGCGGCAATATGCGGCGAGTGGGAGCGCGTCCGGCTCCTAAAAGGTGTTGTCGAAGAAGAGTCCTCGGAAGCTTCAGTGTCCTCTGACGTGACGGATATCCAACCCGGGTGTCCACACCTCCTAAGTATTCCTCATACTCCATGCGCGGTTTTGCCTTCTTGGTGTCCCCCGTTGGTGCACTGCTCTTACTAGGGTAGGCCGGTGCTTTTCCCTTGTCAGCCATAGTTGTTTCCTGTAAAAAGACATCATGAGCAATTTGGTTTCTCATAGCTCATGATAATCTTACTAATAATAATATACTCATAGTACTAGTGATGGCATTAGTATCAGGAACCTCTACGTGTTCCTCATCAATGATGTTAGAATCAGTTGTTTCTCATAATAGTGTCAGGGAAAATAGTTCATCTTTAAAAATCAATTTCAAATCCCCAGTCAAAATAAATTTTAAAGTTAATCAGCATCAAACAGAAAGGTCCAAACATAACATAGAGGTCCGTGATGGAAATTACGCGTCCGGTAAATTCATTATTATGTTGATCAAGTGTTATCATCAATTTACCCAACCCGATCATTCCAACACTTTCCTACAAGGACAGTCCTAGGGTATCAGGGTTGTAGCCTAGGGCCTACTATGGTATTCCCGACTTCTCTACAACCTTTGGCTCTGATACTAATCTGTCACACCCCTGGGCCTCGGTAGGGTGGGACGTCACAGATTAGCAACAAACATACATGGCAGCGGAAACAAACCAATATAACAGCTCAAAGGGAGAGAACATCACATGGCATTTAAAGTTTTAAAAGACACCGGGTTGGAAATAGATCCAGCCCCAAATGTTTACATAGTTCAACAAAATAAAATAGTCATTAAATCAAATTGTTCAAGTCATGATTTTGGTCACTCAAGCAAATGCCATGGTCTCGGGGTTAAGTCTAAGTCTTTCATAATAGCTAAGAGTCTTCACGGGTTACCTGAAACATGCTCAAAAGAAAATTGTATCAACTAAAAAGTTGGTGAATTCAAGTGCTTAAAGTTTCAAAACAATAAAAGGAACTCTTAAGTCCACAGTAAAGGTTTTAGAATCAAGTGTGAAAGTTTATGAAAGTCTCATTTGATTTTAAAAACATCATTTTTAGTATCAGTCATCGTGGGATATCACGATCAACCATTCACTTGGTCCCCGGTTGGCCTCTTCTAAACTTGTGTTTAACCGGATATTCCCGAGGGAAAGAACCAAGCCTCAGAACAGTGAACCATTCCTGCTAGGATGGTTCACCATAGTATCTTATTCAAAACCTGTTACATGCCATAAACGACCCCTCAGGATCTTAGTGGGGTACCTCCCTGTAGAGGGAGCCACTGTGCGTGGGGGATTCCCCAAATAGATCTATTCACATAAAACAAGCAGTTCACAAAAGAATTAATAATCATGACATAAGTATCAGCAGGTATCCAAAAATTCCCACATACAAGAATCAAATAAAGCACAATCATAGTTTATAACAAAGAGCATGTTCCATCCCAAAAACAGTAAGTAAAAAGGGATCACTAGAACTCACCTTAGATGTTAAGCAAAGAAATCCTTCATGTGTCGTGAATATCTCAAGTCTAGCACCCTAACATGAATATATTAAGTGATTAGCTACTGCTCTAAACCTATTTAAGGTGCATCAAGAGTGTCTAAGCCTTAGTTGGTCGGGTTCGACTTTGATTCGATTGGGGTTTGTATAAAAGTTTCCTTTTATGGAAAGTTAAGGTTTCTCATACAATTAAGGGTTTTTACATTACTAAGTTCAGAATATAAGATAAATATGCTAATAAAGTGACTAAGTTCCTTACTGGAGTCGGTTATGAAGTTTAACCAAATTTTACAGTTTAGCCCCTGAAGTTTCCAAATTGACAGTTTCTACCCTTAAGTTTGGTTTCTTGTATTAGATTACCCTTATAATCAAAAATCAGTTTAACGAACTTAATATAACTTTATTTTAAGGATGTATACTCAAATTTTCAGTTTATAGGCTCGGTTTATAATTTACGCGTTTACCGTTGCCGGTTACGGTAAAACCGAAGGGTTTAAGATGGTTGACTATGGATTTTCATATTTTTGAGTCTAGGTCCAGTAGCTAAATTTTAAAAGTCAATTTCATGAGTTTTTAACCTTTTAAATCACAAAAATTACCCCTAGTAGTGGGAAGACTCGTTTTTACGTTTAAACCGTTAAAACACGTTTTTAACCGGGTTTGACCATTTTAAAGCTTGTTTGACCAACCTTTCTACTTTACAAGTTATTTTATCATTTAAACTACTAGAATAACATGATTTTTATAATTTCTAACCTTATATCCATTTTTCTTAGATTTTCCTAAAAACGTCTCCCGGTTAGCACCCGTTTTCACTTAAAAATCCATTTAAATTATCTTTTGACCACTAAAAATTCCCATTAACTCCAGAACACTTTATTAATCATTAATGAACCTTTAATTATCTTTAAAATGTTTGTATCCCAAGTTTTCTTGTTTTTAAGTAATTTTAACATGTTTTCGGGTCCCGAAAGTGACCAAAATGGGTCTAAACACAACATGTCCTTTGTTCCAGAGATTAAACAATATTAACACTCTTAATATCCATCAAAACCTACTGAAATAACAGTCCCAAATCATGGCCTAGTCATTCTACAAATCCATAGCCTTCAAATACATAGAAAATGCCATAACCGATCATTACACTTGTGTAAATCATTGTAACTCAAGTTTATTCATTACCAAAACTTCATCTAACTTAAAAATCAGGTTTTTTTGGTGTCTAAAACTCATTTTTGAGCAGGTAATAACCCTTGTCTAAGATGGTTTTCAAGAAAGCGTTTAAGGTGTGTTGTAACTTGTAGAAAGAGTGGTTTTTCATGGTGTTCTTGTGTTAACAGCTTCCATTCATGGTGTACAACCATTTTTAACATTCAAAGCAGATTATTAAGAGCTTAATAAGTCATTAGAAAGCAGGTTACAAGGTTGGTTCTTAAAGGTTACAAGATGCACAAGTTGGGTGGTGAGAATCACCCAAAAAGAGGGTTTTCTAGGTGTAACTCTTGTTACACCTATAGATCAACATGTTATACTTGTGGAATACCTTCAAGAACGTGGAAAGATCTCCAAGAAAAGGTATTAGTGAGAGGTTTCTGCTACAACAAGAAAAATAGGGTTTTTAGGTGAACAATGAAGTTAAACTTGAGAAATGACCAAAACCGAACATAGTGAGCTTACACTTGATGTATCTCACGGATTAGAAGGTGCGGATGGTCGTTGATGGATGAAATCTCGTTGGATAAGGCTGTAGAATCTCGAAAAAGATCTGGAGTCCACGGTTTTGTAAGATTCAAGCACCAAAAGCTTCACAAAGAGACACCTTCTTGCGGTTTTGGAGTTGGCCGATGCATGCAAGCTTGTTGGTCGTGATTTTGCTGCTGGAATGGGGCTGAAATGAGAGAGTTGTGTGTGTGTTTCAGGAGAAAACCAAGAGAGAGAGAGCAGAGAGAGTGAGAGTGAAGTTGTCTTGCAAATGGGAGAATTGCATGTAAGGAGAATGGATGATAGGAAGGTGGAGTGTGGTGGTAAGCAAGTGTGGTGATTAGGGGTTCAAGGGGCGGCCGAGATTTGGCTTCTAGTGGGGTTTTCTTTTAAATTTTATTGTAGACTAATAATATTATGTGGTATTTGTTTTGTAGTATTATGTAGAATATAAGGGTAATATTTAGTTAGTTGGTAATTGTTGTGCATGGATATGCATGTCTAGCCGTGGGTTTTAATGTGTTCATGCTTTTAAATTGTTTCAATTAAGGATTTGTATTCTAACTAGGATGACTAATCAATATTCCCGGGCACAAATTTTCTAAAAAAGGCAAGACTTAAATATGACTAAATTCACATAAATCGCATAGAATCATAAAAATGGATCAAATAGAAATTGGTGACTCTAACATTCTTGATATAATTAAATTGTTTCCATTATTAGTACACATAAAATGGGTTATGATGCAAATAAATTAGGGTTTAGAATAGTGACCTTTGGACCGGTTGTCACATTCTCCTACCGTTTAGGAAATTTCGTCCCGAAATTTCAACTTCGCTTAGAATTGGTACGGGTGGGTTTAAAGAGATGCGGGTAGTTCTTCCTCATCTCGTCCTCACGTTCCCAAGTGAATTCCGGCCCTCGTCTCGAGTTCCATCTAACCTTGACCTTGGGTATGCGGCTTCGTCTGAGTTGCTTAACCAAGCGGTCCGTGATCTCTATAGGCTCTTCCACGAAGTTCAGCTTATCATTGATTCTTGTCTCCTTCAGCGGTAGCTCCAAGGTTTTGTCTACCAGGCATTTCTTCAAGGTTGATACGTGGAAGGCGTCATGTATATAACTCAATTTCTGAGGTAGTTTCAACTTGTAAGCCACAGGACCAATTCTTGCAAGTATTTCAAATGGTCCAATGTATCTTGGGCTAAACTTGCCTCTTTTTCCTAATCTCACGGTTCCCCTGCATGGTGCTACCTTCAGCATTACCCTATCACCTATCTAAAACTCTAATGGTTTTTGTCTTCTGTCAACGTACTTCTTTTGACGGTCCCTTGCTGCCTGTAGACGTTCCTTGATCTTGAAAATCTTATCAGTGGTCTCCAATACGATGTCGGGTTCTAATACTTGACTATCACCAATTTCATTCCAACTCAAGGGTGACCGACATTTCCTACCATAAAGAGCCTCATACGGAGCAGCATTGATACTTGCATGGTAACTGTTATTATAGGAGAACTCTAACAATGGAAGATGGTTATCCCAGTTCTCACCAAAATCAATTACGCAAGCTCTCAGCATATCTTCTATGGTTTGAATAGTCCTTTCGCTTTGACCGTCAGTTTGCGGGTGGTACGCAGTACTTAAGTCCTGCCGGGTTCCTAAAGCTCGTTCGAGTGATTTCCAGAAATGCGAAGTGAAACGATTATCACGGTCGGAGATTATGGATAGTGGCACACCATGCCTAGCCAATATTTCATTGATATACAGTTGAGCCAGTCTTGACATGTCATGGTCTTTCCGAATTGGTAAGAAGTGAGCTGATTTGGTTAGTCTATCCACTATTACCCAAATGGCATCATTACCCCTAGACGTTCTAGGTAACTTGGTAACAAAATCCATCGTGACGTTATCCCATTTCAATTCTAGGATTTCTGGCTGCTGTAACGTCCCTGATGGTTTCTGGTTTTCAGCATTCACCATGGCACAAGTTAGACATTTTCCGACATAAACAGCGATTGATTTCTTGATTCCAGGCCACCAGAAAAGTGCCTTCAAATCCTGGTACATTTTTTATCACTTCCAGGGTGAACTGAATACCTAGATTTGTGAGCTTCATCGAGAATTACCTCTCGAATTCCTCCATGCTTTGGCACCCAAGTTCTCCCTTCGCACTTATATGTACCATCATTTCCTGTTTCAAATCACTTTTCCATTCCAGTTAATCCTTCTCCTGCTAAATTTTCCTCCTTTAATGCTTTACTTTGAGCTTCTTTCAGCCTTGCAATTATGTTAGTGTACACACTTATCCTTAAAGCTCGTACACGAAGAGGTTTTTCTCTGTCCTTTCTGGTCAAAGCAACTGCGACCACATTGGCCTTACCGGGATGATAACGGATTTCACACTCATAGTCGTTCAACAACTCTACCCATCTTCTTTGACGCATGTTTAGCATCTTCTGGTCGAGAATGTGTTGCAAACTTCGATGGTCAGTGTAAATGATGCACTTCGTGCCATAGAGGTAGTGCCTCCACATTTTGAGAGCAAACACCACGACACCTAATTCCAAATCGTGCGTAGTATAGTTCTTCTCGTGCTCGTTTAACAGTCTAGATGCATAGGCAATGACCTTGTTGCGTTGCATTAGCACACATCCTAACCCCTGACGCGAGGCGTCATAATAGACTACAAAGTCTTCGACTCCTTCTGGGAGGGCTAGAACAGGTGCACTGCATAACTTTTCCTTGAGTGTCTCAAAGGCTTCATCTTGCTCTGGTTCCTACACAAAGGTTTTGCTCTTCTTAGTCAGTGCGTTCAATGGTTGCACAATGCGCGAGAAGTCCTTTATGAATCGTCGGTAGTATCCGGCCAGTCCTAGGAATTGCCTAATCTCAGTGGGAGTCTCAGGAATCTTCCAATTCTTTATAGCCTCAATCTTGGAAGAATTCCATTCTCATTCACTACATGCCCTAAAAATTGGATCTCTCGCATCCAAAATTCACATTTTGAAAATTTGGCATATAGTAGTTCATTCTTGAGTAATTCAAGAATTAGTCTGAGATGTTTCTCGTGCTCTTCCTTATTACTAGAGTAGATCAGAATGTCGTCGATGAACACGATCACAAACTTGTCAAGATATGGGCGGCATACATGGTTCATGAGATCCATGAATGCTGCTGGTGCATTGGTCAGCCCGAAGGGCATGACTAAGTACTCATAGTGCCCATACCTAGTTCGGAAAGCCGTCTTGGGTATGTCTTCTTCTCTTATCTTCAGTTGGTGGTAACCGGATCTTAAATCTATCTTGGAAAAGTAGCTTGCTCCTTGAAGTTGATCGAATAGGTCATCTATCCTTGGAAGTGGGTAACGGTTCTTTATGGTCAACTTATTTAATTCCCGGTGGTCAATGCACATGCGTAAGGTTCCATCCTTCTTTTTCACAAATAACACCGGGGCACCCCATGGAGAGACACTCGGACGTATGAATCCTTTGTCCAATAGTTCTAGAATTTGCGTCATCAGTTCCTTCATCTCAGGAGGGGCGAGTCGATACGGCGCTTTGGCTACCGATGCAGCGCCAGGCAGCAAATCTATTTGGAAATCAACTTGTCGATTCGGGGGAAGTCCCGGTAGGTCTTCCGGAAACACCTCAGGGTATTCAGAAACTACTGGATGTCTGAAATCTTCTTCTCCTCTTTGGTCTTCATCACGTAGATGATGAAAGCTGAGCATCCCTTCCTTAAGCTCTTGGTAGCTTTTAAATGGGATATCATGGGGCATAAAGTGTTACTCCTTTATCCTTGTGCCACTAACTCTTCCTTGTCGTTCAATGGTATCTTGAGTAGGCGTTCATCACAAACAATTTCGACTCTGTTCTTAGCTAACCGTCCATGCCAACAACCACATCAAATCCTCCTAACTTAATGGGCATCAGATCTATCTTAAATGTATTTCCATTTAGATTTATTGAACAATCCTTTATGATTTCATTAGTTTCTAAAATGTTGCCTTCATCTAATTTGACGGTGAACGTATCGGCTAAGGTACATGTAGCTAGGTCAATCAAGGATCTAAAAGCACTAGAGATAAAACTAGCACTCGCTCCAGTATCAAACAAAATGGTAGCAGGATGATCGTTTACAAGAAACGTACTATTAACCACATCAGGTTCCTTTCGGGCTCCAGCTGGGTCCATCATAAAAGCTCTTCCCTTGGGCTTGTTGGGTCGGGTGTCCTTGTTTCTTGCTAGCTTGGGACATTTGTTCCTCATATGCCCTGGATCTCCGCACTCATAGCATTGCCTTCCAGGCTAGTAGGTACAGTCTTTAATCAGGTGACCAGGTTTCTTGCACCGATAATAAGGCATGGGATTGCACTCCCCTTGGTGATGAAGCTTGCATTTATCGCAGAAGGGGCTTGCGCCTAGATACAACCTCCTTGCCTTTCCACCATGGTCACTTCGTCTCGCTTCTTCTCTAGATCTCTTATTTGAACAGCTACTGCTGCCGACCATCTTCCTAGTATCAAACCACTTCCTCTTTTCTTCCACAACCTTCTTCTTGTCCTCAGTTTTCCCATTCTCAGTCCACCCAGCTCTAACTAGGTCGTCGGTCAGACTACTGGTAAAGTCGACCGCAGCCTGTATGGTTGTAGGCCTGGATGACCGAACCATACCCCTCACCCTTGGGTGTAACCCCCAGATGAAGCGGGCCACACCCTTGGATTCTGGCATCACCAAGTGTGGTACCAGTCAGGACAATGCAAGGAACTAGTTGATGTATTCTGTGTAGTTCGGGCCCCTCATCTTCAAATTCAGAAATCTAGCCTCTAGTTTTTCTAGCTGATTGATCGGGCAATACTTGTTGGTGATTAGTTCCCTGAATTCGGACCAGTTCATTCTACCAATGGCATCTCGGCCTTGAGGCTGGATGATGGTTTTCCACCATTCAAGTGCTGGTCCCTTGAGAGATTGAGAAGCAAACCTCACCATGTGTTCCAACTTGCATTCACTAATGTCTATCACAACTTTTATTTCGTCCAGCCACCTATATGTTTCAATTGCACTCTCGGTTCCATGGAAGTCCTTTGGCTTGCAAGCCATGAATGTTTTGTAGGAGCACCCCTTCCTGATAGCTTCAGATTCCTCGTTGTTTGCAGTCCCCGTACCACCTCCGGCGTCATTCCGGTCAGCATTGATTTGAGCATGATGGTTGGTATAGCGTGCGCAATTTGCTGTGCCACAAGATTTGCCTTCCTCTCGTTATTTCCTGAGTTAGCATTCTCCCCGATGGGAATCCCTGGAGGAGTAGGTGGTTGGTTTCTGGTTCACCTTGTTCCTTGGTGACGACCTCGGTATGCTCCTTGCCTTCCGATGCGTGTTCCTCTTCTGGTAGGCATTTTGGTAGTACTACAGATAAAGTCGTTTAGCATCTCATAATTTGTTTCAAATAATCTATGCATCAATTCCCTACAAGGCTCCCTCTAAACGAGGAGAGAATATGGTGTATAATTACACAAAACTTACCAAGTTCCACAGATTACCAATTTAAACAGTTTAAGCAGTCATAAAGAATAGCATGGCCCAACACCATGAATAAACAACACATGACAGATAATCATAAATGATTCAACAACATTGTATCATAGGAATCAGTTCAATACAAGACAAAGTTCATAGTATCAGAGTCTAGCTCTTACAAAGTGGAAAGTGCCAACACCCTATGAATAAGAATAATAATAATAGTGTCAAATAACAATAAGATTGTTTCCTTCGACTGTCCAATGATAGATAGTTCTTCCTCCTTCCACATGTCGCCTTCACATCCACTTCTTTTTCAGCCATCCCATCCATCCAGAGCTCTTCTTCCACTGCTCCTGCTCCAATCTCTGCACCCCGTGCGACGCCATCATAGCTTGGAATTGAGTAGACTGGGAGGTCCGGGTAGCGTGCTGAAGAGTCAGCTCATGGAGACGGACGGTCTTCAGGAGCTCCTCTAAGGCTGCATCAGTAGGTCCTACATCACTAGCCCGACGGCTGGATTGTGAGTACCTATCCCCTGCCAGTACGCTGGGGCCGTCGTACATGCTGTGCCTCGGAGGCATCCAGGGCTCCTCCTGTGGGTGGCGTCGGTGTGCCTCGAACGACGGTGGTGCGGGTATGGGAGTCCTATCCGGTGGTGGAGGAGGAGGCATCCTAAATGAGACCGAAGGTCCAGTTCTAGCACTCTTTCGTGGACGAGTGATGTTGCTTGTTCCCTTATTCCCAATGGGAGGGATAGGTGAGTGGGATGGAGCGGTAACATGCGGCGAGTGGGAGCGCGTCCGGCTCCTAGAAGGTGTTGTCGAAGAAGTGTCCTCGGAAGCTTCAGTGTCCTCTGACGTGACGGATATCCAACCCGGGTGTCAACACCTCCTAACGTATTCCTCATACTCCGTGCGCGGTTTTACCTTCTTGGTGTCCCCCGTTGGTGCACTGCTCTCAGTAGGGTAGGCCGGTGCTTTTCCCTTGTCAGCCATAGTTGTTTCCTGTAAAAAGACATCATGAGTAATTTGGTTTCTCATAGCTCATGATAATCTTACTAATAATAATATACTCATAGTACTAGTGATGGCATTAGTATCAGGAACCTCTACGTATTCCTCATCAATGATGTTAGAATCAGTTGTTTCTCATAATAGTGTCAGGCAAAATAGTTCATCTTTAAAAATCAATTTCAAATCCCCAGTCAAAATAAATTTCAATGTTAATCATCATCAAACAGAAAGGTCCAAACATAACGTAGAGGTCCGTGATGGAAATTACGCGTCCGGTAAATTCATGATTACGTTGATCAAGTGTAATCATCAATTTACCCAACCCGATCATTCCAACACTTTCCCACAAGGACAGTCCTAGGGTATCAGGGTTGTAGCCTAGGGCCTACTATGGTATTCCGACTTCTCTACAAACTTTGGCTTTGATACCAATCTGTCACACCCCTGGGCCCCGGTAGGGTGGGACATCACAGATTAGCAACAAACATACATGGCAGCGGAAACAAACCAATATAAGAGCTCAAAGGGAGAGAACATCACATGGCATTTAAAGTTTTAAAAGACACCGGGCTGGAAATAGATCCAGCCCCAAATGTTTACATAGTTCAACAAAATAAAATAGTCATTAAATCAAATTGTTCAAGTCTTGATTTTGGTCACTCAAGCAAATGCCATGGTCTCTGGGTTAAGTCTAAGTCTTCCAAAATAGCTAAGAGTCTGCACGGGTTACCTGAAACATGCTCAAAAGAAAATTGTGTCAACTAAAAAGTTGGTGAATTCAAGTGCTTAAAGTTTCAAACAATAAAAGGAACTCTTAAGTCCACAGTAAAGGTTTTAGAATCAAGTGTGAAAGTTTATGAAAATCTCATTTGATTTTAAAAACATCATTTTTAGTATCAGTCATCATGGGATATCACGATCAACCCTTCACTTGGTCCCCGGTTAGCCTCTCCTAAACTTGTGTTTAACCGGATATTCCTGAGGGAAAGAACCAAGCCTCAAAATAGTGAACCATTCCTGCTAGGATGGTTAACCATAGTATCTTATTCAAAACTTGTTACATGCCACTAACGACCCCTCAGGATCTCAGTGGGGTACCTCCCTGTAGCGGGAGCCACTGTGCGTGGGGGATTCCCCAAATAGATCTATTCACATTAAACAAGTGGTTCATAAAAGAATTAATGATCATGACATAAGTATCAGCTGGTATCCAAAAAGTCCCACATACAAGCATCAAATAAAGCACAATCATAGTTTATAACAAATAGCATGTTCCATCCCAAAAACAGTAAGTAAAAAGGGATCATGTACCGGGAATATCTCAAGTCTAGCACCCTAACATGAATATATTAAGTGATTAGCTACTGCTCTAAACCTATTTATGGTGCATCAAGAGTGTCTAAGCCTTAGTTGGTCGGGTTCGACTTTGATTCGATTAGGGTTTGTATAAAAGTTTCCTTTTATGGAAAGTTAAGGTTTCTCATACAATTAAGGGTTTTTACATTAATAAGTTCAGAATATATTATAAATATGCTAATAAATTTACTAAGTTCCTTATTGGAGTCGGTTATGAAGTTTAACCAAATTTTACAGTTTAGCCACTGAAGTTTCCAAATTGACAGTTTCTACCCTTAAGTTTGGTTTCTTGTATTAGATGACCCTTATAATCAAAAATCAGTTTCAAGAACTTAATATAACTTTATTTTAAGAATTTATACTCAAAATTTTAGTTTATGGGCTCGGTTTATAATTTACGCGTTTACCGTTGCCGGTTACGGTAAAACCGAAAGGTTTAAGATGGTTGACTACGGATTTTCATATTTTTTAGTATAGGTCCAGTAGATAACTTTTAAAAGTCACTTTCATGAGTTTCTAACCTTTTAAATCACAAAATTTACCCTTAGTAGTGGGAAGACTCGTTTTTACGTTTAAACCGTTAAAACACGTTTTTAACCGGGTTTGACCATTTTAAAGCTTGTTTGACCAACCTTTCTACTTTATAAGTTATTTTATCATTTAACCTACTGGAATAACATGATTTTTATAATTTCTAACCGTATATCCATTTTTCTTAGATTTTCCTAAAAACGTCTCCCGGTTAGAAATCGTTTTCACTTAAAAATCCATTTAAATTATCTTTTGACCACTAAAAATTCCCGTTAACTCCAGAACACTTTATTAATCCTTAATGAACCTGGAATTATCTTTAAAAAGTTTATATCCCAAGTTTTCTTGTTTTTAAGTAATTTTATCATGTTTTCGGGTCCCGAAAGTGACCAAAATGGGTCTAAACACAACATGCCCTTTGTCCCAGAGATTAAACAATATTAACACTCTTAATATCCATCAAAACCTACTGAAATAACAGTCCCAAATCGTGGACTAGTCATTCTACACATCCATAGCCTTCAAATACATAGAAAATGCCATAACTGATCATTACACTTGTGTAAATCATTGTAACTCAAGTTTATTCATTACCAAAACTTCATCTAACTTAAAAATCAGGTTTTTTGGGTGTCTAAAACTCATTTTTGAGCAGGTTATAACCCTTGTCTAAGAGTGGTTTTTCATGGTGTTCTTGTGTTAACACCTTCCATTCATGGTGTACAACCATTTTTAACATTTAAAGCAGATTATTAAGAGTTTAATAAGTCATTAGAAAGCAGGTTACAAGGTTGGTTCTTAAAGGTTACAAGATACACAAGTTGGGTGGTGAGAATCACCCAAAAAGAGGGTTTTCTAGGTGTAACTCTTGTTACACCTATAGATCTACATGTTATACTTGTGGAATACCTTCAAGAACGTGGAAAGCTCTCCAAGAACAAGGTAGTAGTGAGAGGTTTCTACTACAACAAGAAAAATAGGGGTTTTAGGTGAACAATGAAGTTAAACTTGAGAAATGACCAAAACCGAACATAGTGAGCTTACACTTGATGTATCTCACGGTTTAGAAGGTGTGGATGGTCGTGGATGGATGAAATCTCCTTGGATAAGGCTGGAGAATCTCGAACAAGAGCTGGAGTCCACGGTTTTGTAAGATTCAAGCACCAAAAGCTTCACAAAGAGACACCTTCTTGCGGTTTTGGAGTTGGCCGATGCATGCAAGCTTGTTGGTCGTGATTTTGCTGCTGGAATGGGGCTGAAATGAGAGAGTTGTGTGTGTGTTTCAGGGGAAAACCGAGAGAGAGAGAGAGAGTAGAGAGAATGAGAGTGAAGTTGTCCTGTAAAAGGGAGAATTGCATGTAAGGAGAATGGATGATAGGAAGGTGGAGTGTGGTGGTAAGCAAGTGTGGTGATTGGGGGTTCAAGGGGCGGCCGAGATTTGGCTTCTAGTAGGGTTTTCTTTTAAATTTTATTGTAGACTAATAATATTATGTGGTATTTGTTTTGTAGTATTATGTAGAATATAAGATGGTAATATTTAGTTAGTTGGTAATTGTTGTGCATGGATATGCATGTCTAGCCGTGGGTTTTAGTGTGTGCATGCTTTTAAATTGTTTTAATTAAGGCTTGGTATTCCAGCTAGGGTGACTAATTAATATTCCCGGGCACAAATTTTATAAAAAGGCAAGACTTAAATATGACTAAATTTACATAAATCGCATAGAATCATAAAAATGGATCAAATAGAAATTGGTGATTCTAACATTGTTGATATAATTAAATTGTTTCCATTATTAGTACACATAAGATGGGATATGATGCAAATAAATTAGGGTTTAGAATAGTGACCTTGGGACCGGTTGTTACACATACATACATATATATATATGTATATACTAGTAAGTAACCCGCGCGATGCGACGGCAACGACATCAACATATTTCCCAATGCGAATATTTTCTTTGTTGTTTCATAACGTATGCGGAATACATAGTAAAAAAACTAAATTATGAGATATTGTTTCACTTTATAATACTAAATGGGTCAGAGTTAGTTGACCTGAAAAGCTTCCCTTTTAAAACTCGGATATTATATACAAACTATATAATATAAAAACCAAACAAAGCAAGAGGACAATGGACAAGTGGATTGTGATCTGAAATAATTTTCTTCATAAAATTTGATTCGTTCCATAGCGGTCCGATGAGAAATGATGTTTGGGGACAATGGACAAGAGTTTTCCTTGATCCTCTACAGCATCCTTGATGTCAAGAATGCAGGCACTTTCCAAACAAATATACAACCATCGCTTCCTACCAGAGAACATTATTGAGTTCAAATATAACCACAATTCATAAAGAATACAGGACTACAATTTATATGAATTTCCAACTCAATTATTTACTCACAGAAACCAGATGTTTGCAGTCAGGTAAAAAGATGATCCCATTAATGGCTTCACCATGCCCCGTCACAAGTGCAACCATCTCACCACTTGAAGAATCAATCCGTCACCGATTAGAAGATCAAATGGCCATTTCAACTCATAACAAGCAAAATATGATGCAAAGTAACCTTCTCATCGATCTAAAAAAAAGTACAAACATACAAATTAAAGAAGCCACTGGTTTCATGATCAAAACCACTAAGTCAACCTAGATCCGTACCAAAACCACTTTCGAAATCCCTAACACCATCATTTCTCACCATCCACCGATACACAAAAGACTCAAACACATATAATATCTTGGTGGGAGTTTGGGATTGCTAATTTAAAAAGGCTTTTCTGCTTATTGCATTTTTAATAGTAGATAGCATTATGTAATGTTTGGATGAAGAAAAGTGGTTGCTTACTTTAAGTTGAAATAAGTTGTTTTCAACAAGTAATTGATATTGCTCATTTCAAACCGATTTAGAGGATTTAAAAATACCAGTTTACCCTTACGATGAAATTATTTGATCTCAATAAGCTGGTTATCCGATCTGCTAATAGCGTGAGTTGTTTAAATAAGCAATTCCTAACACCCTCTTGCAATATCATTAAACCAATTAGTGATTGATTGCAAAATATAGTTCTAAAACTCTATATACACAAAAAGCCAGTGAAATGAATGCCAACAAAGATTCATGTACAATGTACAAACAAGAATCCGCGAGATTGACTATTGTTGTTATGAATCAAATAATCAGATATTCAGATTACATTAAAGGAAACCTAATTTTACCTTTGGTTCACCAAGTGCAAACAAATTCTCTTTGATTTCAAAATTCTCCATGATTCACTGCAACAAAGATTCAACAGTTATCATACTTTGACCACATAAGTCAAAAACATCTATAAAAATGACCATATACTGCAACTTCCATGCAGCCCATAAAATATTTAAAAATATACACAGATTCAAGAGATTTTAATGCTATTGTAGTCACTTTTATGTGGGAATTACGTTCTACAGTGCTGAAATCAGTAAGAACTACAACATCAACAAAATTGAGTACATAAATTGATCATTATGATATAGCAATCTCACATGTTAAAACCATCAATTGACTGAATGAATGAAACCAACTTCATTAAAAAATGTAAAAGATTTTATACAAAACATACATACCAAAGCGCTCTGGTTTGTGCTAACAACAAAACATTATGTCTTTAAATCCATATGATTTACAATGGCAGTGATTGGGCTTTTACCATGCGGTGGTCCGTTGGAGTGGAACCACAATCATAATTCAAAACAACAAATATTAAAACATTTTGCTTTACATAACCATGCTAGCTACATGATTAGTATTACCCCTACTGTAGGTTCCTACATCTAGATATCCTATTAGCATCAAGTCATCAACATCCTAATTGTCAAACAACATATATAACATATAGATATAACTACTCTTCTTGCGTGAAAAAAAGGGATGGCTATATGATTCATGATTTAATCCACAAGACATACCTTACCATCGACCCGAGGGTCTGAGGTAGTGCGAGTCAAGCCAAACATAGTAAAAGCTAATATATACACTGAGAGAAACTATTGTACAATTGCATCATGCAGTTCTCATAATTTTTAACATAAACAATCTATAGATATGTATAATACATGTCTTAATCACATCAGGTCATCATCGTTACCCTGTTGAAAGATCCCTCATGAAAAAATTATTTTATTCTAGTTTTTATCTTGATCAATATAACTTATCTTATATAAAGGCCAATGTTGCAATAATGTGAAATATGTGGGTTTAACACAATAGACGCTATTTATACTATTACTATGAGCATTGCTTGATGTATTCGATTTTGATCTCTTTTAAGATAAGATTTACATTTGAGCAGGGATAACAATGATGGTAAGAAAGTTTATTTTCTTCTTTTTTAACAAGTGTCATTACATCTGATTGTTCAAGTTTGTCTACTAATAAGTATTTTTGTCTATTGATCGCTAAGTTTGACTAACGTGATTAAAATTCACCCATGAAAGAACATACAAAACTAATAGAGGTGGGATATGAACATTATGTAAAAACTAATAAAGCCTACAAGCATAAACAGATAAAAATTAATCCTAGAGACAACCAACTGAGACCAAAACATGAAAGTATACATTTATATCTTACCATGAAAGAACAGATGACTTGCAAAAGTGGTACCTGAAAGGAGAAATATGAGGGTAAGTGTGTATTAAATCAACCCAAACTATGCAACTCTGATTCATACCTGAAATGATGAATTTCAGAAAGCCTAAAACTCAAACGATAGGGAAGAATGACAGATGAGAGAGTATTCGCACCTGAGAAAACTGAGACTCACTCGCAGCAGGGTAGTCCTGAGGCGCATCCATGAGCATGCATAAATAAAGATGGGGATATATAAACAGAGTCAGCCATTGAATGGTGCATTGCATTTATTGATTCAGTTGCACAGTGGAGCCTTCATTTCGCTACTTCAGTTCCACTCGCCTTCAATTCGCTCATTCAATTCGCAATAGGAGTGTAGGGAAGGAGAAAGGGCATGATGATGAAAGGATTGATGATTGACCCGCCATTGAAGGAGAAAGGGCTTATAATCATCAATCGAAGGGATTCGTAACCGATAATTGATGCCCTCTGCAATGGTAGGGTTTGGATTGCGATTGAATGCTCTGCCTTTAAATCACGATTGAATGCGAGATGAATGCAGCTGTCAATGGGCTTCAGGAGGAAATGGTGGTGATTGCAGGGTAATGGTGGGGAGGAGTAGGAGAAGGAGAAGCAAAATGATATCAACATCAACCCATTTGTGGTAACACGAGCAGTAAATTGCAGAAAAGCAAAATGAAAACTTAACATCAATCGAGCTCATAAATTTGATGAGTAAATCACAAAAAACAAATACTAAAACCAAAACATCAATTTGACAACAACCCATCTGCAAAAATTTAATCAGTAAAACAAAAGCAAACTGATATCAACATCAACACATTTGTGGTAACACGAGCAGTAAATTGCAGAAAAGCAAAATGAAAACTTAACATCAATCGAGCTCATAAATTTGATCAGTAAATCACAAAAAACAAATACTAAAACCAAAACATCAATTTGACAACAACCCATGTGCAAAAATTTAATCAGTAAAATACACAAACAAAAAACAAATCAAAAACCCACAATAACACATTCACAGAAATCACGAGAATCAAGAACACATAAAAAACCTAGATTTAAACTTTACAGTTCCCATCACAAATCAAAACCCACAAAGTACCACACCAATAACACCCAATTAGACCAAAAACGAAGCAATAACAATGATTTACACAGGGGATTTTGCCTAACAACTCACCAAGATGAACAACGAAGCTTCATCAAACGAACATTTGGACAGAAATCAATGAAACAATGGATGAATTGCTTAGGGTTTCGCATACGCAAACAAATCCATTCGATTCACATCATTCACACATGATTTGAAGAATTAATCACAAACAGATGAAATTGTTGGTGAATCTGAATCGAAACAGAGTTCTGAAATTGTTGATGAAATTGTTAGAAGGAACTGCCATATGATCCTCGTCATCTCATCACCTACAAAACAAAGCAAAACAATCTCACAACCGCAAGTGAGTAATCAGCAACAACATTTCTACAACACTTACCGTCCATCTCAACTACCCGATTCTGTACGATGATTTTATCGATGGAGGTGGTAGCAGCGGAAGCGAAGCAACGAAATGAAGCGTTGGATGAGCGAGTGAAGATCGGAAGACTGTTGGTGCATGTTGCAGAACGTGAGAGGTTGTAATATGATGGAATTGGTGACCTAGGGTTTCTGAGGGATAGAGAAGATGAAGATAACATGGTGACGACGGTGGACATGGTGGTCAGAAGGAAGACTGTTTTTTGAATTTTGAAAGGAGATCTGGGGGTTTGAAATGTGGGAGAATGCATCTGAAGTTTTAAACCTAGAGTTTTATGAAATGCTTGTACCATATGCAACACAACTTGTACATCTCTTAATTTTAAAAGATTTTGGTCAAATGACCATTTTGCCCTTCTCATTTGCTTATATATATAGTATAGATATATATATGTCATATATATATGTATATATCTATAACCATATATATGTATATATACATATGTATATATCTATATGTATATGTATATATCTATATATATGTATATATCTATATAGATGATGTATATATATATGTATATATATATCTATATATCTATATATATATATGTATATATCTATATATATGTATATATGTGTATATATCTATATATATGTATATATGTATATGTATACATCTATATATATATATAGGTATATGTAAACATCTATATATATATATGAATATGATACATCTATATATATATATATATGAATATATATATATATATATCTATATATGTATATGTATATCTATACATATATATATCTACACATATATACATATATATAGATACATATATATACATATACATCCATACATATATATATATTTAGATACATATATGTACATATATATACATCCATATATATATATATATATATATATATATATTTAGATACATATACATACATATATATACATGTATATACACATTTATATACACATATATATACATACATATATACATATATATACATATATATACATACATATATATACATATATATATATACATACATATATATATATATATATATATTAGTGTATTAAGTGCGTTGGTGGTTGTTTTGTTTATTTTAGGAGTTTGAGTTCGTATACGAGTAGGTTTAAAGGAGTTTTGTTTGTTGTTAACACAAGGTGAGTTCTAGACCCCGTGTTTTTACTTGTTTTTATAAATTCTTGGGACTGAAAATGTATGTAAACTATTTTTACAAATGTTTTTAAGTACCCGTAAGTACCCATGCATGTATAATGATGTTCATGATTGTTTTATGCTATGTTTGTGCTTAGATTGGTATAAGGGGCTGTTTGATTTTGTTGCTGACCCGCTGACCGGGCTGACCCGCTGACTCGGTCAGCGGTCAGCCCGTTTGATTTCAGCTTCGAGCCCGGCTGACCGGGTCTCCGGTGCTGACCCAGACCATGAAAAAAAAGAAGCTGACCGGGCTGCCTCCCATCTCGCGACCCAGATCCACCCGTAGCACCACCCGCAGCACCACCAACGGTCACTATCACTAGCACCGGTCACTACCACCACCACAGATCCCAACCGTCACCAAAAACCCCATTTCTACTGCTGTTTTTAGGTGGTTGCGAGACAGGATCCGCGATGGTGATGGTGAAAGCGACGTTCGGTTTTCAGATGGTGATGGCAATGGCGATGTAAGTGGCGATGGGGCTGTAATACGTTTTGCGATGGCGACAGCTACAGATCTTCGGTAGGATGTGTATGTGGTTGCAATAAGTAAGAAATATGTGGGTGGGATGTCGACAGTGTGGCGGTGTTAGTGGTGGTTGAGGGGAAAAGGGTCTTAATGTGCGATGGTGGTGGTGATTGTGCGGAATGATGAAGATGATGATGGTATGATGGAGATGGGTTCGAGGCTTTTAGGATGGTGGCGGTGGTATTAATAATAATAATAATAATAATAATAATAATAATAATAATAATAATAATAATAATAATAATAATAATAACAGAGAAATTTAACAGAGAAATTTAACAGAAGTGTATATAGAGGTTATTTTTTTCATTCAGCAGAGTCAGTCAGATACATAATCAAACAGCCAAGTTTCAGTCAGATGCAGACTCAGTCAGAACTTCTTACTGGGTCAGCTTCTGACTCAGTCAGATCTTACTCAGTCAGCACAATCAAACAGCCCCTAAGTAAGCTTAGAACAGGATAATATGATTCTTGGGACTGGAAACAATTTACAAATGTGTTCAAGAGGTTGGCCATGCATCCAAATAGGGCTCATGCACCCAAATTTGCCTTAGAAATGTTCTAAGTAGGGTCAACCGCCCAAACAGTACCCCCAACCGCCTAAAGTTGTCTTAGAAAGTTTTTAAGTCAGCCCATACGCCCAAACAGGGCCCAAGCACCCAAACAGAGCCCTAACCGCCTAGGAAATGCCTTGAAAATTCCAAGTACAACCCAGACGCCTGAGTAGTTCCCATGCGTCTGAGATGGTCCAGACGCCTAAGTGATGAAACACCCAAATAGTGCCATGCGCCTAAACAGCCCTCATGCGCCTGCATAGTGCCCATGCGCATAGAACACTTAGAACATTTTCTAAAATTTTTAGAAAACAAAATCATTAGAGTTTGACCTAAGTTTGACTTTAGGGTTTTTAATTGCTATAATATTGCATTATTATAAGTTGTTCCTATGATCATAGTAATTAACATTGTGTGACTTATGTGGTTTGTTTATGATCATAATGCAAGTATTATCCTTAACAAAGTGAAAGAGTAATGACAAATAGAAGTCGAACTTAATTAAAATGTTAAAAAGTCTTGCAACATATAGGAGGTGCACGACCATGTTGTCGTTAGCTCAACTGTGATGCGGGTTAGCTACCCCAATGGATGCACACAGGGCCAGTCAATTGAGATTGGCTGAACTTTGTAGCATACCCTAGGTGACTGGGTCAGCCTTGTGTACAGTGATCATAGTCTATTGATACACTAGAGGCCCAGCACCAGTTTCCCCGTGCATATAGTTTAGGGTATTACTCATTGGTCCACATAGACAATGAAAGATAAAGTTAAAGAGTACAAAATGAACAAAGGCGTACAGTAAAGAAAGAAAACATTAACTTGTTGTATAGTTGATGCGTGCTCATGACAAGAGTAAGGACAGTATTTTTTTTATAAAAGAGTTTTTTCATATATATACATTACATAAGGTATTTTAATACTTTTCAAACTAGAACGCACTCAGCAACGCTAACTTCTATACATTTTCAGTTGGCAGGTAATTATTGCTGACGATGGCACGAGGGTGAAGCTACTCGGCGGGAAAAGACTGACATCCATTCTTATGTTAAGATATTGTTGTTTTGTAATGCAATTAAACAATCTTTTGTAACCTAAACCCCATTGTACTGCTTAACAACAGTATTTATTAATAATAGAGAATGGCTTTTGCTAACGTAATTCCGCTGTTTATTTTATGAAATGTATATTAATCTGTATCTATGAAGCAATAAACGACCAACTGTGAGGTGCCCGGGAATGGGGCCTTACAAGTTGGTATCAGAGCTATAGTTTAAGTGAATTGGGTAAAATATTTTCAAAAACCTAAACTTAAACTGAAAATGGGACAGATAGAGGGATGTTAGCCCGAGTAGCTACGTGCCATCAGGTATGTCTTTTATAAATGTTAACTGGTATTATATATCTGTGCTATTTGACTTCTGTGTTCTTAGTAGATTTAGATACTGATGTAGTCAGGATAGGAAATGCTTGGGGTATGAATAGTAAAGTAAGTGGCTAATCATAACTGGCCACTATAATTAAGGACTTACTATACTTGACATAAACTGAGCCATTGCTTAGAATGACCGTGTTAGTGTTTGAATCTTATAGCATTTAGGGAATGGCTGGATGAAAATCTTCTAAGGCTTCTAAAGGTAGAGGTCGTCCACGTGTGACTAGGAGTAGTGCTAAGGCTCCTGAGACGACCCATGAGAACCCTAAGGTTCATGGCCGGAGTGAGGAGAATGAGAATGCTAGCTGAACGTCTCAGCTAAGGAGGTGATTGTTGATGAAGTGCACCAGGTCATGCAGACAGCCTTACCATCTGTGGTGACTGAAGTCATCAGAGCTGTGAGGAATGAGGAGAGGAAGGAGAAGGAAGATAGGAAGGGGTCAACGGGAAAGGGAAGCAAGGGGGAGGAAGAACGACCGGAGCCTGAGACCGTGTTGTCTGACGAAGAGGAGGATGATTTAGTGGGGGTGAATGTTGGGTTTGATAGAACATAAAACATAGTTTAACCATTTAAACTTTGTAAAAATGCAGCGGAAGTTGACCATTATAACATTGTTTATAAACTGAAATTTCAGGTTTATTTTGATGTTATAAGTTTTAAACAAACGCAAGAACAAGAGGATCTTTCATATGTGAATGATGCTAGCTATGAAAATACATACAACACATTATGGACAGCTATAAAGAAGCTGCCATAATCTACCTTTCAGCAGCAAGAGGTTTGAAATGGAGGATGTTCTTGACTAAGAAAAATGACCAAGGCACCAAAGGAGGTCCTCTCAAGCTTGTATACCCCAAGCTCTATAGCAAACACTTCTTTCTAGGGAGAAAACAACACCAAAAGAACTCAAAACCAATCCCTTTCACCTTGCTACTGCTGCTGCCGTGAGGTTTTGAGAGAGAAAGGAGAGTTTTCTTGAAGTTTTTGCATGTATTAAGAGAAGAGAGATGTTGAGTGCAAGACTAGTTATGATATGTATGTTTTCAAGAAAGCAAAAGCCAACCAATTAGAAGGGGGGGGGGCGAAATTTGTATTTCAAAAGGGTTTCCCTCCTTCAAACTAAACATACATTATTTTTAAACTAGTCATCTTATTAGTTACACAATTAACCTTTTAATTGTATAAGTTATACACTTATTATTATTTGATGTTATCCAACTTACTTAAATAACACTTCAAATAATATTATTGAACAAAATATGCTAATAAGTTGTTCCTTCTCATATGCAACTTATTTAGAAAACCCATTTTCTAAATTGGTGTGAATATTTAATTGCATGATCATATCATCAATTAAATATTATTTGGTATTTGCTAAGCTTGTTATTGGGTATAACCCGACTTGGATCATAGTGTACTAACCGCATCAATATTCTACGTGTCTTGGGCATATAGAATCCTACAATCTCCCACTTGCATAAGATTCATAGAAGATTGATGCAAGCAGTAAATACCGCCTAACAACGGTTTACTACCCTTAATACGCATGACTTATAGCCATTCAATAACATCATCCCATTCAAGTATCCTACTTGAAATGATTTAGGTGAATCAATCATTTATCCTTTTCTTATAGATGTCATGTTAAATCCAAGGACATGGAATGATCATTCCTTGTTGATTTAACTTAATCAGGCCTTAGACATCTTGCTCTCAAAGAATAAGAGGAACAAATTCCATCTTGACTACATACGTTTCTCACAAACACCTCGTGTCATACCTGAACATAGCCTTATGTACTGTCCATTATTTCAGGGCAGTGAAGAACTAGCTCAAGGTATAACACTTCGTGAATATCAAAACCCAATATGTATCTTAGGTCGGAGGATACCAAATGATATTCGCCTTTACTCAAATTTACTTATGATTAATCTAGAAGATTCCATGGAGTAAAATTTGAGATGCGGGTCAGTCTAATATTTGCTTCCCACAAATATCTATGAACTTTGGCAGCAACCAATTGCTCTATATTTATCCTTATGAATATCCACCAATCCAAATTCATAGTAATCTTTCTCTCATACTTGTTCCCACAAGTATGAACGACTACGGACATTTAGAGTAAACAATTTACCCATGGATTAAACATGCTAAATTGGAACATTTATTGAAATATTACAACCAAATAATTTTATTCAAGTAATAAGATAGTTCCAAATATCCAAACACAAAATTACAGATTAAATCCAATCACTAGAATATCGAAGTCCCATGGCGCAGGCATGACCTTCATGCTTTGCCTTTTCTAGGAGCGTCGTGAATGGATCCGCAACATTTTGATCCGTGTGAACTTTGCGAATACATATCTTTCCTTTCTCAACTTCAGCTCGTAAGTAGTTGAATCTCCGCTCAATGTACCAAGTCTTTTGATGAGCACGGGGTTCCTTGATTTGAGCAATCGCACCCTCGTTATCACAAAAGATCTCTAGGGGGTCCTCAATGGAAGCGACAACCCCTAGATTGCAATGAATTTCTTCAACCATGCAGCTTCTTGAGCTGCCAGTGAGGCGGCGACGTATTCAGATTCTGTAGTTGATAAAGCCACCACATCCTGTTTAGAGCTCTTCCAAGAGACCGCTCCTCCATTCAGAATGAAAATGTATCCCAATTGTGATCGTGAATCATCACGATCGGTTTGAAAACTCGCATCCATGTAACCTTTTACAACGTGTTCCTCATCACCAGATCCGTAGATTAGGAACATATCTTTAGTCCTCCTTAGGTACTTAAGTAAGTTCTTAACAACCATCCAATGACTGCTTCCAGGATTTTGCTGGTATCGGCTTGTCATGCTTAAGGCGCATGAAACGTCCGGCCGAGTGCATATCATTGCATACATGATGGATCCAATAGCAGATGCGTATGGGATTGCCTTCATTTTATCTTGCTCATCCTTTGAGCTTGGACGTTGAGTCGTACTCAATATCGTTCCTCTTTGAATAGGTATCGTACCTTTCTTAGAGTTCTCCATCTTGAACCGTTTAAAGATCTTATCAATGTATGCACTTTGATTTAAACCAATCAACCGCCTTGATCTATCCCTATAGATCTTTATTCCCAGAATATAGGTGGCTTCACTAAGATCCTTAATGGAAAAACAACTTCCAAGCCAGGTTTTTACACCTTCCAAGGTTGGAATGTCATTTCCAAATAGTAGTATGTCATCAACATACAATACTAGGAAAGTGATGATGCTTCCACAAGCTTTCTTATATACACAAGCTTCATCAGCGTTCTTGATGAATCCAAATTTAATTACTTCTTCATCAAAACGGTGATTCCAACTTCTCGATGCTTGTTTCAATCCATAGATTGATTTCTTTAACTTGCATACCTTGTTAGGATGTTTTGGATCGACAAAACCTTCAGGCTGAACCATATAGACATCTTCCTCAAGATATCCATTTAGGAAAGCGGTTTTGACATCCATTTGCCAAATCTCATAATCATAATGAGCAGCTATGGCAAACAATATCCTAATGGATTTTGGCACCGCAACAGGTGAAAAACTTTCATCATAGTCAACCCCTTGAGTTTGAGTGAAACCTTTTGCTACGAGTCTAGCTCTATAAGTATCGAAGTTTCCATGCATATCAGTTTTCTTCTTGAAAACCCACTTACTTCCAACTACTTTGGAGTTAAGAGGTGGTACAACCAAGTCCCATACTTGATTGTCATAGATGGATTGCATCTCAATGTTCATGGCTTCAAGCCATTTGTCACAATCCAAATTGGACATTGCATCACGATAGGTGGTTAGTTCATCGGAATCTACCACATAGCATCCATCTATGAAAAATCCATATCATTCAGGTGCATTACTAATTCTACCAGATCTGTGAATGTTTTATGTATATTGATCAACCACTTGATCATTCTCAACATCCTCATGTTAAGTGCTAGTGGCAACCAAACGTGTATCGGTTTGCGGTTCTTGATCCTCCTCAAGATCCACAGTTCTACTGCTAGTTCCTTCCGTAAGGAACTTAGCTTTTAAGAACTCAGCTTTCCTGGAAACAAACTCCTTTTGTTCCATTGGATCATAGAAATATTATCCCATAGACTCTCTAGGATATCCAATGAAGATACACTTAGTGGAACGGCTTTCTAGCTTGTTTGAGGTTGGAGTCTTCACATAAGCCTCACACCCCCACACCCTCAAATATGAAAATGATGGAATACTTCCATGCCATATTTCATAAGGTGTCCTTTCCACTTTCTTGGTTGGGGCCATATTCAAAATACGGGCCGCAGAGAGCAGAGCAAAACCCTAAAATGACAGAGGTAATGAGCTTCTAGCCATCATAGATTGAACCATATCCAATAAGGTTCGATTTCTTCTTTCGGATACACCATTGTGATGTGGTGTTCCCGGAGGAGATAGTTGTGAGATAATCCCATAACTTCTAAGATGGTCCCTAAAAGCATCATTCAGGCATTCACCTCCTCTATCGGTGCGTAGAATTTTAATTGACCTTACTTCATTTTTGAAAGATTTTGAACATTTCAAAAGCTTCATGTTTGTGTCTTAACAAGTACACATGCCCATATAGACTATAGTCGTCAGTAAAGGTAATGAAGTATCTTTCATTGTACCTTGTCATAGGTTTAAAAGGACCACATACATCCGAATGTATGATACCTAATAAATCCTTTGCCCTATCGACTTTGCCACTAAAAGGTGCCTTGGTCATTTTTCCTTGTAAACAAGACTCACTTACATCAAATGGATCACATTCACTTCTTTTTTAAAGACCATTCTTTTGTAGTGTTTGTATTCTTTTCTTGTTTATATGACCAAGATGGCAATGCCAAAGGTAAGTGTCACTCAAATCCGATTTGAGCTTCTTGGTACTAGTTTGGTACAACAAGCTATCATTCAATGTATTTTCACGAACCAATTCATAGATACCATTGATGTGAATAGCTTTAAAATAAAACATGTCATTCATAGTAACATGGATTTCATTTCCAATAAATGATAATACATATCCAAATTGTTTTAATAGGGCTACTGAAATAATGTTCCTAGTCAAACTACGAGCATACAAAACATTGTACCAAATTACTTCCAAACCATTTGGAAGTTTCAAGATGTAGTCACCACGGGCTTCAACTTGAACTTTAGCCCCATTGCCCATGTAGAGGCTAACATCCCCTTTATTGAAGTTGCTGCTTCTTTTGAACCCCTACAACAAATTGCAAATGTGAGTTCCACATCCGGTATCTAATACCCATGTGTTAGAGGATATTATGTTTAAATTAATATGGATCATGTATATTGTACCTGAGGTCTGCCCGGCATCCCTCTTTGCTTTCAACTCTTGGAGATGGACAGGACAATTTCTTGCCCAATGTCCAATCTCCCCACACTTGAAGCATGGGTCATTGGTAGCAACCTTTTGCTTCTTCTCTTGTGGTTTGGGTGGCACCCTTGCCACCCCTTTCCCCTTTCCCCATACGGGTCCCTTACCCTTGGCAACTTTTTCCTTGGGTGCGGGATGAGGCCTTTTCTTGTTCCCACCTTCACTGATGGTGAGAACGGGTAAAACCCTTTTACCCATGGCCTCCTCGGCCATATTAAGCATTGAGTGAAGCTCACCAATGCTTTTGTCCCAAGCATTCATGTTGTAGTTCAACACGAACATCTCGAACTTCTTGGTAAGGCCATTGAGGATCAACTCCGTGGCTAATTCCTTCGAGACAGGACAATTAAGCCTTTCGAGGCGGTCAATGTGGCTTTTCATCTTAAGTACATAAGATGAAACAGATTGGTTGTCATCCATACGACATGCATGGAGTGCTCGAACCATTTCGAAGTGCTCAAACCTCGCTTGCTGTTGGAACATTTCCTTCAGCTGGGTTATCATGTCATAAGCTCCGTGATGTTCATACTCCTTTTGAAGATCTGGAGTCATGCTTGCCAGCATGAGGCAAGACACTTGGACGGAGTCCTCAGTGTACTTCAGCCAATCATTATAGTCCTCGTCATCATCCTCAGTAGGTTGATCGAGGATAAGGTCGTCTAAAACATATGATCGTCTCTCTTGCTTGAGAACGATTCTCAAGTTTCGATACCAATCAATGAAATTGTTATGATTTGGACATTCCTTTTGGAGAATCGCTCGTAAAGATTGGACGGACGTGGATGACTTATCATGATTATCATTATTGGTTGCCATCTACAAAATTTAACAAAGATCTATTTTAGTATTTTCGATATTGCTGTTTTTAATAATTAATTAATGCCTTTTAAGGTCATTTTCATATTAAAATCTAGAACCCAACATTACATTTAAATTGTGGTTAGGTGACCTTTATCCCACGATTTAAATTAATAAGGTGGTCAACGATTGACGATTGCAACCATTTGCAATTTCTAGAGGTATGGGATCGACTTGAAACATCATATGTAAAGTCAGCATGTTAATCCCATCAACACCATTTGGAAACCACATCGTAGGTGACCCATTTGACACGGTTTGCAAATCAAGACATCCTACTTACACATACATGTGAGTTTTCCAACATAAGTGGTTAGGTGGCCTTTATCCCACCAATGTGGTATCCCCACCTTAAGTCACAAGTTCCCTCTAAATGGTTAGGTGACCTTTATCCCATTAAGAGTTTCCAAATGACTCAAGTGTTGTGCAAAAGGATGGTGTTAAACTTGTTTGTGAAGAATTTAAAGTTTTCATTATCTTAGTTTAGAAAACTCTATGTACCTTATATTTGCATGCTTTCATATATAAGGTACCCTATGGTTCATCTTTAATAAAACCTTTTTAATAAAACCATTAATCCTTTTAACAACCTTTTATTAACCACTTAATGATAAAGAACCATCAAATTTTCATCTTGTTAAGTTGTTTATTAGTTTGTAGTGTATATCCAAATATCAACCAAACAATTTAAACAACAATCATCCAAACAAGCTTAAACATTCAAACATGAGTGCATAACCATAGCCACTAAGTTGACCACACTAGTTTGCCATCACAAGTATTGTCATATGGTCTTTCTTAAGGGTTAATAATGACACATCATATGTGTCTATGAACTCCCACTTGAATCCATATCCAAATGCTTCAAGGTCCATGTCTTTCATGTCCATCTTTGGATCTTCATCTTGTGCATCTTCCTTTTACAAAAATTATATCCTAATACATTTTTCTAATAAAAGAAATGCACCTAATCTATTTATTACATAACCAAATGAATAAATATTGACAACCCAAATAATAAACATAAACATTACAACCCAATTGAATGAATAAAACAACCATTAAAATCATCCAAATAATACAAGGCCAAAGGCTAGGTTATGCACCATAATAGACAATGATCATATCATCCAAAACAATAATGAAACCCCACTAAAACCATGAAATTTCAGCCAACACAAACTAAATTTCGGGTTTTATTTTGTCCAAACCATCAACCAATACAACATGCATGTCTTTCAAAGTTTAATCACAAGCATGTGTGATATAACTTTGAAAGTTTGGGGATCCATAATACATGAACATAGCAGCCCCTAAAAGGGTTTTAAAGTCCATGAAACAAATTTTTAAAGACAAAACAAGCTAGCTATCCACATAACCGGCTCTAGATGCCAATGTTGGGTTTGATAGAACATAAAACATAGTTTAACCATTTAAACTTTGTAAAAACGCAGCGGAAGTTGACCATTATAACATTGTTTATAAACTGAAATTTCAGGTTTATTTTAATGTTATAAGTTTTAAAGAAACCCAAGAACAAGAGGATCTGTCATATGTGAATGATGCTAGCTATGAAAATACATACAACACATTATGCACAGCTATAAAGAAGCTGCCATAATCTACCTTTCAGCAGCAAGAGGTTCGAAATGGAGGATGTTCTTGACCAAAAAAAACGACCAAGGCACCAAAGGAGGTCCTCTCAAGCTTGTATACCCCAAGCTCTACAGCAAACACTTCTTGCTAGGGAGAAAACAACACCAAAAGAACTCAAAACCAATCTCTTTCACCTTGCTGCTGCTGCTGCCGTGTGGTTTTGAGAGAGAAAGGAGAGTTTTCTTGAAGTTTTTGCATGTATTTAGAGAAGAGAGATGTTTAGTGCAAGACTAGTTATGATATGTATGTTTTCAAGAAAGCAAAAGCCAACCACTTAGAAGGGGGGGCGGCCGAAATTTGTATTTCAAAAGGGTTCCCCCCTTCAAACAAAACACACATTATTTTTAAACTAGTCATCTTATTAGTTACACAATTAAATTTTTAATTGTATAAGTTATACACTCTTATTATTATTTGATGTTATCCAACTTACTTAAATAACACTTCAAATAATATTATAAACAAAATATGCTAATAAGTTGTTCCTTCTCATATGCAACTTATTTAGAAAACCCATTTTCTAAATTGGTGTAAATATTTAATTTTATGATCATATCATGAATTAAATATTAATTGGTGTTTGCTAAGCTTGTTATTGGGTATAACCCGACTTGGATCATAGCGTACTAACCGCATCAATTATCTACGTGTCTTGGGCAAATAGAATCCTACGGTGACGACCAAGGGGTGCAGTTATAGGGCATTCCAAAGGTGCAATCCCCCGACCTTTGATGGCACTAGCAATGCTGCAGCAGCTCCCCGCTGGGTAAGGGAGATGGAGGCGGTGTTAGAAATTAGTGAGTGTCACGAAGACCAAAAGGTGAAGTTCGTGACTTACTCTTTTGTTGACTCAACGTTATGTTGGTGAGACAACATTGTCCAAGCTGAGGGTGCCCGAGCCATCGTGAAGATGCGATGGAAGGAGCTGAAGCTGCTAGTGATTGAGGAATTCTATCCTCACAGGGAGCTCAAAATGATCGAGAGCGAGTTCCTGTAACATGAGGCGGGAACCATGACCCACCAGCAGTACAACACCAAATTTAACAAAATCGCGAGGCTGGTGCCGGATCAGGTGACGCCGGTGTCAAGGAAGATCAAGAGGTACATCCAAGGATTGTCGGCTGATATCCGCAGGCATTTCTCGTTGCTCAGCATGGTACCTTTTGATCCGTTGTAGACTTGGCGGGCAGGTTGTACGATGAGTGAGAGGAGACTGTGGTAGAGGTGAAGAAGGTGAGTGGTGGTGATAAAAGCTGGAATGGGAAGAGGTTTGGACGCGGTGGTTTCACTCCAAACAACAAGAGGATGAAGGTGGATGACCGTAGGGTGTCGTCAAGCTCAAGGATGAAGAAGTGTGGCAAATGTGGAAGGGAGCATATCGGCGAGTGTAGGTTGGGATTGAATGTATGCTTCAGGTGTGGCAAGCCTGGCCACATCGCTAGAGACTGTAGAGTGCTGAAGTGTTATAATGGTGGTGAGGAGGCCCATGCGAGCAAGGACTGCAAGAAGCCTAGGGCGGAGAGCTCTGGAGTGAAGAAGAAGCTGGAGGAAAGAGGACATAGGGCAAGTGCTAGAGCTTACACCATGACCTGGGAGGAGGCCAGAGTGGATCCCGATGTCGTGTTAGGTATGTTTCTAGTAAATCAAACTTGTGCCTCTGTATTATTTGATTCTGGTGCTAGTAGGAGTTTTACTTCTACTACTTTTTATGCTAAGTTGTCTGCTAGTAGTATAAGTATTAGTGAACCATTCGATGTAGAAACTGTTATTGGTAAGTCCACTAGAATTACTGACGTGATAGAGAACTGTGCCATAGAACTAGAAGGTCATAGGTTTGCTGCTAAGTTACATGTGATTCCCTAGGTGGATATGATGTAGTACTAGGCATGGACTGGTTAGCAACCTATGAAGAAAACATCATCTGTCGCAGGAAGATGATTCGACTAGTCGCGCCCGATGGAAGCTTGGTGACGATTTTTGGAGATCGTGTTACTGCGATCCCAAAGGTGATTTCGATGGCGGTGGCGGGGAAGTGCATGAAACGTTGATGTAGTGCATACCAGGCATACGTAAAAGATGTGGATGCGTCGGTACCGCAATTGCTCAATGTACCAGTGGTGTGTGACTTTCCGGACGTATTCCCAGAAGATTTACCCAGCGTGCCACCGGATCGCGAAATCGAGTTCCAAATTGATTTGATACCCGGTGCTCAACCCGTTGCCAAAGCACCATATCGATTAGCTCCAACTGAGATGAATGAACTCATGGAACAACTACTGGAGTTACTCGATAAGGGGTTCATTAGGCCGAGTACATCTCCTTGGGGTGCTCTGGACTTGTTCGTGAAGAAAAAGGATGGTAGTATGCGGATGTGCATCGACTACCGAGAACTGAACAAGTTGATGGTGAAGAATCGGTATCCGTTACCGAGGATTGATGACTTGTTCGATGAGCTCCAAGGTGCTAGTTGGTTGGCAAGGATAGATATTCGATCTGTCTACCATCAATTGAAGGTGAAGGAGCAGGATATTCCTAAGACAGCTATTGGTATGCGTTATGGACACTACGAGTTCCTCGTTATGTCTTTCGGTCTAACTAACGCGCCAGCTGCCTTTATGGATTTGATGAACCGAGTGTGTCAGCCGATGTTAGATAAATCAGTGATAGTGTTTATTCATGATGTGCTGATTATTCTAAGAGCGAGGAAGAACATGCCAGCCACATACGAGAGGTATTGGAGACACTTAGGGGAGAGAAGTTGTATGCTAAATTCTCTAAGTGTGCTTTTTGGTTACACGAGGTTCAATTTTTGGGTCATGTCATTAATGCTAAAGGAATCATGGTGGATCCGGTGAAGGTTGAGGCAGTGAAGGTTGAGGCGGTGATGCAATGGAAGTCTCCAAAGACGCCATCCGAGATCTGTAGTTTCTTGGGTTTGGCGAGCTACTATAGGAGGTTCATTCAAGACTTCTCCAAGATAGCCTCACCTTTGACCAAATTGACTTGCAAGGATGTAAAGTTCGTGTAGGGTCAAGAATAGGAGTGTGCTTTTGAGGATTTGAAGATGGGATTAACACAAGCTCATGTCTTGACATTGCCCAAGGGGAGTGAAGACTTAGTGGTGTATTCGGATGCATCTTATTCCGGGATAGGTTGCGTGTTGACGCAACGTGGAAGGGTGATAGCCTACGCATCCCAACAGTTGAAGACCAAAGAAGCCAACTACCCTACACACGATTTGGAGTTAGCAGCAATGGTTTTTGCGTTGAAGATTTGGAGGCACTGCCTATACTGGATGAAGTGCACCATCTTCACCGACCACAAGTGGTTAAAGTACTTCTTTAAGCAGAAGCATCTCAACATGAGACAGAGAAGGTGATTAGAGCTCATCAAAGATTATGACTGTGAGATCCACTACCATCCGGGCAAGGCCAACATGGTGGCCGATGCCCTCGGCCGAAAGGAGAGACCCGAGCCAATTCGGGTGAAGGCGTATCAGTTAGTGATGACCACAAACGTGATGAATCAAGTGAAAGAATTTTAGAATGAGGCGTTGAAAGAGGATCACCTTAACTCTGAGCGAATGAGAGGTCTAGTCGTGGAACTGGGAGAAAACGCCCACAGGATTAAAACCCGCTTTGGGCGAATATCGATTCCCCGTTATGGAGATCTACAAGGGCAAATCATGGATGAAGCTCATAAGACTCGATACTCCATTCATCCTGGTGGAAGCAAGATGTGTCAAGACATGAAGAAGGACTACTGGTGGCCGCGTATGAAACATGACGTGGTGGAGTATGTGAGTAAGTGCCTTACTTGCTTCCAAGTGAAGGTAGAGCATTAAAGACCTTACGGGAAGATCTAGCCATTGGATATACCCATGTGGAAGTGGGAGCACATCACCATGGACTTCATTACGATGCCATCTAGCTGATTGTTGATCGTCTCACCAAGAGTGCTCACTCCCTACCAATCCACGAGACGTATTCATCCGAGAGACTGGTAGATCTGTTCATCAAGGAGACTGTAGCTCGTCATGGTGTGTCGGTGTCTATCATGTCAGATCGTGACACGCGATTCACGTCGAAGTTTTGGAAGAGATTTCATGACGCGATTGGGACAAGGCTACACATTAGCATGACTTATCATCCTCAGACGGATGGTCAGTCTGAGAGGACGATTCAGACGCTCGAAGACATGCTTTGTAACACCTGGATATTTTCCTTGAAGCCGACGAAAGAAGAAAAAGAAATAAAGTCCAAATTCGGGGGACCAAACTCGCCAACACGAGAAAGTCAGGTAAATGGGGATATTTGAAGGGAGAGGGCATCCCTTACCCTCTCCCCACACCCACATTTCAGCCAAAAGAGAGAAGAAGAGAGAAAAGGGAGAAGAGAAGAGAAAAAGGGTTGGTTCGAGTGGATTCAAGAGAGCAAAATCGTCGTGTAGCGAGTCTAAACAAAGCTCTTCTTCTCGGTGTTGTTTGTGTGAGTTCTAGGACCCCTATTTTACTCATTTTCAACTGATTTGGGGCTGGAACACATAGCAAACCCGTTTTTGTATGTGTGTGTGTTTGACCCATTTGGGTGTGTTTGCATGTGATGCGTTTGGAGTATGTTGTCGGGCATGTGTGTGCTTCAATGGTGTTTTAGTATGCATTCATAAGGTTTAGGATGGTTGATTTAGGCTTAGAATGGGTTTGGATGAGCTTGGAGGTCGAAAATGGCAGATTGGGTTCGGGATGAACTTCATTATGCATCAGTTAGGGCTACGCGACCGCTTGAAGGCCGTACGCCCGATTGGAGTGCGATTGGAGTTCATTCTCATGACTGAGGTTTAGTCGCATGACTGGGGGTCCAGTCGCATGGGGAGCCATGCGACTGAGGTCCCATTCGCATAAGTGCTCATCCGCATTAAGTCCATCCGCATAAGGTCCATTCGCATAAGGTCCACTCGCATAGTGTTCAACCGCATGAGATCCATTCGCACGATTGGGTGTTCATCCGCATTGGTATTCATCCGTATTGGTCCATTCGCATGATGTTCAGTCGCATGGAGGCCATGCGACTGAAGAGTGCCCATATGCCCAAATAGGACTGTTGCACCCGAGGAGGAGCATAGTTTAATTACTGGCTTTCGGGGGAAAATGCAGATGTAAGTCTTGACTTGGAAGTTCCCGTAGGTATGTGTAAGATGATCATTGAGGTCTTAGAGGGAATGTTGAGCATGATGATGTTGCATGTCATGTGTGATGTATGTTATGTATGTACGATGATGCCCTGTATGATGTTGCTACTATGTATGTTGATGTTCCTTATTATGATGAATGTTTATCTTTCCCGTGGCTTTACGTGTTATGTTAAAGAATGAAACGAAAGTATTATGTAACGTAAAGTGAAAGATAATGAAAGAGGAACATGATAAACGAATGCATGCATTAATGAATGAATGAATGTAAGAAAGGCTTGCAAGCATATGTATGGAGGTGCACACCCAATGAAGGTGTTAGCTCAACAGTGTGCGGGTTAGCCACCCTGAAGGATGCACACTGGGGTCCAATCTTTGTGATTGACCATATGTATGGGATCCTTGCCACTTGCCCTAGGTGACTGGTTCAGCTTCGTGCACAATGTTCGTGGTTTAATTATCACAGGTCCAGTATCAGCTTCGTGCACAATGTTCGGGGTACATCATATGGCATTTATCTAGAATGAAAGAGGAAATATAAGTGGTGAATGAACTTACCCTAGGTACTGGAGCCAGCTCCATGCCTAATGTTCGAGGTCTATGAAAGACCTCAGGCTCAGTTACCCGCTTCGTCACAATGTTCGGGGTAATGTACATGTCATCGAAAGTAATGAACGTACGAATGAAAGTAAGAATGTATGAATGAACGTGAACGAACATGAACGAACGTAACGAATGTGAATGGTAATGATGTACATTGAACGAACGAAAGTTAGCGAACAAATGATGAAGATAATAATGATATTATCTATGTGTGCGTATGATGTATGATCGCATGAAAGTAAAGAACGATTTTAACTAAAGAAAAGTATGTTTTATTATAAAAACAGAACTCACTCAGCAACGCTGACTTTTTATGTGTTTCCAGTTCGCAGGTAACGTTGCTGAGGATGGCACGGGGCGGCTACTCAGCCCTTTTGGATGGCATCCATTTATATAATGCTTTGGTGATTTAATGCAACAATATATATTTTGTAATTGATTAATGATGTATTATTTTGCAAAAGCATTTATATTCAAATGAAAAGTTATTCTACTGATTCCGCTGCAATGTTTATTAAAAGTTAATGAAATTATATCTTTTACGTGCGATGATTGACCAGCTGTAAGCGTCCCGAGAGCGGGGCCTTACAAGTTGGTATCAGAGCCAAAGTTTAAGTGAAATGGATAAATTTTCAAAATAAACCTTAACTTAAAATAAGAATGGGACGGAAATGGAAAGGATGCCAATCTGAGTAGCTACGTGCCATCAGGTATTTCTTAATGTTAACCGGTATTATGTGCGCGTGTTATGTGGTTATGTGCTATTTGTCGATTTAAATACTGATGTAGTCAGGACAGAGTAAGAGAAGCAGTTTTATAAAAAAAGTAAGAGAAGTAGTTTTATAAAAAGAGTACTTTCCCATATATATACATTACACAAGGTAATTGAATACTTTTAAAACTAGAACTCACTCAGCAACGCTGACTTTTATACATTTTCAGTTGGCAAGTAATTGTTGCTGAGGATAGCATGAGGGTGAAGCTACTCGGCAGCTAAAGACTGACATCCATTCCTGTGTTATGATATTGTTGTTTTGTAATGCAATTAAATAATCTTTTGTAACTTGAATATTATTGTATTGCTTAACAACAGTATCTTTTAATAATGGAGAATGGCTTTTGCTAATGTAATTTCGCTGTCTATTGCATGAAATGTATATTAGTATGTTTTATGTGCAATGAATGACCAACTATGATGTGCCCGGGAACGGGGCCTTACAATATACATATATGTGTATATATATATGTATATGTATATATATATGTATATATATGTATGTATATGTATGTATATATATGCATATATACGTTTGTATATATATATGTATATATATGTGTGTGTGTGTGTATATATATGCATATATATGTATATCTATGTATATATATATGTATATATATGTTTATATATATGTATACACATATATACACACCTATATTTACATACATATACATATATACACACACACACATATATATGTATATATATGTATATATATGTATCTATATGTATGTATATATGTATATATATACACACACACATACATACATATACATATATATATATATATACACATACATCTATATACATATATATATATATATATGTATGTATGTGTATACATGTCTATATATATATATATATGTATCTATATATATATATGTATATATATTTATATATGTATGCATGTATATATATATGTATCTATATATATATATGTATATATGTATATATGTATAGATATATATGTATAGATATATATGTATAGATATATACATATATATAGATATAGATATAACATCCGGTAATTTTCCGTTACCAAACTCCGTTAGTTCCGTTAGGTCTTGCATACACGTGTTGTGAGCACACACTAGTTGTCGTTGAACGTTGGTGACTTAATAATAATAAGCAATGATAATCTAATAATAACCTAATTAGTAATCTGATTATCGTATTATGCTTATGTGTTTACGCGATTTAAATATTAATTGTGAATTTTATCGCGTAACTTGTTAACTTGTGTATTTGAATTCGTTAGTTTTGTAGCTAATAAAGATAATGCATATGATTATTGTTATTAGTCTATATGTTTGTTATTTTAGTTAAAAACTTTTAAAAAGATTTAAAAAGCTTAGTTTTTATAAAACACAAATTACATACGATTAAGTTGTAATATTGATTAACTAATTAAAATAAAATAAAATTTACCCAAACCCTAATCCCCATCCCCCACCCCCCTTGTGGCCGAATTGCACCCACACACACATTTCGATTTTTCAAGCAAAGAACACATCAAGAAGCAAAATTGATCGAGCTTTCAGTTTAGAGTTCATGTTTCAAGCCCTAATCACCTTTAAATTGCGATTTAAGGTATGTATCACGTCGTTTTTGCGACTTTTAGGTTCTTGAAGAACCCTAATTCAAAATATTGGAAGATAATCTGAAATTGATGATGATTCTATGTTAGTATTGTTGAATTGATGGTAGATTGGGTGTTAATTGCAAGTATTGATGTGGATATTGATGTTCTAGGTCGTATTAGGTCAAGAGTAGAAACTTTTGATTTGGGGAACTTTCAAGATTGATAAAATTGATGTTGTTTGATGATGTATTGGTGCTAGTTAGATAGTATGGATTCTAGTTTATGTTGATTGTGCAAGAAATTGGTGATTTGGATGTCTTGTTCATAGTTACTAAGAATAGTAACTTTATTTCATGATAATGATGATTGATGATGAATTGATGTTGTTAGTGTGGTTATGATGTTGTATGAATATTGGGATTATGATTATATTGCTTGAAATCCAAGAAAGTATCATATAGTTCATATCTTGCTAAAAGTAGAAACTTTAATGTATGAGATTTGTGAATTATGATGATATGATGATGTTAGTCATGTCTAGATGTTAGTATGGACTTGATTAGTTATGTTGTTGATGATTTCATGAATAGAATGAGCGTTAGATGGATTTTGGGAATGCACTTTCCCAAAGAGGAAACTTTATTTATATGAGATCTTAGATATGATGATTTGGGTATGTTTGTGATGTTAGGAGCATGTTAGCATGTTTATCAATGGTTACTAATGTGGTGAAATGGACTAATGGTGTTATATGGATGCTTGTTTGATTATTAGAGATTTGATTATCTTGGTGAGTACACATGATAAAGGGTTATGTAGGTTATGATAGGACCATGTTTAGGATTGTTGTAGATCATTGTTGAGTATACTGGGTGGCATAAGTCTTGTTGAACAGTACGATGATAATCAAATTGTATGATAATCTAGTTGTATGATGATCTAGGTAGAACAAATGGTTGAGGTAGCGACACATGTGAACATCTTGTATGATAACCATTTATGATGAACTATTATGACTGATTGAATGGAATTTCAACTATAACGTCACCAACGGGTCAAACAGGTCAACTGCGTCAATGTGTAATGTTTTTCCCAAAACCTTGAGTCCATTTGTTTATAGAGCACTTAGGGTTTAATGATGATTCTGTGTGCACGTGCTTATGTACTTGTGTGTTCTAGGTAACCTCTGAAGGTTTTCTTTCCTCTCTTTTGAGTTAAGCTTTATATTGTTCGTGTGCAAACCAGGTGAGTTCAATGCCCAATTTTTATTTACTTCTCCTTTTAGGGGAGAAAGCATACTCTATATAAACGCTTTACTTTCATAACATGTGTATAGTAAAAACATAGTGTGTTATACCATAGAAAGACCTCACACTTTTGGATCGTTAATTAAGGAATTTAGCGGGAAATCTTGGGTAGTACTACTGGGTCTAACAAGCCCCACCCATGTGACCGGCAGTCAACGGGTGCAATATTGTCCTAAACTACTAACATTGTCATGACCTGGTATGTCGTGGCAGGAGGCAAACAAACAAACATAGTCAGTTTCGATCACGAAATCACTATTGTTTATTTACTAATGAAATTTTACTTGCAATCTATTTCAATACACTTGTTTATATTATATTTGACTAACACTATTGTTTATGATGATAACAAACTCTTGAACTCACCAACCGTCATGTTGACATTTTAGTATGCTTTTCTCAGGTCGTATGTAGCAGCTGCCCATAGGATCACGCACGAGTCAAGCATGCTTATTTCAAACACTTTTTCGATTTTGAATACATCATATTTATATACATTTGTTTAGGCGCGTGTTTTTGCACAATTTACATTTTAGTACTTTGAGATTTGAAATATTTACAAAACGCTTCCGCAAACGTTTTACTGTTTTGAGCTCTGATTTGCTTAAAAGGTTGCATATAGTGTCGTTCAAATTAACTAATGACTGGGATCCTGCTTTGTCACACGTCTCGCGATAAAACCCCACACGTGGATTTTAAGGGTGTGACAGATTGGTTTCAGAGCCATTGGTTATAGGGGACTAGGTTGCATTCGCACAAGTCTATAACCGCACACAGTTAGTTAGTTACTTGTTCCTTATTCCTCTACTGAATACTCATTGGCATACACATCACATACTCTACAGTATGGCATCATCTTCATGCGCTACAGGTAAGAGACCAGTAGGTTCGGATTCCCTACACGATCCGAGTCCCTCCTCCTCCACCTTTACCTGATCGGACACCCGATTGGCCACGACTTGACTACCCTCTTGAGGAAATAAACTGGGATCAACTATTCACCTTGATGGAACACGACCCTCCATGGGATTGGAACTTCTACTCTAAGTATGTTGATCATATGATGTATAGGGAGCGTGTGCCTATCACGAGGCCAAGGACTAGGAGCAGTACTGAGCAGCCTACACCTTTCCTCCTTCGGACAGTGTAGTGTAATAAGCAGGTGGTTGCAGCTCTGGTGGTAGCATTGGAAACGGAAAAAAAAAACGTACCCAGTGGCTTACAGGACTAGTCTTGGAAGTGCGAAAACAGATGCAAGGCACTAGAAGGGAACTAGCTGAAGTGAAAGGTCTACCATATCAGTGCTATCAGCTGCAATGCCACTTAACTGATAGATTAGCTTGGACAGCATAACAATCAGAGGTTCAGGATAACACCCTACATGATCTTGGGGAGAGACTTGCTGCTTTGGAGGCACAATTCACGGTGATGCACATAGCTATGGAACCAGATGCAGAACTAGAAGAAGAAGAAGACCCCAAGGAAGAACCTGAAAAGGCACCATCAAAAGAAGAAGTGCCCAATAAGATGGATGAAGACAGTGATGGATATGATATTCTAGATTGATTCTTCCTTTTCATTCGACTTAGACTACATAGTGTTTTTCATTTGAAAACCTATGTGGGAAGGGTTGTTTCTCACCCAACTAGAAAAACTGAAAATTTTGACATTGATGGAATATTTTGTGAACTGGTTACAATTTATTTATCTTTGGTTATCATTTTGGTTATAAATGTTGTGGTTGATGAACTTCTTTATCTTGTCACTATTTACTATGCTTTAATGAGATCAATATGTTACATATTGCTCATTTTTTGTGTTTGTGAATGTAAAGTGAAAAACGGAAGCCGGTGGTAGAGGACGTGGTCGTGGACGTGGTGTTGGACGTGGCGCTAGACGTGGCGCTGGACGTGGCGCTGGGAGTGGGCGTGGTGCGGCAGCGGTTAATATGGCCCCCGTAGAACTAGCTGCTTTAATTAATGAGCATGTACAGGCAGCAGTGGCTGCAGTGCACGCTGCTCAAGTGCCCTTTACACCGCCAGCAGGTGAATGATAAGAGTGATTTGAAAACCACTCAAATTGCTTGCCTAAATCGTCAAACTAAACAATTTTGGTTTGTTGAAACAGGCCCCCACCCTGTACTTACAAAACTTTCATGGATTGCAAGCCCCACACCTATAGTGGTGCTGAAGGGGTGATCGGACTGGTTAGCTGGTTCGAGAAGACTGAATCAGTCTTCGCCAAGTGCAACTACCCACCAGTTGATCAAGTTAAGTACGCGACCGGGACTGTCAAGGGCGCGGCACTTTTGTGGTGGAATGCCCAAGTGCAAATGTTGGGTCAAGCTATGGCTAACGATTTCCCATGGGATGTGTTCAAGACAATGATGACCGAGGAGTATTGCCCTCGGCGTGAGGTTCAAAAGTTGGAGATGGAACTGTGGCAGCTGAAGATGCAGGGTTCTAAGATAGAGGGCTACACCATTAGGTCTCATGAGTTGGCCACCTTGTGCCCCAGGATGGTGACCCTGATGCATAAAAGGACTGAGTTATATCTGCGTGGTCTGGTGCCTGAAACCCAGAGCATGGTCACTGCTTCCAACCCCACTACTATTTAACATGCAATTCGATTGGCTCATAAGTTGACCGACCAGGTGGTGGAACAAGGTAAACTACCAAAGTGGGGCACGGTGGCTAGTGTACCAGCTGTGGGTGTACCTGATCACAAGCGCAAGTGGGATGGTTCAAGTAGTATGGGATCAACATCTGGTAGCCAACAATAACAACAACAACGACAACAACCGAGGAAGTTTGACAACAACCGAGGTTTTAATCAGACCGCCACTACTAACTAAGGGCAAGGGGGATATGTGGGTAAGTATCCTAAGTGTAGCCGATACAACTACCACCACACTGGCAGGTGTGACAACTTTCGATGCCAGCGTTGTGGGAAAGTTGGACACGCGGCAAAGGATTGCCGTAGTGAGTTGATGAGGAAGCCAAAACAACCCTAGGAAACACCAAAAGGTTGTTTTGAGTGTGGAAAAGAAGGGCACTACAAGAGAAATTTCCCTAACTTAAGGAAAAATGACAACAATACGGGGAACAACGGAAACAACAACAACAACAACGCGGGGAATGGCGGAAACAATGGTGGCAATAATGGTGAAGCAAAGGGAAGAGCCTTCGTTATGGCTTCAGGTGAGGCTCTAAACGACCCTACTATTGTTACTGGCAAATTTCTAGTTAATGGTCGTTTTGCTTCTGTTTTATGACACTGGAGCCGATAGGAGTTTTATTTCCACTAAATTTAGTATTCTTATGAAAGATATGCCTTATACCTTGGATAACCCCCATGTCATAGAGTTAGCCAATGGTAAACAATTCACAGCACGCACATTCACAAGGATTGTAAGATAGAACTGGGCGGAACCGTTTTCGACATTGATCTCATGCCCATTACACTCGAGAGCTTTAATGTGATTGTGGGAATAGATTCGCAATCTGGGAAGCAGGCAGAAGTAGTGTGTCACGAGAAGATCGTACGTATTCATCTTGGGGATGGTGAAATTTTCTCGGTCAAGGGTAAAAGGAGTGGTGCTGTGATAGGCATTGTCACACCCTCAAAATCCACGTGCGGGGTTTTACCGCGAGGCGTGTGACAAACCAGGATCTCAGTCATTAGTTAATCAGAACGACTCTACATGAACTAACAATCAAAATCAGAGTTTAACTTTAAATATTGCGGAAGCGTTTAAATAGTCAAAAGACCCAAATCAAAGTAACATGTAAAGAAAATGCGCAAAACATACGCGCCCAACCATAATGCAAACATCCAAGAATAACTATTTAAAATAAACATAATCCAAAATAGCATTTTTAAAACAATGCAGATAACTCAATAATGCTGACGTGTGCGTGCTCCTAGGCAACTGGCAACCTTAACCTGAGAATCGCATACTAAACAAGTCAACACAATGGTTGGTGAGTTCAAGAGTTTGCGTTTCAAATATAAATCATTAAGCAGTTGTATGTATTAGAAGTGTATTGTAACAGATAGCTAGTCTATTAACAGTAAATATTAATCATTGGGATTTCACAATTGAAGCTGACTGTGATAAGTTTGTTGCCTCCTACCACGACTTACCAGGTCGTGCCAAAGTTCATTAGGACAAAATTGCACCCGTTTGACCTCGAGTCGGACAGGTGGGGCTCGTCAGACTAGTAGTACTACCCAAACTTCCCCGCTATTCAATATTAACAATTTGAAAATATGAGGACTTTTCCATGGTAAACAGCACTACATTAATATTATACACAACTTAAATATATAAAGTATTTGTAAATTACCAGTATGCTATCTCCCCCAAAAGAGACTACGTAGAAGAGTGGGGCATGAACTGACCTGATACGCGTAAGGATACTTAAAGATTAAATTGACAAGGACAAGTGGAAAGACAACCTTCAGAGGTTACCTAGAACACACAAGTACATAAGTACACGTACACATAAATTCCAAGGAAACCCTAAGTGCTCTATAATCAAAGAACTCATGGTTTTATAAAGACAACATACATGTGACCTAGTTGACCCGTTTGACCCGTTGGTGACATTATGAGTGATAATTCATTTAAGCAAGCATAATCATACATCATACATGGTTAACACACAAATGGATCACATATGACACTACGTTACCCATATATACTACTTAGATCATCATACCACCAAATATCATAATCACATTCATTAACCAAGTTCATTCCATCCAACATACATAGTAATGATCAATTTCCAGTCCCAAACATGATTCCCTAATCACTAATCACAATTCATCATCATATATGATCACCAAAATCTATACACCGTATATGATCAACCAAGCATCCATACAACTCAATCAACACATTCTATCACATTAGACATCCTCAATAAACACTCTGGCATGATCCTAATATCAAGAACATGTCCAAATCATCATATCCAAAGTTCATCAAAAATAAAGTTTCCCTTTTGGGAAAGTAATACCCAAAAGTGATCTAGCATCCAATTCAACCACAATTTCATTAATTTCATACCTAATCAAGTTCATAACATACCCAGACATGATCTACAACACCTAGTTAACATGATTCATCAATTTCATAAGCAAAAAGTTAATATCTTTAGTATATATGAACTATAACATGTGTTCTTGAATTCCCAATGTTCATAACAACAATCCAACATCTAATCATCATCATAAACACATCCATAACATCAATACATTAACAATTCAACATTACATGCAAAATAAAGTTACTATTATTAGTAACCTATGAACAACACCTCATATTCATCAATTTCTTGCACAATCAATGTAATCTAGCATCCATACTATCTAATTAACATCATACAATCATCAAACAACATCAATTTGATCTATCTTGAAAGTTGCCCAAATCAAAGGTTCCTACTTTTGACCTAATTTGATCTAGAACATCAAAATCCATATCAATACATGAAATAATCACCTAATCTAGCATCAATTTAACAATGCTAACATGGAATCACCATCAATTTCATATTATCATCAAAATTTTCGAATTAGGGTTCCTCAAGAACCTAAAATTGCAACAATCACATGTCACATACCTTTAAATGAGTTTAGATGGTGATTAACACTTGGAATCAACTTGTAGCACTTGATTAACACATGAATTTGACTTGGATTGCTTGTGCTATGATCAAAAATGAATTTCTGTGTGTGGAGAAGGTTGTTCGGCTGAAAAGTGGGTTTGGGGGCTTGGGTTGGGATTTTGTTCAACTTTACATAATTAGATTTTTACCCTTAAACCCTTCTTTAACTTTGTTTTATAAAAATTAACCCTTGTAGCATTCTTTTATAATTTTAACTAAGAATTATAAGTATTATTAGTCAATAATCATAGTCATAAACATTACAATAAGTCATACAACACACAGAAATATATATATAACACATAGTCACGTTATCGCGTAAAATTTACAAAATAAATATTTATAATCTATAAACTCATAAATCAGATAATCACAACCAATAATCAACAATATTAATTAGATTATCATTGTCCATCATTGATTAGTATTATTAGGTCACCAACATTCAACGACAACTATTGTGTGCTTATGACACGTGTATGCAAGACTTAACGGAACTAATGGAGTTTGGTAACGGAATATTACCGGATTTCATAGGCATCATATTGATTATGAAGGCGCAGAAGATGCTACGTAAAGGTCGACTAGCTATGCTGGCCTTAGTGACTGACAAGCAGCAAGAGGAAAGGAGGATGCAGAATATTCCAGTAGTTCGTGACTTTCCAGGGGTGTTTCCAAAGGACTTTCCTGGATTACCACCTCATCGCCAAGTGGAATTTCAGATTGATTTGACTCCTGGTGCAGCCCCGATTGCTAGAGCACCTTATCGATTGGCACCGAATGAATTACAGGAGTTGTCGGCACAACTTCAGGAGCTGTTAGATAAGGGCTTTATCCGCCTAGCTCATCACATTAGGGAGCCCTGTTCTTTTTGTTAAGAAGAAGGATGGCACTTTTCGAATGTGCATCGACTATAGGGAGTTGAACAAGGTCGCAGTCAAGAACCGGTATCCCTTACCACGTATCGATGATCTAATCGATCAACTTCAAGGATCCAGTTATTACTCTAAGATTGATTTAAGATCTAGTTATCATCAATTATGAGCCCGAGAGGAAGATATCTCGAAGACGACATTCAGGACTCGCTATGGCCATTATGAATTCTTGGTCATGCCGTTTGGGTTGACCAATGCACTAGCGGTATTCATGGACCTCATGAACCGCGTGTGCAAACCCTACCTTGATCAGTTTGTTATCGTCTTTATTATTGACATATTGATCTACTCTAAGACCAAGGAGGAACATGAGGAGCACCTACGATTGATCTTAGAATTGCTGAAGAAGGAGCAACTATATGCCAAATTCTCTAAATATGACTTCTGGATACGAGAGGTGCAGTTTATGGGTCACATTGTGAATGAAAATGGAATTCATGTAGATCCTGCCAAGGTGGAGGTAATCAAGAATTGGACGGTTCCTAAGACTCCTAGTGAGATACGTCAATTTCTTGGATTGGCAGGATACTATCGACACTTCATTGAGGGATTTTTCAAATTTCTCAACCCCTCACTGCCTTGACACATAAGGGTACCACGTTTAAATTGGGAGAAAGTCAAGAATCAGCCTTCCAGTTGTTGAAACAGAAACTCTGCAGCGCACCAATACTAGCATTACCGGAAGGAACAGATAATTTCATGGTGTACTGTGATGCATCCATCCAGGGACTGGTTGTGTCTTGATGCAGCGGGATAAGGTGATAGCCTACGCCTCGAGACAAATGAAGGTTCATGAGAACTATACCACCCATGACTTGGAATTGGGTACAGCGGTGTTGCTTTGAAGATCTGGAGATATTACTTGTACGGTACCAAATGCACCATCTACACCAATCATAAGAGTCTTTAACATATCTTTGAGCAAAAGGAACGGAATATGGGGCAACGACACTGGGTTGAGCTACTGAACATTATGATTGCGCTATCAAGTATCATCCGGGAAGGCAAACGTGGTTGTTGATGCCTTATGCCGGAAAGAAACCTTTAAGCCTAGATGAGTGCGATCTTTACAGCTTAAGATCAGCACTCAACTGCCTGAACAAATTAAGGAAGCACAGACAGAGGCTTTAAAAGCAGAAAACATTAGGTCCGAGTCGTTACGTGGGATGGATAAACAGTTTGAGGTGAAAGTGGATGGGATTCGTTATTTCATGGATAGACTTTGGGTGTCTATCTATGGAAACCTAAGAGACTTGGTTATGAGTGAGGCACACAAGTCTAAATATTCTATACACCCTGGATCTGATAAGATGTATCATGACCTGAAGGCGCACTACTGGTGACCCAACATGAAGGCGGATGTAGCTACATATATGAGCAAAGTCTGACCTGCTAGAAGGTAAAAGTGGAATATCATAAACCATATGGATTGTTACAACAACTTGAGATTCCCATGTGGAAGTGGGAACAGATCTCCATGGATTTCACCACCAAATTACCTCGGACTAGTACTGGTTATGACACGATATAGGTTATTGCAGACCGATTAACGAAATCCGCTCATTTCTTGGCGATAAAGGAAACGGATAAGATAGAAAAGTTAACCTGACTCTATCTGAAGGAAATAGGTTCGAGACATGGTGTACCGGTCTCAATTGTTTCTGACCTTGATGCTCGTTTTACATCGCACTTCTGATAGTCATTGCAGAAATCTTTGGGTACATGATTGGATATGTGTACCACTTATCATCTGCAAACCGATGGTCAAAGTGAGCGTACCATACAGACGTTGGAGGACATGCTACGTGATTGTGTGATTGACTTCAGGAATAATTGGGAAGTTCACCTACCATTAGTGCAATTTTCTTACAACAATAGTTATCACACCAGCATAAAAGCAGCACCACTTAAAGCTTTGTATGGACGGAAATGTAGATCACCAGTTTGTTGGGCTGAAATTGGTATTGGTGCACGAGACTACTCAGAAGATGATAGGATCAAATGCATCAATCTGTAATGAATTATGTAAACAATTCAAAGAAAACACAAACAATTGTAATCTAATCAAGCAAAAATCAACAAAATTCACAAGTTCATTGATATAGCAAAGACAATTACAAGAGTAAGAAAGCTGTACATCCAAAATCTTGCGTACTAATTCTACTCTAGCCTAAGCTATATATACTACTAACAAACTAGAGACTATCTATTTACAATTCTAGTCCCTATACTATGATAAAATTGTAAAAGACACATTAAGACTAAATATTAATCTTTCTAGAGCACTAACAATACTCCCCCTAAGATTGACATTTATCTTCGGTCATCAAAAATATTCTCTTTGTCTTCGGTCTTCTATCTTTATGAATCAAAGAAATCTTCTGGTTCTTCTTTTATCTTGAACATTGGCTTCTTCTTGTACATCTCTAGCTCCTTCAGTGCATTATCAATTGATGACTTGAATTTGCTAGCAAGAACAGCTTGTTCAGGTTTTGATTCGTTTGTTTTTATCTCCATTTTCTTCATTCTTTCCAAAGTATCCTTTGATAAGCATGCAATGTCAACATTAGCATACAACTCAATAGGATGTTTACTTTCTTTACAATATACCTCCAGAACTCCTTTTCTTGTGATTCTCATAAATTCAATGTCATTAATGTCTCTTTTCACAATATTTGCATAAGCAAGAGCTTTTCGCAATGAAATTCTATCCATAGCTGCATTCATGACATTAATCATTGACACAAAATACTTCTTATCATTCTCTGCAATCGCAGGATTCACCTTCTCAAAACTTTGAACAGCAAGAAAAGAGATATAACTTGGATGTAACAGTTTAAGCTCAAAAACTCCAAACAAAGTAATCACATCTACATCCCAGTTCTCAAGATTTCGTACCAAGTTTAGTTCAAAAGTTTAAGAGTTGTAAAACCATCTCAAAATAGGTTTTGTTCTTTGAGTACCTTCGATTACTTTCAACCCTGGATTGGTAACTTTATGAAAATAATGATCATAAAATTCCAACATAAAATGATTTTCATCTTTATTTCTTCCTTGATATTTATTTTGTTTCTTCAACTCAGTGAAATATTCCCTATCTTCTTGCTCACATCTTGTCTGAAGAAAACATATATCTCGAATTATTCCTCTGTGAAGTAATTCAACAAACATTTTCCCACGTTTTGCATCAGATGGGTTAATCAGAGGTAGTTTATCTAACTCCTTCAAATCTTGCACTGGAAGCTTAATTATGCTTGAGTAAAAATGATAGACATCACATACATAATTTACTCTTTTAATGAAAAAGACATCGAATATCTCATCATACTTCCATGCAATGATTTTAACTTGATTAAGAAATCAGGAGCAATCATAGCATTCAGCGATTCAGCTACTGATTGTCCTTTTTGCAAAATCTTTCTAACCATATCTCCTGTACTTCTTGACTTATCTAAAATGTGCTTTTGCTCAGGAGTAGCCTTGTATGCTTCTTTCTCCGTACCAGCAAACATCTTCATCAGTTCTTTTCTGCGATCATAATTACTGGATCTCCTTGCCATAGATTGAATATCTTTCGGTTTCAACATCCTTGTTCTTTTGTAATCTCTAGATATTGAGGATTGTTTGTGTCAAGAATAATCATCTTATTAGCAATCTTTTCAGTTTCCTGAAAACTTCTCACAAGATTCCTCAATAAAGTGGACTGAAGTCTTTTATGGCTTTTCCGTGGGTAATTTCTTGCTTGTAACCATGACCTTAAAGCTATCATATTCATATCATCAGGATTAGGGTGGTGTAACTCAGACTTTGGTAAATCATCTACATTGATTACCTCTTGAGCTCTAACCCATTCTCCATGTTCAATTACTATCTCATTTGGATCAATTGGTGCTACAGACTCAGCTGTGACACACTTTTCATATTCTTTATTGATCTGAGACACAGTTAATTCATCCAAATGAACTCTGTTATACTTCATTCTCACCAGATAATTATATCTTTCTTCAAAGTCAATAGGAATTTCATCTTGATCCTGAGATTGAGCAGTAAGAGATAAAGATCTTTCAAAGTTTACTTCATCAATATCCTCCTCATTCAACACTTCATCATACCAATCATCCTTAAATTCATCATCTATATCATCTAAGGCTTCAATTTGTTTTTGAGACACTTTCTCTTGAACTTTTTGACTTTCATCATCAATCCTTTGTTCCTCATAACCTTCTTTCTCAATTTCCTTTACTTCTTTGAAATTTAGAGGAAGATTCAGGTAAAACCGAATCATCAACTTCATCAATTTTTATTTTTCCTTTGTCTATCACTTTAGAAGATTCATCGACAGTTTGAACAGCTTCAACATCTATTGGATTGATTTCAGATACTATTACAATATCTGGAGATGTTGGCTTTTGAGATTCTTGATTCTTCCTTAATTCTTCTTTCAATTTCTCATTCTCTTCAAATAATCTCTTGAATCTCTCTTCCAAAGGATCATAATCCTTAATCATAAGCTCAAAATTTTGTATAACATCATTTTTATCCTTTGCATAACTTTCAATCTTTTCATTCTTGTCTTTTATATCTTCCTTGAGCTTTTTATTTACCTCTTTCATCAAGCTCAAGTCTTTTTCATACTTCAAGTTTCCTTCTCTCAACTTATCAAGATCAACTTTAAGATCAGCAATAACTTTCTCTTTAACTGCATTTTCTTCTTTAAGAGCATCCAACTCATTCAAATCAAATATCTCCTCTGTTTGTACGGACACATTATGTGTTGCACTTACAGGCATTTCTTGATTTTGAGTGGATGGAGTGTTTTCAATCATTGGATTAAACATAAATGCATCCATAAAATCATTCTCAACTGTTTGATTTGGCACATTATCATCGTGTTCAACTTCTTCAGTTGCTTCATTCACATTATCATCTTGTAAATCATCATAAGATAATTCTTCACCTTCATGTTGAGCTTCATCAGCATGCTTAGACATGGTTCTATCACTACTTAGTGATTGGTGTGTTTCAGCTACATCACCATCATCATTGTCATCATCAGAACTAGAAGAGCTATCATCATCATCCTGAGCATCTTCATTATCATCATCATCATTTTGATCATCATCATCTTGAATGAGATTTAGAGGAACTTCATCAATCAGATCAGCTGGATCTATTGGTTCACCTTCCAACAAATGATAGTGATCCACTGTGATGTCTACTTCATCATTAGCTACATTCCTCATATATTCAAACATAGGAACATTTTGAGCTCCAGTCAACATAGATAATCTTTTATATGTTATTTCTGACATATGTTCCAATTCAAGTCTATCTCCTCCAACTCCATAGACATGAAAATCAGGAGATTCCTCATTGATGATCATTTGAAGAAATCTAGGGTACATAAGGTATTTATTCCTTATACCTCTCTCCAATTGAAGATGAATCTATTCAAGATCCATCTAGCCATATTAAATCTTCTGTTTGTTACAATGGCTACAATTGGAGATGCAATGTCCACTGGAAATGAATTCCATCCAGCACTTCTCTTGGACATGCAATGTTGAAAGATATAGCATAGAAGTTTCCAATGGTTGTATACACGAGCTCTAAAAAACTGTTTCTTCAGGAAATGATCAGGATGACCCATTTCCATGAATGTCTCTCTACATTCATTAAATGTAAGCTCGGAATGATCTTCTGGATCATTGTGACTCAGTCTCAAAGAAACTAGTATAGAATCTTCTGATACTTCTATCATACGATCATTAGTCACAAATCCTCTCAGCACTTTAATTCCTTCATCATTAACTTCTACTTGAGCAGTGCTCCAGAACATCCTGATTAGACGGTTGTAGATCACTGGCTGATAACACATAGCATATACATATTTAGTCCTCAGAAGAAATCTGATAATCTCCTCATATGACATAGCATCTTGGACATCTTCATTGAGCAAAGCAGCAGCATTATGCTTGGGCTCAAACTTCAAATCAGCCATTGCACAAGTTTAAAGCAATGATGTTAGAAATTATGTGAATTTTAAAGCAAATGATTTAATGTGAGTTGAAAATATAATGATTTAAGATATTATAAACTAATGTGTTAAAATAAATTTGAATTATAAAATCAACTTGTAATTTTAATTCTAAGTGTAAACACTTATATTTTAATAAAAGTTGAATTATCAAGATTAATTTAATTGAAAATTTAACACTTAGTTTATTTTATCTTATTTCATTTATTAAACACTTTAGTTCCTGTGGAGATGACTTTTATCAAGTGAAATTTATTTTTCATTATTTTTATTTAAAAAATATGAATCTGTTCATCTCCTTCGTCATCTTCAAGTTCAAGTTCATGTTCATCGAAGACAACGAACAGTGTCATTCAATCAAATGTAGATTAATCCTTGTCTAATATAACAAAGTGTTCGAAATCACATGATAAACAAAATTCAATCATCAATTTCAGACATTTTTTTTATTTGAATGTTCCAATCTGAGTTTTTGATTGTTTAAGGTTCGAACGCCCGAACAGGTATCGAACGCCTATCAAAGATTGTCATTTAACACAAATCAGATTAATGTGAATCATAAACTTACGTTCACAATCACATAAACACTATCAGCAATCTGTGATTAAGGCTCAAATGATTTTACTCGAAGAAATAGGGTTTTACCGAGAGTTTGGGTGTTCAGGGAGGGTTTAAGAGGGTTTTTGAAGTGGAATGAAATGAAAGTTTCACAAGTGTTATATTTATACTAAGTGAAATTTTTAGGCACATTAGCACTTTTTGTGCACATGATGACCTAAATTTCACCAAGTTAATAGGCGCATTAGCACTGTTTTTGCGTATGAGATCAGACGCATTAGCACTGTTCAGGAGCATAAGAGCTGTTCAGGCACTTTTGCACTGTTCAGGCACTTTTGCAACTGTTCAGACATATTTGCACTGTTTAGTCACTTTTGCACTGTTCAGGCACAATGAAATTTCTGATACGTCTAACACTTTATGAATTCACTTGTCAAACCTGATAAGTCCAATACTGTGTAGGCGCATGAGCAATATGAAACACCTAACACTTAGTCTAAATTTTAGACTCATGACAACTGTTTAGGGCTATGGATTTATGAAAACGCCCCACACTTGTAAAATTTCTGAAATTTCTTCATGCTCCTATTCAGTGTGTGACCACTGTTTAGGCACATGAGATGACTTCAATGAGACTTACACTTGTGAATTTTTTAAAATCCTTCACCTACACACTGTTTAAACGCATTAGTAATATTTCATACTAATATTTAAACAATTTTGCATATTTTTGACTTTTTCCCCAAAATTTACATTTTTGACCCTCAAAAATTGAACTTTTTACAATTTGACCCCTAAAGATCTAACTTCTGATCATTTCATTATTAATCTTTTGTTTGACTTTTGAAATTAATTTCCCGTAATTTTAGTCTCAAAATTTAACCAGCTTTAGACTCACAAAATATTTTGCAAGAAGCTTTTCCAAATTTGACGTGCTTCAGGTTCATTGTTTCATGAAAAACAAAAACACATATGCTTAAGTTGTTTAGCTTTATCCTTTCCGTCCAAAACATTCCATTTTGAATTTTCTCTTGAAATGTCTTACTTTTTACTCCCCCTAAACTTTTAAGTTTTACAAACATAGAAGTTTCTAAAAATAGTATAAGAAGATCACACAAGTCATGTTAAGAGGCCTTCACACACACATAGAAACATGCATAAACTGAAAATGAAAGCAGAATAGAAAACTAACAAACACACAGAAATCAAAGTCTACAGTGAGATCATATCAGAATAAGTCCAGCACATTGAACAAAAATAAATTATGAATAGTCAATGACACTGATTAAATCCTGATCAAGTGTGTTCAGGTCAGCAGATACTGCAGCAAAGGAGACACATGATCTAAGGACAGATACAAAGTGTTTTGGTAAAAGATGCAGCACACTTACTTTTTCAATTCTTGGATTGATTAAGGTTTATTTTAATATGACATGACATGTCTCACACAAAGACTTAGAGAGATCAACTATCATCAAGAGATACAAGAAAGTACAAACTTCTCAACTTGAGTACCTGACATATATTCATAACCAGAGCTCATGTTTATAATTTAGATGAGGATTATCTTGGATAACCATTTGATAATCTCGTAACCACTCATGATGAATGGGTTGTGCACATTGGCATCTTTTGACAACAGGAGATAATCCAGGTCTGTAATTCCTTACAACTGAGGATATCTCATCACTTCAGGTCTATGATGACTCATAACAGAGAAGTGAGTTGATGTCTTTAACATAGCTTCATGGTTAATCATATCACCACCAGGTGTGAGTGTTGTAACTTTACAAGCATTCTATCTGATTAACTAATGCTACTCTTTAGTACTAAGATGAATACACATACATGCATAGATGATTTAGTTGAATCACAAGAATTTACTTGTTCAGTCTAATTGCATGACCTTACCTATACATCTGATCTGATCATGTTAGACTTTATTTAGAGTAAAGTATGCAACTGAACTAACTGATGTACTATCATATCTCACATATTGTAGATATGATTCAATCCCTAAGAAATATAAACTAATACTAAAGTAGTATTTTTTATAATTTTCAGGTTATACTTTTCTATTTTTTTTTATTTTCTTTTTCATACACTACACACATGCACATAATATATACATAGAAGGCAATTAATAGTGACAATTGATCATGAAAAGTTACTGTTTAGGAAAGGGAGGGTTTGTATCATTTTCATTCAAATCAAAGTTCAAATATGGTTGATTAAACCAATTGACTCGACTAAATATTCAAACCGGCCTGGTAAAAAGGCTTTGGTGAATAAGTCAGCCAACTGCTTTTCAGTTGCAATTTGAATTAAAATGATTAAACCTTTTTCAGAGTTATCTCTGAGAAATGATATCGAATTTCTATATGCTTGGTTTTGGAATGTTGGACATGATTAGCTGTTATAAACATTGCAGCTGTGTTATCAATAAAATTGGTGTTTTCAAAAATTGAACCCGTAATCCAATAGTTGATTTTGCAACCATAGGATTTGAGAACATCCCGCTGAAGCAGCAATGTACTCAGCTTCTGCTGTTGACACAGAGATGTTGGTTTCTTTCTTACATTGCCATGAGACTAATCGGGGACCCAGAAATTGACACCCACCTGTTGTCGATTTTCTGTCTTGACAACAACCACCATAATCACTGTTAGTGTATCCATGTAACTCAAAATTCCCTTCATAAGGGTACCATAACCCTAATGCCGGTTAACCTTTGAGATACCTAAATATGCGTTTGACAGTAATTAGATGAGTTTCCTTTGGGTCTGATTGATACCTGGCACAGACACAAACCGCATACATAATGTCTGGACGCGATGCAGTAAGATACATCAACAAGCCAATCATTGATCTGTATAACATTTGGTTTATAGATTTTCCTTTCGGATAAGGTTCAATTTTGGTGTTAACATCTGCAGGAGTTCTGATAGACTGACAGTCTTGTAACTTGAACTTTTTCAAGAGCTTGTCTACAAACTTCTCTTGATTTATGAAGATTCCATCTTCTGTTTGCTTGACTTGTAGTCCGAGAAAGAAGTTAATCTCTCCCATAGAACTCATCTGGAATCTAGACTTCATAATTTCCTCAAATTCTTTGCTCAACTTGGAGCTTGTAGATCCGAATATGATGTCATCTACATACACTTGTACACATAAGAGATCATCGTCATCCTTCTTTATAATAAAGTTAGATTGATTTTCCCTCTTGCGTATCCATTCTGAATTAAGTGAAGAGACAACGTTTCATACCAAATCCTTGGTGATTGATATAGTCCATAATGCTTTACTCAGCTTTACACTCGATGTGGAAATTCAGCATCCTCAAAGCTTGGGGTTGCTTCACAAAACATCGTCAGTAATATGACCATATAGAAATGCACCTTGACATCCATTTGATACACCTTAAATTTCATGAATGAAGCATATGCTAGGAAAATCGAATGGATTCAAGTCTTGCCACTGGAGCAAATACCTCATCATAATCTATTCCTTCTTCTTGTGTGTATCCTTTTGCAACGAGTCTAGCTTTATTTCGGATTACGATACCACATCATCATCTTGTTTCTGAACAACCATTTTGTGCCTATCGCATTTTCACCTTCAGGTAAATCCACTAAATTCCACACTTCTTGTTTGCGGAATTAAGAAGTTCTTCTTGCATTGCTTCAATCCAACCATTGTCCTGTAACGCCTTGGTGACGTTTTTAGGAACAATCTGTGAAAGAAAGTAGGAGTATAAGCAACATTTGCTTGTTTATATTTACTCTAGTAGTTCTTTCATTCAGAGGACCAATAATCTGTGATGTTGGATGGTTCCTGTGGATACGAGATGTCAGAATCTCAGTTCCTTGAACATTAACATCCAGATTGGTTTGGTTCAGATTGGAGAGCGGATGCAACAAGGTAGAAGAATGTGGAGTGAAATTTGGAACTTGAGTCGGTGAATTGAGAAAGTAATCAAAGTTACTATGATCAATTTCATCTCCAGAGATGGAAGATGTGCCAGACTCAGGTTGTCCAATTTCTATACCATAATTAGGAATAGGATGTGATCCTTCTTGATCTAACGAGACTGAATGATCTGAAGCTGAATTATCATTGTTAGGACCGTGTACGCACGGAGTACTAACTGATTCTTCATTATACCGGATCAAATAGTGCGGAATCCTATTTGATTGGCGATCCAATTAGGGAGAACGTAATCAAGATCAAACCTAACAATTAGAAAACGTTAAGAACGGACTAGGAATGATCTCAGATGTTCTATGAACTTGGAATGGTCGAACAGGATGCTCTGGGTCGACTAGGGTTTCAAGTATTCGAAGTGTCCCTTTTTCCACGAATTAAGTGGTATTTATAGCTTACAGCTATCAGTCGTACGATTGAGCCAGGCGACTGGCTCAGTCATGCGACTGAGTCATACGATTGGTTCATTCGGACGACTGAGTCAGTCTTATGACTCAATCGTACGATTGACTCAATCACCTAAATTATTCGTGTGACTGGCCCATTCGCATGGTCCAGTCGTGCGACTGAATCAGATAACTTAGTTAAACACATTCTTGAGCCTTTGATGATTCAAAACTATGTCTAACAACTGTAAACCTATATAACATTGTCATATATACGTGTACTAATAATTGATATGAATATATATACATGTAAGCAATCAATAAACATAAAGGAAGAGATTCTCATTATAATAACCAAATGTTACATATGCGTTACAAGATGAAGTTCTATTACTTGTAACTCACTAGAATAGAACTGGGGACATGTGTACCAACAAACTCCCCTTGGACCTAGTTCTATCTAGACTTTGACTTCTTTCTTGAATTCTCAAATCTCTTCTTTCTATCTTCTGTAGAAACCCCAGAGTGAATATCGAGTGCGAAGCATAAACGTGTGACATGTTGAAACTGAAGTGCTTGCACGATATCCTGAGTGTCAAAAAATAGTGGCCACTTGTACAAGATGTAGACATCTGAAGCAGACAAGTGGGTTAGCCACATAGGGTCGTATGCCCTAATAGTCTCGACCTTCCCTTCTTTTTCCAAAACTATGACTGCCTCATCAGTACGCCAATCATAGTACCACCATTTAAAATGGGGTGCAAAATCCAGTGGCATTTCCCTCAAAGGAATACGCGACATTGTGGGCGGGGGATGCCATCTCAAATCACTTTTGGCCTTTTCTGAGGTGGGGTCAACCTCGGTCTTATGAATCAACCTTTTGGGCTGTTGAGGTTTAAAATTGACCCACCTCGTAAGGTACTCTTTCTTCAGTGCCTTCTCGAACCATCCAGATATCTTCCCGGGGATAGCATATAGGAGGCTCAAGTTAGCTAGACGATTTAGCTCGAAACGAGGAAGAGTTTTCAGATCATGTGGGAATCTGAAATACTCTCTTCCCTTTTCTCTCTTCACGGCATACCTTAAGATCCTCAAAGTATGCCCAGCTGATGATCTTGCCTGACACCTTCTGATGTTTCTTGACCTTATAGAGCTTGGTGTAGGCGTTTGACTTGTTTGGCACGCGCTGTTTCTTCATCTCCTCCAGGCAGGCAATCCATTCAGCCTTTTTGACTGCCTTATCAGCATCATTTGCCTAAGGAGCTGCTGCTGTAGCAGCTTTAGCAGCTGTCATCTCTTCAAACTTGTTGAAGATATGGCTGTCAAAAGTTTCCCCCTTGTTGAAGATACGACTGTCAAAAGTTTCCCCCAGATCTGGGAGAACTTCGCCTTCGGCGTTAGAATACTGAGGATACTCATCAGCAGTGATGTCCCCAATCTCCACTTCATTGACGTCTTGTAATTCATCATCACTGACTATGTCGACCTCTGGAGCGTCTTTCACCAGCTCGTCTAGATTCAGACTAAACTGTTCAGCAATCTGTTCATCTGTTAAATCATGTATTATCTCCCCCTCTTCAGCAGTGTAACTGACAGATCGTTATACGATCCCTTGTAGATCGAGGATCATCGTCAATTTTGAATCGATGTGACGAAGGGGCACAACATCGTGCTCATCAACTTGTTTAGCTGAACTTGTTCAACAACCAATACAGTACAAGTAAGTATACATTAAGCACATAACAGATGTTGATTTAATTTAACCTTTTTATTTTATATACATAGAACAGAATTTGATACAAGATTTCAACTACAAAGTTTAAATCATAAATAAACATCTAATCTTGAACTTTTCCTTGAATCTGAGCTGGTTCTTCTGTAGAGTGAGAGGTAGACGGAGCAGAAGAAGAGGCCCTCTGATCTTGTTTTCTTTTAGTTCTTTGTTCTTGCTCAGGATCAGAGGGAGATGTAGCAGCGTCTCCTATATCGGCATCATCGTCTTTGTCCTGTGAATCTTCGTCACCTTTATCATCAGCATCTTCATCATCATCCTCGTCATCATCATCCTCATCATCATCATCATCACCTTCATCACCATCACCTTCTCCAATCTTTAGAGTTTCACTTTGAGTCCCTTTGAGCTTGAGCAGGATAGACTTGTTTGCAGCCTTTAACGCCTCCAACTTCCTATCCGTCTCAATCTCGTGCTCTAATAGACCAGTGATCTGATCAGTCTATGCCGCGATCAGCTGAGCTTGAGATGAAGTCAACTCCCTTGATGGATCTCAGCTGTCTGGGAGGAACACTGCTCTCTTAACTGCTGAATCTGAGCAGTCTTGGCCTCATCCGAAGCCATCAGCTTGACCACCATGCTGTTTAGTGCAGCAAGCTGCTCTACCACAAACAATGGTGGTATGAATGAGCTGGATGGAGTAGATTAGGGTCCGGTTTGGTGAGTAGTGGTGGTTGTGGTGGCTGTGGTGATATGGGAGGCGATGGGAATGATGTAGTAGGGGGTAAGTGGTGGTGGTGGTGGATGTGGGAGTGTGAGATGTAGGAATGGTGGTGGTGGCTTGAGGTGTTTGGGATGGAGTGGATGTGGTGGTTGTGTGGTGGGTGGTGTAGAGGTAGTGGCTGTGGTGGTGGTAGTGAGCAGAGTAAGCCTTCGGCATTTGTGCCTCTTCCCTTGGGCCTGAGCCATTTGCTTTATCCTGGATCCTTTGGATCCTGATGCTCCCCCTTGGCTATTGATTGATCCGGGGCATATGAGGGATCTGATGTCGTTGCAGTATCCCCGGACTCCACTGGGCGTCCTCCTACTGCCCTCAAGCCTCTTTCTGTGGCAATAACTTTGCTACCCACAGTCCTCGTTAAGGCTCTTCATCTGACTCCTCCTCTTCTTGCATATGGAAATCAGGGTGAATTGGAGCTGGTTCTGGTCCTCCCTGACCATCTCCTCCCTGATCAGTACCGTCATCGTCATCATCGGAGTCATCGGAGGGAAAAGCAATCGGCTCAAATCCGAGTCACTATCATCGTGACGCCACTTTCTCTTAGCTGGCGCCACATAGTCATCCCGGTCAGATGCCCAAATAATCGCTTGACAGGGGTTTTACCTGCTTCCCCTGTATACCTTCATCCTGCCCAAGGTGGTATCATCCATCACCTTGAGCACCACAGCGTCTTCCTTTCCTTGGCAGCATCGGGAGCTTCTGATCAATAATCATCTGCATGAAGCGAGGGTACATGTAGAAGCTCTCCTTACCTTTCGCCTCTATGTTCTCCACTAGGTAAGTGAAGATCATCCGCGAGAAGCTAAACGGATGGTTTAGCACCAACGCAACATATGTGCTCTGCATCTGCTCAGATAGTTCATCAAAGCCTCCTTTCCTTAAGGCAATGCATCTGAGCAGTATGTGGGCTAGATACTTGAACTGGGGGCACAGATTGCTCTTGTTGAGCATACCTGAGTTGATGTCCCCAGAATACTTAGCCCGTAGCAAACACCCTCGAACCGTCAGCGGGTGTAGTCGAGTGGGACAATCACTGTCATCCCCAAACTCGAGGACTGTCCTTAGATCCTCCCCTGTGATCTCTATGGCATGGCCAAGGATAGAGCTCCTAATACGATAGGGCTCGACTGATCTATCTACAGCAGCATTCTCCCAATGCCTGCTGTAAGGAGCGATACAGAGTGCAGGGTGTCGATATAGCTCTGAAAATCCTCGATCTCCTTAGGAATGAGATGATTCCAGAGAACTCTGCTGCGTTTCTGGATGTCAGGTCTAAATGTGCACAGATGTTGTACTTCGTGCTTATGATCCAACGACTTGCCATCTGTCACACAATGTAAGTAAACGTTAGTGCAGGTAGAAGATAGCAAATTTAAAGTCAATGAGTTTTACCCCTTGGTTAAGTCGGGCGACTGAGCAAATGAATGAACATAGTCGTGCGACTGAGTAGGACGACTGAGCAGTCGCACGACTGAGCTTTATATGTTTGAATTGGTTCATACGTGCGACTAAGTCAAGCGAATGAACATGGTCGGGCGATTGAACCATTCGTTCCTCTCAGTCGTGCGACTGAGACTAGTCGTCTTCTCAGTCGGGCATTGAATTTCATTAGTGTGTCCAGTCGTCTACTAGACGGTTTGTCCATTCAAATTCTTGTTTTGAGCTATACTTGAATTAAAACGTCAAAAATAGGCTCATTTCACTCAGAAACGACCGATTAAGTATATTTTAAACTTTGTTTGAACTTATCGATTAGTTTTGATGGTCTATTTGTTTATTAAGTTCTCGGTTACTGTTGGGTCAGAATTCGAGTGATTCTAGACGTCATTTATCGGTTTTATCGATGAAACACCACGAATAGTACCTGTATAAGCACCAATGACTGTTAGAACAAACAAAACGAAGGCAGATGTGATTCGAATGAAATTTTGGCAGCGTTTTGTTAGGTCGTGCGTATAGAGGGGGCGATTTGGGTGAGTGAACGACTGATGCTGATTCGGCCTGTATTTATACTAGGGCAAATCCCAGTCGGGCGACTGAGCCTAGTCGCTTTGGTCAGTCGGGCGACTGAGCCTAGTCGTATTGGTCAGTCTTGCAACTGAGTCTCAGTCGTGTGACTAACCCAATCGTTCATCTCCAATCGGGTGATTGTGGTTCATCCAAATGACTGTTACAGTCTGTCACCTCCAATCGTTCGATTGGATTCATTCGCACTGCCCATTCGTACGATTTGACTCATTAGTGTGTTCCAATCGGACGACTGGACCATATTTATGGTTCAGTCATGCGACTGGGCCATCCTTATCATCTTTTGACCATATTACCATAACGACATTTAGTTCCATTTAATAGTAGATAACGTTATGAACAAGTTGATCATCTCAGACATGACCATTTTAATAAAACAGTTTGATCACCTCAGATGTGATCCATTTATCCACCTGATCATCTCAGACACGACCCATTTATCCACCTGATCACCTCAGACGTGATCCATTTATCCACCTGATCACCTCAGACGTGATCCATTTATCCAACTTATCACCTCAGACGTGATACTTTTATCCTTGAGAAACAATTTGTTTAAGTAAACGTTAAGCTCACTTGGTGACGTTAACAGAGAACATTTTGCACAGTCCGACGTTGACACATTTATAGATAACTTGAGAGTGTTAAACTACGAACAAAAGAAAAAACATCCTTTTGTGATTTTTGTTAGGTCAGTTTGTGTAGCCTATTAGCATTGACATCATATCAAGCACAGACTTATATGGAATCAAACAGGCATAAACAGCATTACTTGGAACCTTTGATTTGTATTTAACTTTAAACACTTGCATGTCACAACTTTCTCACTCATCTAAGACTTCTAAGATCTAACTAGGAATCATGCTTGATATGATACGTAACGTACTTTGATTATCAACTTCAGTCAGTGCATACACAACGATTGTCAGTATATTTGTCCACTTAAATCCATACACAGACTTTTGACATGCATTGGTAAAGAATTAAATTTTATTATTTCATCCAACATTTGTGGATCCCAAGCTTATATGGTAATCAAAATTCCTTTGAGGGCTTTTGAGTGGTCTATAGGTATTTTGACAAGAAGAGACTATTCTTAGAGCTTTCAAAGAGAAGCCAAGCCTCAGGTCAGTGCCATCGCACAGCAGAGAGGCGGTAAACAACAATGAATTCTAGAATATGTAGGTTATGCTTATCCTCAGGTCAGTGCCATCGCACAGCAGAGAGGCACACAACCTATCTCCTTGTTAGAGCATTTCTTATTTTTCTTTTTCACATAACGCACCAACAACAGTTTGTTATTAGCATGATTGCGCTTGTATTCAATTTTTTCTTTTGTTCTTTTTGTAGTCACACGCACACCTTTTGGTGGCGTTTATTTGCTCGTTATCCCTTATCGGAAATGGCTGATTGTGTTAACCAGTGATAAGATGGGAACCCACAGTTGATTGAACCGTTTAGTTTAGATTAAGTTTACCAATGACGTCTACTCGTCTATTGTGTTGAATCTACCGACACATCGTATAGTGAACTAGCACCTCCCTAGATCAACTTTCTCCGTGTAATTACAATACCAACCAAGCGTACTATCATCTTCCCATTTTGTTAGACTTAGACTTCTCGGATTTATAATTTTTCAGTGATTTAATTAACCTTGCAGAACAGAAAATCCTTTTGATGTTCCAAGTAACCCGATGCCTGTGTACTATCACTTTCAATTTCATTGAGTCACATTTCCAGTCTTTATGTCTATGCCTTTTCAGCTTTACTTACCTTCCCCCCTTTTTTTTTTAAGTAAATAAATACTGAAATAAATAATTCTAAAACGGAAAATCTTTTTGTGTTTTGGATTTTTATACGACAAGGAAATTAAAAAAAATTAAAATAAAAGAAATATGGAAAAATTAAAAGACGATGTCGGACTACGTATCTGTTTCTTCTAATATAACATCACTTTTCTTTTTAACCCCGTTGACCTCTAGCAGATAGAAAAATCTGGGTTTATCAAACGGTTTGGTGTAGAGGTCAGAGCGTTGAAAATCCGTGTTTATTTTGACCACATCAATTAAGTGTTTTTCATAGCAGTCGCGTATGAAGTGATACTTTATGCCTATGTGTTTGGTCTTAGGATGTTGAACCGGATTTTTAGTTACTGCAATTGCAGCAGAATTATCAACATATATAGGAGTAGAAGTGAAATGCAAACCATAGTCCCGCATTTGCTGTTGTATCCAAATGATTTGAGAGCAGCAGCTGGCGGCAGCAACGTATTCGGCTTCACAGGTAGACAGAGCAACTGACGTCTGCTTCTTGCACTGCCAAGTTACCAATCTTCTCCTAAAAAATTGACATCCTGCTGACGTAGACTTGTAATTCATTTTGCAGCCTCCATAATCCGAGTCACTATACGCCGTTAGCTCAAAGTCATCATCATGAGGATACCACAACCCCAGTGTTGGAGTACCCTTCAGATAACGAAAAATCCTCTTGACTCCAATCAGATGATTTACTTTGGGTTTCGCTTGATATCGGGAACACAGACATGTGGCATACATGATATCTGGACGCGAGGCAGTGAGATACATGAGAGATCCGATCATCCCACGATACATGGTGGCATCCACCAAATCCCCATTCTCATCAGGAGCCATATCATGATTTGTGGCGAGTGGTGTACCGGCAGCAGAGACATTTTCCATATCAAAGCGACTAAGAATGTCACCTACATACTTAGTCTGATGAAAAAGATGCCAGTAGGGGTTTGATCCGCCTGTAATCCTAGGAAGAACTTCATTTCTCCCATGGCACTCATCTCAAACTCAGCCTTCATCACAGATTCAAACTCTTTACATAACTCTTCGTTTCGTGAACCGAAGATTATGTCATCCACATATATTTGCACCAAAAGCAAGTCACCATCTTTTTCTTTGATGAACAAAGTACAGTCAATCACACCCCTGTGAAAGCCATGTTTCAACAGATGGGTGGAGAGCTTTTCATACCAAGCTCGAGGAGCCTGATGTAGCCCATACAGAGCCTTGTCTAACTTGTAGACTCTGTCCCGATGATAGGGATCTTCGAACCCTTCGGGTTGACTGACATATACCTCTTCACGGATTTCCCCATGCATGAATGCACTCTTAACATCTAGTTGATAGACTTTGATCTTCATGTAAGAGGCGTAGGCTAGAAAGATGTGAATAGCTTCCATTCTAGCTACTGGAGCAAAGACTTCATTATAGTCGATTCCTTCGACTTGTCGGAAGCCCTGAACAACCAATCGTGCCTTGTTTCTGATAACGACACCCTGGTCATCCTTGTTGCACTTTAGTACCCATTTGGTACCAATTACCTTGACTCCTTTGGGTCGGTCAACAAGAGTCCACACTCCAAGTTTCTTGAACTGTAGCAACTCTTCTTGCATAGCATTTACCCATGCTTCATCCTTAAGGGCATCACTTACGTGTTTGGGTTCAATTTGAGAGACAAAACATCTGTAAGCTCCATCATTCACGTAGCCCTTTTCCATTACTTCAGCGTAATCAGCGCTGTACAATCGACTTCTAGTCTGCATGCCGGAGTGGAGATCACCAATGATAGCATCTGGCGGATGACTCGTACTGATCCTAGTCAAAGGAGTTGTAGGAACAACAACTTCTGAGTCCAAAGTTGTGACTGGAGGTTCAGTATCTGTATTACTAGATGTAGGTGCAGCAGCTGAAGAGCTTCCTTCTTGATCAACATTTGGAGCATGGCTAGTTTCAGTTGCTTTTTCTTCATCAGAAGAGTCCTCACTATCATCCCGATCAGCTGTGGCAGATCCCGATGAACCACTTGCAGGTGTTGCATTGCTAATATCTAGATTTGTTGAGTTTAGAACATCGTGCATTATCTGAGTAGCAATATCATCATCTGAATCTATCTGTGGAAGATTGAATGATTTGAAAAATCCATCATAGTCAAAAAATGACGATGGACCTTTTCCAGCAGGGGGGATAGTGAAACGTTGAACATCAACATTGCACCATACTTCTACCTGACCAGTAGAGTTGTTGTAAACTCGTTTGTCGGGTATACTGTATCCCAGAAAGATCCCCTGATCTGCTTTTTCATTAAACTTGCCTTCTTGAGTTTTCTTCAGAAGTGTACAAGGAGCACCGAAAGGTTCCAAATACTCCAAGTTTGGTTTACGCTTCTGTAGTAACTCATAGCATGTCTTCCCATGCCTTTTCATTACTGACACATGATTGAGTGTGTAGCAGGCATTTGCTACCACTTCGTTCCAGAACTGCACTAGCAGTTTTGAGTCTGCTAACATAGTCCTGGCGGTCTCGATCAGGCTCCTGTTCTTTCGCTCAGCAACTTCATTCATCTGTGGTGTGTATGCAGAGGTGAATTGATGAACAATTCCCTTTTCTTTGCAGAAAGCATCCATCCACTGATTCTTAAACTCGGTTCCATTATCTGAGCGAATCTTTCTCACCTTCAGTTTGTAGAGTGATTCTAGAGTGGTGACCAGCACTTTGAATGACTCAAAGGTTTCCGACTTTGCTTTCAGAAACATCACCCACGAAAATCGTGAGTAGTCATCAGTGACTAAGAAGAGTACCAATCTCTTGCAATACTCTTCGTGTTAACTGAACCGAAGAGATCCATGTGAAGTAGCTCCAGGGGCATCTCGATAGAATTGACGTTCTTGGTCTTGTGAGATTCCCTGGTTTGCTTTCCTTTCTTGCATGAGACACAAAATCAGGAAGCTTGAAGTTCTTGACAGGAACTCTATCAACTAAGTTGTTATGAATCAGATGATTCATCTTCCTATGATTAATGTGTCCCATTCTTCTGTGCCACGAAATAGAGTCATTCTCTGTAGCTTTGGATAAGAAAAATTGAACAGTAGAAGCACTAGTAGAAGCATTTGACATTTTTAGAACGTACAAGTCATTATATCTAGATGCGGACATTAATACCTGCTCCTCTGGAATATCCATTTCTTTCTTCAGAATGTAACATTTGCGATTGTCAAACATGACTTTGAAACCCTTGTCACAAATCTGAGATACAGAAAGCAAATTGTTTTCTAATTGCTGAACAAAGTTGACTTTGTCGAACCTTACTTTTTCATTGCCTACTTCGCCCTGAGCGGTAATGTATCCTCCTTTGTTTCCAGCAAAGGAAACGTGTCCCCCTTTAATTTTTTGACATTGAAAAGGAGAGACTTATTTCCCGTCATGTGCCTGGAAGCTCCGCTATCTACGATCCATGTATTTGTAGACGCACTATAGCGGACAACCTGCACATAAGAGAAAATAATCAGTTAAGGAGGGGGACCCAAGCCTTGATTGGCTTGGGTTTCCCAGAAGAATCAACCATCATGAATTCGACCCACTGTCCTTTATCAGTGGGTGGAATATCAACATTCAGCTTGTCCTTGCTTTCAGACTCATCTGTTGTCTTGGTTTTCCATAAACCATCCCTGTGAAAGGATTGTTTGTGGTAAACCTTAGATTAATTTACAGTTTGAGCATATGGTTTAGATTCAGAAGCTGGTTTCGCCACTGGCATTACAGACTTGTCAGTGACTTGTCTGTGTTGCCTTTGGCGTGGAGGAGACGAAAACGACCTTGAAGGTGTTTTAGACCGAATAGGTGTTTTCGATCTAACATGAGTCTTAGATTGCTGTTTTGAATCTAAATTAACTTTGTTGTTCAGCTCGACCTTAATTCTTGGAGTCTGATAGCGAGGACAATTTGTCGAAATATGACCGCGCGGTCCACAAGTATAGCAGGATCTCCATTCATCGGGGCTAGGAGATCTCTTGTGAGGCGGTGAATAAACTTCTGGTTCTTTCTTTTTGTTCTCACCTTTAAGGCTTTCCCCTCCCTTGACAAATTTAACTTGTTTAACATTATGTGTGTTTTGTCTTGGGAGAAGATGAGATTCTTGTTTCACTGATTTAGATTGAGTGGGTTTGGAATTCTTAGGTGTGTGGTAGTCGATTTTTGACCCAACCCAAGGTTTGCTTCAAAATTTTCTTCCACCCGGTTTCCAGTGATTTTTGTGTCAGTTGAGCCTGATGTAGATGCTTTCTGATCAGTGGCCGGAGGGGCAGATTTAACTGCTGTGTCCGGATCGCTGACCAGAGGAGTTTTCACCACATGATCCTTTATTGGGTTAGTATTAATTGGACGTTGTTTGGTGTTCAATAGGATCTCATGTGGTGGAGGCACAACCTTATATCCCAAACCTTCCACGTTGTTGCGTTCTTTAACCAAGTTTTTCAAAATATGTGAGGAACTAGCTAGACTGTGGAGTTTTTGTTTCAAAGACTCGTTTTCAACTTGTAAAACTGCTCGTTCCTTTTTAGTTTCTTCGATTGTTTTTAAGTAAAATTTGATATCATTTTCTTGGTTAAAAACAACAACCTTAGTTTCTTTTAGCTATTTCTTTAATGCTTCAACCTGTTCTTTATAGCTGTTTTCATTTTGTTTTAAGATTCTATTTGCCTCAGTGCACATTTTTAAATCATTTACTAAGTTATCATTGTGATCTAATAACCTATCAAATTTCAGGTCAATGCTTTCCCTAAATTTATCACATTTAGCACAAACATGTCTAGCAAAGAGTTCATCTTCGATTCTACCTGTGTAGATGTAGACGTTCCAGCCATGAAAGCATTTTGTGGCTCAGATTGTGCTTAAGATTCAGCATTCAACTCATTTTCAATAAGTTGATCAACAGCAGCTGTAACTTCATCCAATTCAGCAGTATCAGGTTCAACCAAGTTCTCCCCCTCACTGGCTGAGTCTTCATTTAGATCATCAACGGATGCTATGTTGGCTTGACTATCAGATAAGAAACGAAAGGACCAGTCCTGTCCTTCATCACCTTGCGCCACCATAGCCTTAGAGTCACTGCTGGTTGAAGCTGGCCTCTTCTCTTTCTCTTGCTTTGTGAAGGAGGAGAATGGGTTTCCTTCCCAGTCGTCTTCGGTTTGACACATTCCCGCTTGAAGTGTCCTTTCTCCCCACAGTTGAAACAGGTGACTTTTGACTTGTCGAATCCGAAAGTAGTATCTTTTGTAGCCACCAGATTTTGACCTGTTTTCTTCACAAATTTCTTTTCTCGTCGCACAGCACTTGCGAGAGCCCACATAATATCCATCCTCTCCAACTCATTTTCATCCACCTGCTCATAATCTTCATCAGCTAAGTGGCAGTTTCCTATCTTCCCAGCAGCCAAACCATCATAGGAATGGACCACAACAGCAAGCAGGTCCATGTGTTCCTTGGCCACTTCCACAGTTACCTTACCCAAGTTCTCTGTTACTAACTTTGTCGATTGAGCTTCGGTAACACTGTGTTGAACCCCTGATGAGACCATTGACTCACCAACAGATGATGAGCTTTGTCGAGATGCAAATGTATTAGTAACAAACGTAGTTTGCAGAGGAGCATTTGGAATAGGAGTTGGAGTTACATTGTAGAGTGTCGGATCCTGAGCATAGGAACCCTTCTTTGCCTTGTACCTCTATCTGACTTCTTCCTCTCGCAGTTTCAGGATAAAGTCATTTATATCCAATGTCTCAAGAACTGAATTGTGTCTCAAGGTGGAAATAAATGAATCGCACTTTTCAGGATGTCCATCAGCCAAACTAGAGACCTTTTCTTCTTTAGACGTGGTTACCCTATGAGTGTGAAGTTCACTCATCAGATGATAGAAGCGGTCAATAAGGTCATCCAAGCTCTCATTCCCAATAGCAGAAAAATTATCAAACTCCTTTTTAAGTGCTTTGGCCTTCAAGGACTTCAGAGTTGAGCTCCCTTGATATCTTTTCTCGAGAGCTTTCTAGAATTTCTTACTTTGTTTCTGATCAGAATACTGATGGAAGATCTCTTTAGGAATAGACTGGGTGAGCATCGCGTAGGCCTTCTTTTCAGCATTATAGGCAGTTTTTGAGCATCAGTCATTCCACTCAAAGTTAATGGCAAACCATCAGCACCAACTGGCATGGTGTAACCAGTTTCAATAGAATTCCAAAGATTGGTGTCCATACCATTAAGATGAATCTCAAACCTCTGCTTCCACTATGGAAACTCATCGATAGACAAAAGCTTAGGTGGCTTATTGTGGTTACCAATCTCATTCTCCAGAAGCAGTAAGTTCTGGATCCTTGAATCTTTCCCTGCTGAGAACGTGAAGTTTTCGGAGTCCATAATGAATGTTGACTTAAACCTGAAAACAAAACTGTTAATGCGATTGGGTGAACCGTACGACTGGGATGCGATTGACACTAACAGTATGTGATTGAACTCAAACGTGCGATTGAACAGGAGACTAAGACACTCGGATGACCGAACAGACCGATTGACTCAAATGGACGACTGAACTGTGCGACTGACTCAATCGGTCGATTGGACTAAACGACTGACACAATCGGGCGAATCAACAGGCGACTGGACTTCAGTCATACGATTGAGATAATCGTGTGACTGAGACCGCTGAAATCGAGGTTTTTCGCAACTTTTGACCTAAGACGCAATTTTTGACACCCTAGACGGCTGAAAGTTGAAAAATATTGATTTTTCAGAACATGCAAACGTAAAGACTCGATTTTTAACAGAAAGATTGGATCTTTTTGCGTAAAAACGTTGACTTTACCAAAAACTTGATTGAATCCACGAAGAATCAAGAGCCTATGCTCTGATACCACTTGTTAGGACCGTGTACTTACGCAGTACTAACTGATTCTTCATTATACCGGATCAAATAGTGCGGAATCCTATTTCATTGGCGATCCAATCAAGGAGAACGTAATCAAGATCAAACCTAACAATTAGAAAACGTTAAGAACGGACTAGGAATGATCTCAGATGTTCTATGAACTTGGAATGGTCGAACAGGATGCTCTGGGTCGACTAGGGTTTCAAGTATTCGAAGTGTCCCGTTTTTCCACGATTTAAGTGGTATTTATAGGTTACAGCTATCAGTCGTACGACTGAGCCAGGCCATGCGACTGAGTCATACGGTTGGTTCATTCGGACGACTGAGTCAGTCTTATGACTCAATCGTATGATTGACTCAATCACCTGATTCATTTGTGTGACTGGCCCATTCGCATGTTCCAGTCGTGCGACTGAATCAGATAACTTAGTTAAACACATTCTTGAACCTTTGATGATTCAAAACTATGCCTAACAACTGTAAACCTATATAACATTGTCATATATACGTGTACTAATAATTGATATGAATAGATATAACATGTATGCAATCAATAAACATAAAGGAAGAGATTCTCATTATAATAACCAAACGTTACATATGCGTTACAAGATGAAGTTCTATTACATTGTAACTCACTAGACTAGAACTGGGGACATGTGTACCAACAATCATGATCATTGTCATTGAATTGTATCGTTGAATCATTGACAAATGAGAAAAATGGATAATCTGGGTGAGAATCATCTGAATCATCAGAATCCGAATCATCACTGAAAGATCCAAGGTCTCCTTTAGAGATCTTCTTACCTGTAGAATCATCAGATTGATTAAACAAGTTAGATTGAAATGAGTTTTACAAAGAATCTAAATCAAACAACCATGCAGGACCATTTAAAGCTGATGGAAATGAGTTTTCCAGAAATTTAACGTTGAATGTTTCATTAATAGTATTTGTCCTAGAGTTATAAACATGATAGGCTTTGGAAACAGATGAATATCCAACGAAAACTCCATCGTCAGCTTTCTCTTCAAATTTTCCTAAATGATCACTTGAGTTAAGAATCATAACTGGACAACCAAATGATTTTAAAAAAATTATGTTTGGTTTCCTGTCAAACATTAACTTATATGGAGTTTTCTTTTTATCTTTCACAAGCAAGATTCTATTCTGAACAAAACAAGCTGTGGATATTGCCTTTTCCCAGAAAGTGATAGGAATTTTGGCATCAGCTAACATGGACCGGGCAGCTTCAATTAGAGTTTGATTCTTCCTTTCAGCAACTCCATTTTATTATGGAGTTCTAGGAGCACTGAACTGATGAACTATCCCTTTTTCTGCACAAAACAAATCAATGTTAGCATTTTTAAATTCCGTTCCATTATCACTTCTTATTATTTTCACTTTTTGCTCTAATTGATTTTCAACTTTATTACTAAATTCTTTTAAAGGTTCTGCAGTTTCAGATTTAGCATGCAGAAAGAAACCCAAGAAAATATTGTGTAGTCATCTATGATAACTAAACAGTATGATTTTCGACCAATATTCCTAACATTAGTTGGTCCAAAAATGTCCATATGTAACATCTGGAGTGGCTTGGTGTTTAAGTTTATCAGCTTGGACTTATAAGACGCTCGATGTTGCTTTCCCTTCAGACATGCTGAGCAGAGATCAGTTGTTGAAAACTTCTTAGAAGGAAGTCCAATGACATGATTTCCTGCTACCAGCTTGTTCATGTTTTTGAAGTTTGAATGCCCGAGACGTCTATGCCACAACTGGCTTTCATCATTCGATGCTTTAGCAATAAGACAAGTTGTTTCTGTTTCAGAATCCACTTGAGACATATCTAGTTTATATACATCTCTGTCCCGTGCAGCTTTAACTATGACCCATTCATTGCTAATCTGAAAACCTGGTTTCAAGACATAACAGTGAGAATCATCAAAAGAACAGAATAAGATTTGTCACAAATTTGGGAAACACTTAATAGATTAAAGTTCAACTGTGAACAGTAGTTGACTTTATCAAAACTGATAATCCCATTTGACGCTGTTCCTTCTCCTGTTATCTTTCCACCTGCATCACCTCCAAATGCAACGTGTGTTCCATCTTTTAACTTAAAATCTTGCAACAAGGCTTGATTGCCTGTCATATGCCGGCTACACCCACTGTCAACATACCATGAGTTTATTGGTCTCGTGGGCGTACCTGCATTCAAAAACAGTTTAAGAAGAGTTAGTAACCCAAGCCGATATGCTCTTGGGCTTTCCAAACTTATCAACGATTGTAAACTGTTTGAAATGAAGTTTGTTTACATCAGGTTTCTTTTGATATTTAGTATTATCAAATCCTCTTTGAGAAACGTGTTGATTATCTCTTTGTTGTTTTGATTTCAAAGCATTAAATCTGTTTTCAAGATCATCATCAAGAAATCTTGAATCATTAAATGAAGCTTTTGAGAATGTTTCATTTTTATTCTCACAGATCGTGGAATAAACTTCCCTTGATTGTATTGCTGTGATTTCACAAAATATTGATTATCATAATCATAATTGTTTCATTTGAAAGATCTCAGACCCAAGGAAGGTTGTTGTTTTGTGAATATTTAAACCCAATATAATGATTTCTTTTAAATTGTGGGTTTGCAAATCCTTGATTACTAAAATCCTTCCTTGATGAGTTCTTTCTAAAGTAGCAATCATTTGTATTATGATTTCTTTCATCACACAATGCACAATATTTGTTAAAGTGGCAATCAGCAGTTGTGTGATTTGTCATATCACATATATGGCAATACTTGTTGAAATAACAATCTGAAATATCATGATTATACATATCACAGATATCACAATATTTTTGAGAGTGATTAAACAACATTTTGTTAACCCTTAAAGTGGAAGAAACATTTGATTCTAGTTTAAATTTAGGATTAGGCAGATTAATTTGTTGTTTCTTTGCTGTGAATTTGGTCATTTGATTCTTAGGCTTTATCTTTTGAACTTTTTCACAATTCTTTGACTCCTTAGATACAAATCTTTTATGCACAGCGGAAGTCTTAGGACCTGAACTTGTTTTCAGATCAGAGTTAGATTTGATTTTAGGTTTAGATGTCATTTCTGTGATTGTGTTCATGTCAAAAGTTCCTGCTGACACAAACTTCACTGGTTTAATTTGAATGTTTTTCTTTGATTGATTGATCGAATCAATTTTCTTAGCTTTAGCATCCTTTCTTCTTCTTTGATTTCTTAATCTTGATGATGTTTTGTTGCTTTGAATTTTAATTGAATCTTGAGAAGATTCTTTTTGACAATTTTTATTTTCATTCAATTCATTTGAACTTGAATCATGAGAAAAAGTATTATCTGATTTAATCTCTTCACATTTTCCTTTCATTTTGTTATTGTCATCAGTAGATTTTTCAATTGTTTGTTCAGTTTGTTCAATAACACTTTCACATTTTGGTATAAAAATATTTTTATGCATTTGTTGAGGTTCATAAGATTTGACTTTAATTGGATGACCACGCTTTATCTTTTCTAAATCTGTTTCTTCATAAATTTCAACGTTTATCTTTGTGATGTTCTTTTGATCTTGATATTCTTTAAGTTTAGCTTTATTTTCTGGTAAATGATCATGAGTGTTAAAATTTTCAGGCAATGTGTTTGAGATTGATTCGGGCATAGGCTCATGAGTAAAACCTAATCCTGTTTTATCTTTATCTTTCCTTCCATTCACCAGTTGCTCAACAATCTTCTTTGAGCTTTTAACTTTGGCCAAATCAATTTGAGTTGCTGCATGTGCCAATTTTTCTTGTTCAAGAGTTTTGGTCATCTCTTCAAGTTGTTTCTTAACCAGTTCAAGTTCTTTAAGTGTTTTGTTCCAAGAAGCTTGAAGAGATATTATCTTATCATCAGCAATCTTATGATCTGTTTTTAGCTTGTTGTGCTTTAATTCCTCTTGTTTGAGTTTATCACATATTTTGAAGGAGTATGTTCTATAATGTTCAACCTGTTCAAAACATGCTTTAGTGCACATTTTTTCTCTTACCTCCACTAGTATTTCTGGATAAGAGTTAAAAGATTCAGTGTCAGAAGATGAGTTAACAACCTTTGGTTGTTCAGATTGAGCCATTAGAGCAACTTCTTCAGTGCTATCTTTTGGATCTGATTTGTCACTCCAGTCATAATCATCCTCTTGATCTGATTCATCATCTTTCTTAGGATCTTTATCTTCAGACCAGTCTTCATCATTAAGTTCAGCAACTAGAGCCAGACTAGAAGTGAGATCAGCAGTAAACTGTTCTGCATATGCACTCCAATCATAACCATCTTTGATGCTTACAACCAGTTCCTTCTTTGGTTCCTCACTAGTCTTCTCTTCTTTAGGTTCCAGCATAGGTAGGCTTTGGTAAGGCTTTTGAAATGTCTTCTTAGCCTGTTGCTGATATTTCTGACTGTTTGACCTACCTTAACCATTTCCTCCTTGAATCCTTGGAGCTTTACACTCTCTAGAAAAATGACCATAGCTATTACAGTTAAAGCACCTTGATTTGGATTTATCAAACCCAACAGTTTTGTTTGCACTGGGTTTGTAGTTTTTGTTAGCATATCAGTGCTTTTGAGTCCTGTATGCTATCATGACCATTTGCCAGTTGAGATCCATTTCTTCTATATCATCAGGATCCATCTCAAACAAATCTTGTAGAACTAACTCAACTTGAGTCAGATGACTGCCTTGGTAAGCTTGAAAACTTGCCATGAAAGCTGTAAATGCAGATTTTGACTCTTCATCCTGTAAAAGAATATTAATGACATCTTTTACTTTGCTAGGATTGGCAGAGTTTTAGGATGGAATTTCAGCTTGAGTTTGAGATTTAGACATTTGAGCTTTAGAAGGAGACTGTGGTTGTGGTTGAGTAGAATAAGCAGGTGTACTAGTGAAGAATCCTTCATCTTCAGGAGTTGTCTGATCTTTAGCAAGAAATGCATTCTCTACTGTATTTGCTGGAGAAGCAACATACTTATATTGTGATGTTGATGCATGTCTGTCATTGTTTCTTGAACTCTCATCAATCTCTACTGATTCAATCTTTGCAATAGAAGATCAAGATCCATTGGAAACTTTTTAGTGTGTTTCAACAAAGTAACAGTCTGTTTCTATGATGATGGTAGTGCATTCAGAAGTCTGTTATTTAGATCTTCAAGATCATTCTTGATTCCTAAAGTAGACATTTCTTTTTTAAGTTGCACAAACCTATTCATCATCTGATTAATTGTCTCTCCTGATATATGCTCAAATAGTTCAAGTTGCCTTTTCAGTTTTTGTTTTTTAAGATCTTGAATTTCCTTCCCTCCTTCACATATAACTTTCAAGGCCTTGTAAATTGTATATCCAGTTTGATAATTTTCAAGCCTTGAAAGAACTTCCAATGGTAACCCTTTGCACATGATAGAGTATGCCTTGATATCATTTTTCACCTTCTTTAGATCATCTCCATGTAGACTGTCTTCAGGATAAGGTTCTTGTGTATCTTTTGTATACGCAAAACCTCTATCTGGACCATCAGTAGTCACAGGTATATAAGGTCCTTTTTCAATTGATTTCCATAAATCAGTGTCTATGGAATTCAAATGATGCTTTAACCTAAGAGACCAGTTTTTGAAATCAGCTCTATTTTTAAGTTTTGGAACTCTATTTTCAGAATCTTCTGATTTCACCATTCTTATATTTTTTTTGTTAATTTTCTAAGTTTTTGAATTAAGAAAATAATTAAAAATATTTTTGGATTTTTCAATTTTTAATGAAAACTGTCTATCAGGGGAGATGCGTTTGAACAGTTGTGAAACGCCTCAACAGTGATGATACGCCTCAACAGTAATGAAACGCCTCGACAGTGATGAAACGCCCCGATAGTTGACACAAGTCTAAGGGATTACCTTAGAAAAACTTTTCAAAAAGCCCAAGTGAACTGCTCAACAGTATAAAACTTCCAAACAGTAGTAAAACGCCTAGGTTAAAATCGCCTTCACAGTTGAAAAACGCCTAAACAGTGTTCAAGCGCCTGAACACTTAGGCAATTTTTAGTGATTTTTAACCCTAATGCGCCACATTCATCATGTTCATACGAATATAACGAACTCTGAATTTCTGAAATCCTTCAAATGTTGATGAATTGAACTGAAATTTTATAATTAGTTCAATATAATGCCGATAGTGATTCTTCTAGCATCAATTTCAGAAATTATCAACAAGAATTCAATCAATTTCCATAATTGCAGTTCGCAAACTCAAGAACTATTTCGAACAACTTTTTCAAAGATTCAATCAATTTTGATGAATTGTACTGCAATTTGTGATTCAAATCATGTTTCTGATGATGAAACACAATTTTAATTCACAATGTTTCGCTTGAATTGTCAATCAATTACAGATTTCAGTGAATTTATGAAGTTTCAATGTTCGACAAAACTTCAAAAACACTCAACCGAAAGCTCTGATACCATTTGATAGGATCAAATGCATCAATCTGTAATGATTTATGTAAACAATTCAAAGAAAACACAAACAATTGTAATCTAATAAAGCAAAAATCAACAAAATTCATAAGCATTGATATAGCAAAGACGGTTACAAGAGTAAGAAAGCAGTACATCCAAAATCTTGTGTACTAATTCTACTCTAGCCTAAGCTATATATACTACTAACAAACTAGAGACTATCTATTTACAATTCTAGTCCCTATACTATGATAAAATTGTAAAGGACACATTAAGACTAAATGTTAATCTTTCTAGGTTGGTGACAAATAAGGAACCGTATGGCTGCAGCACATGACAGACAGAAAAGTTATGCTGATAGGCGATGGGAACCTCTAGAGTTTTAGGTTGGTGACAAAGCTTTATTGAAAGTCTCACCATGGAAAGGTGTGATTCGGTTTGGTAAACGAGGAAAACTAAATCCGAGATACGTTGGACCATTTAAGATACTGGAAAGAATAGGTCCAGTGGCCTATCGATTAGCCCTACCTAATTCACTGGGTGGAATTCATGGTGTATTTCATGTCCCAAACTTGAAGAAGTGCTTAACGGGCGAAACAATGGTAGTACCGCTTGAGGAAGTGCAAATAGATGAGCAATCATACTTCATTGAGGAACCAGTCGAGGTGATGGATCGTGAGGTGAAAACATTTAAGCAAAGCATGATACCCATAGTCAAAGTTCGTTGGAACTCGAGACTTGGACCAGATTTCACGTGGGAACGTGAGGACCAGATGAAGCTTAAGTATCCTCAACTATTCGAAAAGATGATGCCAGCAGGTGAAGGGATTGATTAATTTCGGGACGAAATTTCTTTTAACATGGGGATGATGTGACAACTCACCCAAAACTCACTCGATTACTTTCAACATGGGGATAATGTAATATCCGGTAATTTTCCGTCACCAAACTCTGTTAGTTCCTTTATGTAACACCTCGAATTTTATTTAAAAGAAGAGAAAATAAAAAGTATCTTGCAAGAAGGGAAAGGAACAAACGTGGAAGGGGCCAAAGTGTACAAAGTAGAAAACCTTATTATTTTTACGATTTAAAGGGTATGGCCTCCCACTTAAAGTGGATCTGCTTTTTGGTCTCTGTAACACCCTCACATTCATAACAATAATATAATAAGGAGGGTGCTACTAGTTGGGTTATTATAACCACTCAGAGACTACAAATGCAGCGGAAATTTTATATATATTAAAAATCTGTTTACATCGGTAACAATATTTACAAGACTTTAACCGACATTTCAAAACTTTGTTAAACTTTAAATACATCATTCCCAAACCCAACATTCGTGGCCAGTATCATTCACCATAACCGGAAGCTAACTCTGTGGGAGACCATCACGAGCACCTCTATTACTACATGGCATGCATAAGAAAAACAAACACAAAATCAGATAAACTGGTGAGTTCTAACATACACCACATTTCAACAGTAACAATTCATCAACTGTTACCACACAGAATGATTCACACACACATTCATCAGTCCATTTATTTATCCCAGTATTGATATGCATATCGAATACCTGCAAGTATTTATGGACATCTTTTAACAGTTTTTAATTTGGTGGGTGAAACCTCTACCACGCGCTTTGACGGGTCAAACCTCGGTCTATAATTTGGTGGGTGAAACCTCCACCTCGCGCGTTAACAGGTCAACCTCCATCTATAGTTTGGTGGGTTAAACCTCCACCTCGTGCGTTGACGGGTCAAACCTCCGTCTATAATTTGGTATGTCAAACCTCCACCTCGCGCGTTGACGGGTCAAACCTTTGTCTATAATTGGCGTTGACGGGTCAAACCTCCGTCTATAATTTTGTAACACCCGTATTTTAGCAAGAAATAAAAGAAAAAGGAAGAAAAGAATAGAAAATAAAAGTCAACTAAAAAGGAGGGACCAAAAGTGCCAAATGGGCAAAGTGGTTATTTATTTTGTACAAAAGGAAGGCATGGTCGCCCATAACCCCTGCACAATTCCTTGCATTCGGTTCCTAGAGAGAGAAACAGCAGGAACTTCGATTCTTAGAGAGAGAAAGAAGAAGAAATCGGATTCAAGGTAAGAATTGATGTTTTTAAGTTGTGTTTGGGCTAAGAAATTGAGAAATGCATGTTCTTATGTGTGTGTTTGTGTTCGGGTTGCACTGTGTGTGTGTGTTTTAGGTGTAGAAACGACTGGGAAGTTAAGAAAGGGCATCCAAAACCCGAAGACAAACTAAGGTGAGTTTCTAGACCCCTTTTTTACTTGTTATTAAACGTTTTGGGGCTGGAAAATGCATGTAAGTATGTTTTTATAAAATTGGGTGATACCCGTGTGAAATGAATGTATGTATGTTTATGTTTATGTTAGATTCATGCCTAGAATCATGTGTATATGTTTAGAACTAGGCATTATGATGTTTGGGACTTGGACTATGAATTTTACCCATGAACAGGTTACTAATATGTCTGAAATTGGGACTTAGATTAAATAAGTGCAAGTTGATGAGTCCACTAGTGCTCATACGACCAACAGTGTGGCCGTATGACTAGTTGATATATTTTTCTAAGTGTTGAAAAGTCTAACAGGACTCATACGACCAACAGTGTGGTCGTATGACCAAGTAATATTTTCTAAGTATGTTGAAGAGTCCAATAGGGCTCATACGACCAACAGTGTGGTCGTATGATCAGAACATAATTCTAAGTATGGGATGGTACGACTAATAGTGCTCATACGACCAACAGTGTGGTCGTATGACCAGATGATGATTCTAAGTATAAGATGAAAAGTCCAGCAGTGCTCTTACGCCTAACAGGGCTCATACGCCCAGAGGGCTTATACGCCCAACAGGGCTAAAACGCCCAGAAAACTTGGAATTTTACAGAAATTTCCTGTAAATCCGAAGTTCGAGGTTTTGACCAGGGTTGACTAGGGTTAATAAATGATGAGGTTTCATGCATGTAATGATGATTATGATTAACCCTTATTATTACTGATATTATTATCAGTGTATTATTGTTAACAATATTATTAATAAAATATTGTTAAGTATGGTATGATGCTACGTATAATGATGAATGTATGATGATGAATGTATGATGATGAATGTATGATGAGTATGTGTGATGAGTGTGTATGTTCCTTGTAATTGTGTATGCTTATCTTTCAGAAACTTTACGAATAACGAGAATGAACTAATGAAGTATTATGTAACGTAAAGTGAAAGATAATGGAAGAAGAACATGATGATGAATGCATGTATTAACGAATGAACGAAAAGAAGAATGATGATGAATACATGCATTAATGAACGAACAAATTATGTCTTGCAAGCATTGAATAACGCGATTGGTCCTTCTATGTGATTGACCATGGTCATGGTACCTCTACCGCTTACCTCTAGTACCGAGGCATACGTTTTGTTGTTCATATGTTGACTTCGGCCCGGTAGCTAATAACGATCGGGGTGTAGCATATGGTATTGGTACAATTCACCTTTCAATGTGTGCAAGTAAGTATGAACGGGATTCTTGTCATTCGACCACAGTAATCATAGCCAAGTGCTATGAAGTGGGTAAAGCCTGACAGAATCCATACGAGAAGTTAAAGATAACGATGAATAACGAATGATGAAGATAATAACGAATATTATCTCTGTGTACGTATGATGTATGAACGCATGCACGAAAGGATACTTTTAAATAAGTAAAAGTATGTTTTATTACAAAACTAGAACTCACTCAGCAACGCTGACTTTTATGTGTTTTCCAGTTGGCAGGTAGTGTTGCTGAGGATGGCACGAGGCGGCTACTCAGCTCTTTTGGGATGGCATTCTTTTGTTAATGTTTTTGTATTGTAATGCAAACAAACGATATTTTGTAATGGGTGTTGTATTACTTTGCAAAAGCATTTATAGTAAATTCAAAGTTTCCACTGCATGGTTTTTATTAAGTTATAATAAATGTATGTTTTATGGGTGATGACGTCCAACTGTGAGGTGCCCGGGAACGGGGCCTTACAAGTTGGTATCAGAGCCATAGTTTAAGTGAAAAGGGTAAATTTTTTTAAAAATAACCTAAACTTAAACTGAAAATGGGACAGAAAGGAAGAGAATGCCATCTGAGTAGTTGCGTGCCATCAGGTATTTTCTTGAAAGTTAACCAGTGTTACGTGCGCATGTTATGTGTTTATGTGTACTGTTAGACTTAGATACTAATGTAGTCAGGACAGGTAATGCTCGGGGTGTGAAGAGTAGAGTAAGTGGCTAATCACAACTGGCCACTGTAATTAGGGACTTACTATACTTGACATAAACTGAGCTATTTCCTTGAATGACCGTGTTGGTGTTTAAATCTTCCAGTGTGATAGAAGATGGTCGGTGGTAGATCATCTAAAGCTTCCCGTGGTGGTGGACGTGGTGATGAACCGTGTAACACGCGAGGAAGACCCAGGAAAGAGAAAGTAGTTCGTGAGGAAAACGAGACTCCTCATCAGGAGGAAGCAGACGAAAGCGCGAATTTGAGAGCCTCGGTAAAAGAGGCAATAGTTGAGGAAGTACATCAGGTCATGCAGACGATCTTACCGTCTGTAGTGACCGAGGTGATAAAGGCAGTACGTAATGATGAGAGACAAGGAAGGAATCGGTCCTCGGGTAGACAACAACAAACAGAAGCAGAAACAGTATTATCCGGTGATGAAGAGGAAGAGGAAGAAGAACAGTTACGGGAGACAACCCGGGGTTGTAACTACGGGGCATTCATGAGGTGCAAGCCCCCAACTTTTGATGGTTCTGGTACTGCTACTGATGCTCACCAGTGGGTGATAGAAATGGAAGTTGTCCTCGATATTAGTGATTGCCAGGAGGACAAGAAGGTGAAGTTTGCTACCCACTCTTTCACAGGGTCGGCTTTATGCTGGTGGAAAAATATAGTCCAAGCCGAGGGTAGTAGGGCTATAGGAAAGATGAAGTGGGCTGAGTTAAAAAGGCTGGTGATCGAGGAATTCAGTCCTCGTCGGGAAATGGATAGAATTGAGAGAGAGTTCCTGCAGTTAGAGGCGGGGACGATGACCCACCAACAATATACCACCAAGTTTAACGAATTGGCGTTGTTGGTGCTGGAGCAGGTGACGCCGGTGTCTCGAAAGATCAACCGGTATATCCAGGGGTTGCCAGCTGAAATTCGTTGGCACTTGATTTCTGCCCGACCAAGCACTTTCAGGTCGGCAGTGGATTTGGCGGGAAGGTTATTCGATGAACGGGCTGCGTTGATAAAGGCTGAGGGTAGCAAGAAAGGAAGTGGAGAGAAGAACTGGCAGGGGAAGAGATTTGGTCGGGGTGATACTTCGACGAGTAACAAGAAGGCGAGGGTGGATGATCACCGTGTGGTCGTGACTGGAGCTGGGGTGAGGAAGTGTGGTAAGTGTGGAAGGGAGCACTCAGGGGAGTGCAAATGGGGATCCAACATCTGCTTTAAGTGTGGGAAGACTGGACATATATCAAAGGATTGCCGGATGGGCAAGTGTTTTAACTGTGGGGAAGGCGGTCATATGAGCAGGGACTGTAAAAAGCCGAGGGCTGAGGCTTCAGGGGTAAAGAAGACGGGAAGTGAAGGCCCGAGAGCAAGTGCCAGGGCTTTCACTATGACGCAGGAAGAGGCTAGGATGGACCCCGATGTGGTGTCAGGTACGTTTCTAGTAAATCAAACTCTTGCTTCTGTGTTATTTGATTCTGGTGCTAGTAGGAGTTTCATTTCTGCTACTTTCTGTGCTAAATTGCCTGTTAGTAGTAAATGCATTAGTGAGCCTTTTTATGTAGAAACTGCTATTGGTAAGTCCACTTGAGTTACTGATGTGATAGAGGACTGTACCATAGAATTAGAAGGTCATAGGTTTGCAGCTAGATTACATGTGATGCCCCTAGGTGGATTTGATGTAGTATTAGGGATGGATTGGTTAGCAACCTCTGAAGCGAATATCGTATGTCGAAAGAAGATGATTAGATTGACGGCATCTGATGGAAGTCTGGTGACAATATACGGTGATCGGGTAACGATGATTCCGAAGGTGATTTCGATGGCGGTGGCGGGGAAGTGCATGAGGAGTGGGTGCAACGCCTACCTATGTTATGTAAAGGATGTGGAGACGCCAACACCACAACTATCTGACGTTCCGGTTGTGTGTGAGTTTCCAGATGTGTTCCCGGAAGACTTATCGGGATTGCCACCTGACCGCGAAATTGAATTTCAAATTGATTTAATACCCGGTGCCCAACCTGTCGCCAAGGCACCGTATCGATTAGCTCCTACGGAGATGAAGGAGTTGATGGAGCAACTGCAGGAGTTGCTTGACAAGGGCTTCATTAGACCGAGTATCTCTCCTTGGGGTGCCCCGGTCTTATTTGTGAAAAAGAAGGACAGTAGCATGAGAATGTGTATCGACTACCGTGAATTGAACAAGTTGACAATAAAGAATCGGTATCCGTTACCGAGAATCGATGACTTGTTCGATCAGCTCCAGGGTTCCAGTTGGTTCTCGAGGATAGATCTTCGATCTGGCTACCATCAATTGAAGGTAAAGGAGCAGGACATTCCTAAAACAGCTTTTCGTACGCGTTATGGACACTATGAGTTTCTCGTTATGTCATTTGGTCTAACTAACGCGCCAGCTGCTTTTATGGATTTGATGAACCGAGTGTGTCGGCCAATGTTAGATAAATCAGTGATTGTGTTCATCGATGATATCCTGATTATTCGAGGAGCGAAGAAGAGCATGCCGGTCACATTCGGGAAGTATTGGAGACTTTGAGAAGGGAGAAACTGTATGCTAAGTTCTCCAAATGTGCTTTCTGGCTACGCGAGGTGCAATTTCTGGGTCACGTGGTAAATGCAAAAGGAATAATGGTGGACCCAGCAAAGGTTGAGGTTGTGATGCAATGGAAATCACCAAAGACGCCATCCGAGATTCGTAGCTTCTTGGGGTTGGCAGGCTACTATAGGAGATTTATTCAAGACTTCTCCAAGATAGCCTCACCTTTGACAAAATTGACTCGTAAGGACGTGAAATTCGTGTGGGGTCGAGAACAGGAGACGACTTTTGAGGAGTTAAAGGCAAGACTAACACAAGCTCCTGTTTTAACTTTGCCTGAGGGAAATGAAGACTTAGTGGTCTATTCGGATGCATCTTATTCTGGGCTAGGTTGTGTGTTGATGCAACGTGGAAAGGTGATAGCCTACGCATCTCGACAGCTGAAGACCCACGAAGTCAACTATCCCACACACGATCTAGAATTAGCCGCGGTGGTTTTTTCGTTGAAGATTTGGCGGCACTATCTATACGGGACGAAGTGCACAATCTTCACTGAACACAAAAGCTTGAAGTACTTCTTCGAGCAGAAGGATCTAAACATGAGGCAGAGGCGGTGGTTGGAGCTGATAAAAGATTATGATTGTGAGATCCATTACCACCCGGCAAAGCCAATGTGGTGGCTGATGCACTTAGCCGAAAAGAAAGGCCTGAGCCGATCCGGGTGAAGGCTTATCAGTTGATCATGACCTCCGACGTGATGACACAGGTTAAGGAGTTTCAAGACGAGGCTTTGAAAGAAGATCGTCTTAACTCCGAAAGGATGAGAGGTCTAGTGACGGAGTTGGGTGAGAACACTCTAGGTGTTAAGACCCGATTTGGGCGAATGTGGATTCCTCGATACGGGGATCTACGTGAAAGGATTATGGACGAGGCCCATAAGACCCGATACTCCATTCACCCCGGTGCTACCAAAATGTACCACGACATGAAGAAGGATTATTGGTGGCCGGGTATGAAACGCGACGTAGTGGAGTACGTAAGTAAGTGCTTGACTTGCTTACAAGTGAAGGCGGAACACCAGAAGCCCTACGGGAAGATCCAACCATTGGATATACCCGAGTGGAAGTGGGAGCACATCACCATGGACTTTATCACAAAGTTACCACGTACCCCTAAAGGGTATGATGCTATATGGGTGATAGTTGACCGCCTGACGAAGAGTGCCCACTTCCTACCGATCCGCGAAACGTACTCATCTGAAAGGTTGGCGGATCTGTTCATCAAGGAAATTGTAGCTCGTCATGGTGTACCGGTGTCTATTGTGTCTGATCGTGACACCCGGTTTACCTCCAAGTTTTGGAAGAGATTTCACGATGCAATGGGGACGAGGCTACACATTAGTACAGCATATCACCCTCAGACGGACGGTCAGTCTGAGAGGACGATCCAAACACTCGAAGACATGCTTGGGGCGTGCGTGATCGACTTTGGAGGGAGTTGGGACAACCACCTGCCGTTAGCAGAATTCTCGTACAACAACAGTTATCACGCCAGCATTGGCATGCCACCTTACGAGATGCTATACGGGAGGAGGTGTAGGACGCCCGTATGTTGGGGAGACATTGGGCAGAAAGAACTGGGAGGTGTTGAGGTGATTGAAGCAACGAATGAGAAATTAGAAAAGATCAAAGCCTTCATGAAGGCGGCAAAAGATAGGCAAAAGTCGTATGCTGACAAGAGGCGAAGACCGATAGAGTTCAAGGTTGGTGACCGAGTTATGTTGTAACACCCGGACCTCCAAAGAGTCCGTTTAAGTTAAATAAACATGCGGAATTTGGTCCCAGAAAATTTCATTAACATTTAACTCCCAAAATATGTGTTTCGTGTCAACCGACACTCAAAAATGAAGTTTAACAATCCATTTACATAAACACGTGATAAGAAGTTTCAAAATAATGTTAACGCGTTAATTCTACAAGAGAAACGCGTATGCAAGTCCCGTTCGATCCTTGTATGCCCTATCGATCACTTTAGCCTTCCGGTCCCGTAACACCTGAAAACACACGTTTAGACATCCATTAGTTCATAGGAACTAAGTAAGTACATTCTAACATTCATTTCGGGTCTTTACGGGGGTTTAAACGGACTCGAAACGCGTTAAAACGATAATCGACAAAATCTGGGAACTGGTCCCTACCGTAACTTACGGTACCACCGTAAGTTACGGTAGATTCAGTATATGTTACGGTGGTGCTACACTGGCTTACGGTAGCTTCAGTTCACCCAGGGACCTACCGTACATTACGGTCTAACCGTAAGCTACGGTAGACCCTGCAGCAAAATCATTATTTTTGACCCGTTAAGGGTTGTTTCGTGTTCCCGAGCCACCCCTTTCGATCCCGATTGTTCCAAACACCTGGAAATAACATATTTTATCATATACGTGATTCCCACGGAGTTTCAACGAGTCTAACCCGACTCTTGGCAATATACCAAAATTTTTCTATTTTTTTTTGGTATTTAATTCCTTATTTAACCCATTTATGGTTCGTTTGTTCTTTAGAGCTCCCGACCGTCCCGACAACCATGGAACCGGTCTATTATAACATATTACATATGTTTGGTGAGTTCTTAGACCCAACCCATCCCATTTGCTTTTCATAACGCAATTTTCCTTTCTATACCGAATTTGCCCCTTATAGGGTCAAATCCCATTTTAATGAGCGGTTTGCCATTCTTTCGCGAACGACCGCTTTCCTTGGCGTTACCCAACGTCCACACACGTTGCAAATCATAGGGATAACCCTTTACCCTAGTGTTCACACACGATGTGAATCACTTTAATCCGGGTTTGTCCTTCTTCCCATTTCCATAGGACGGTCACGCACGTCATGACTCGTTCTGTTCCACAACCATGTGGTATAACACTAAAGTGTTATTTTCCTTTATGTTCACGCACGTCGTGAATCATTTGTCATAGAAGCTCACATACGGTGCAAGTCAACTATTTATCTTTTTTTTTTAAACGTGGTTTTCATTTTGTTTGAGCTTATGAGCACATGGTCACACACATTGTGACTCATGCCTTTACCTTGTTATGCTCAATTTAAAGAATGTCTTACCTTGAGTCCGGAAGGTTTAAGTGGTCAATCAAACGTGTTCCTTGCCGGTTCCCTTGGATCCGCTTGCCACACCACTTCCTATTACCATTTTAAGGACCCATTTAACACATAACATTCATTTAATCACACATATGGTCTATTTGACCATTTATCACATTTAACCTACAATCTAGGCTTTCACATTGCACATTTCTTGCAATTAAGTAGTTCATTCATGTTTTTCATCTAATTTGAGCATTTAATCAAACACCTTATGTGCATAACTTAACATATTGGTTATTTACTAGCTTTTAAACATCATCAAGCTAATTTTACACCTAAATCACATAACACACATGTTATTCATCAATTTCAACCAAATGTTATGCACATAATCACATTTCTACAAGAATGAACATGGATTCTACAACTAGCAACTAGTTTACATGAAGAATCCTTAGTTTAACCTTCTAGTAACTAAACCCATTTCCACGGTTCATGTAAATCTTCAATTAAGGAGCAATTACACATCTAGTTACCATAATACACACATACACATGATCATCTAGCACTATAACACTAGGGTTTCATGTTTAAACCACCGATTTCTACACCCACCATGTGGGTGACGATTTTTACCACCTCAAGAACATCAAATAACACTTACTTGTAGCTCTTGATAAGATGAAGAATGATTTCTAGTGTTCAATCTCGGATCTTGCACTTGAATCACCAACAATTTGAGCAATGAGATGACCAAAATTCTTCTTCTCCTCTTCTCTTGTGTGTATACGTGAATGAGCAGACAATGCTCACCAAATGTATGGCAAGCCATACATATTCATGTTTAGGTTTCATCAATTGGCAAGATCCACCCCTCTAGTATCATTTTTCATTTTTCCACCACTATTAACTAACTAGCAAATTTTCTAGTTAAGTCTTAAATATTTTACCTTTAACATATTTTACAATATTAGGTTTTAACACATGATACATTAATTGTATTTTAATTACATAATACGAAATTCGGGTCGTTACAAGTCTCTCCCTCTAAAGAGAGTTTCGTCCCCGAAACTTTACATACTAATCAAATAGATGAGGATAAAACTTCCTCATTTCATCTTCCGATTCCCAAGTGGCATCGGATCCCTTACGATTCTTCCATTGCACCTTCACCTGATTGAGTGTCTTGTTTCTCAGTTGCTTGACCTTTCTATCCAAGATAGCCACCGGCTTCTCGATATAGTTCAATCTGTCATCAACTTCCAAATCCTCGTACGGGACATAGGCCGACTCGTCAGCCAAACACTTCCTCAAGTAAGATACATGGAACGTGTTGTGAATTCCTTGAAGCTCTTCCGGCAATTCCAACCGATAAGCAACTTTACCCACACGTGCGATGATTTTAAATGGCCCGATAAACCTCGGACTCAACTTTCCCCGCTTCTGGAATCGTATAATACCCTTCCATGGGGAAACCTTTAACAAAACCAAATCGCCCACCTCAAACTCGATGGGTCGTCTACGCTTATCCGCGTAAGCTTTCTGACGGTCTTGCGCCGCCTTCATGCGAGCACGGATTTGCTTAATCTTTTCATCCGTATTCATTATCGTATCGTGGCCCGCGAGTTCCCGCAGACCAATTTCTCCCCAACAAATGGGAGTTCGGCATTTTCTTCCATATAAAGCTTCATACGGAGGCATCTCGATGGTGGAGTGGTAGCTATTATTGTAAGAAAATTCCGCCAAAGGCAAATACTCATCCCAACTACCCCCAAAGTCAAGAACACACGCTCGTAGCATATCTTCTAATGTTTGAATGGTTCTTTCACTTTGTCCGTCGGTTTGGGGATGGTATGACGTGCTTAGCAATAGCTTTGTCCCCATCTTCGCTTGAAATTTCCTCCAAAACTTGGAAGTAAACCGTGTGTCTCTATCGGACACAATCGACACGGGCACCCCGTGTCGTGACACTATTTCGTTCATGTAAACCTTCGCCATTTTCTCCGAATTGTAAGTCTCACGAATAGGAAGGAAATGAGCGCTCTTGGTCAATCGATCGACAACAACCCATATCGCATCGTACCCTTTCTTCGTTCTTGGAAGTTTAGTAATCAAATCCATTGTTAACTTTTCCCATTTCCATTCCGGAATATCCAACGGTTGCAATTCACCATGAGGTTTTTGATGTTCCGCCTTCACTTGCAAACAAGTTAAGCATCTTTCCACGTATTTGACAATATCGCGTTTCATGCCCGGCCACCAATAGTTAACCCGAAGGTCTCTATACATCTTAGTCGCTCCCGGGTGAATTGAATACTTGGATTTATGGGCTTCATCCAATAGATCATTCTTCAAGGTACAAGTAGGTGGTATCCAAACCCGACCCCATCTTGTTTTCAATCCCTAACTATCATCTTCCAAGTTTTGAGTTTGACCTTTGATTCGATTTTTCTTCAAATTTTCTTCCTTTAGCGCTTCAGTTTGTGCTTCCTTGATTCGTTCAACCACTTCGGATATAACGGTTATCTTCATTGCGGTTATTTTGATAGGAGTATGATCCTCCTTTCGACTCAAGGCGTCAGCCACGACATTGGCCTTTCCCGGATGATATAGGATTTCACAATCATAATCCTTTAGCAATTCCATCCACCGCCTTTGTCTCATGTTTAACTCCTTTTGCGTAAAGAAGTACTTTAAACTCTTATGGTCCGTGTAAATCGTACACTTTACACCATATAGATAATGCCTCCAAATCTTTAACGCGAACACCACCGCGGCTAGTTCAAGATCATGGGTTGGGTAGTTCCTTTCATGCACTTTCAGTTGTCTCGAGGCATAAGCAATCACCTTGCCCCTTTGCATTAGAACACAACCCAAACCGGAGTAGGAAGCATCCGAGTATACCACAAAATCGTCGGTTCCCTCGGGTAAAGACAAAACCGGAGCTTGAGTCAATTTCGACTTTAACTCTTGAAAGGCTTTCTCTTGCTCTTCACCCCATAGGAACTTCACCTCTTTCTTGGTAAGCTTGGTTAAAGGAGAAGCAATCTCAGCAAAGTCTTGAATGAATCTCCGATAATATCCGGCTAACCCAAGAAAGCTTCTAATCTCCGTGGGAGTCTTGGGTGGACTCCATTTTGTCACCGCGTGAATCTTTGTGGGGTCTACGTGTATACCCTCCGAGTTTACCACATGACCTAAGAATTGTACCTCTCGCAACCAAAAGGTACACTTGGAGAATTTTGCGAACAATTTCTCCCGACGAAGCGTTTCGAGAACTTCACGCAAGTGACAAGCATGATCACCTTCATTTTTAGAATAAATAAGGATATCATCTATGAATACAATGACAGATCGGTCTAACATGGGTCGGCACACCCTATTCATCAAATCCATGAATGCCGCCGGGGCGTTTGTCAACCCGAAAGACATCACAAGGAACTCATAATGCCCGTATCTAGTACGAAATGCCGTCTTGGGGATGTCTTCTTCCCTTACCTTCAACTGATGATAACCCGACCGTAAGTCGATTTTCGAAAACCACGATGCACCTTGCAACTGATCGAATAGGTCATCAATCCTAGGCAATGGGTAACGGTTCTTAACCGTCACCTGGTTCAACTCTCTATAGTCGATACACATCCGAAGACTTCCATCCTTCTTTTTCACGAAAAGAACCGGTGCTCCCCATGGCGAAGTACTCGGACGTATGAACCCCTTGTCTAAAAGATCTTGCAATTGTGTCATTAACTCTTGGAGCTCCGATGGCGCCAAACGATAGGGAGCCTTTGCAATGGGTTTAGCTCCCGGGGTTAGGTCGATTCGAAACTCGACCTCCCGTTCCGGTGGGACTCCCGGCAAATCCTCCGGAAAGACATCCGGAAAATCCCGAACAACCGGAATATCTTCCAACACTTGAACTTTCGTTTCCATGTCTATTACATAGGCTAAGAACGATTGTCCTCCATGGCTCATGTATTTCATTGCTTTGACCAAAGAACATAAAGCTACGCCACCGCGTTTTGCACCTTGGATTATTACCTCATAACCACTCGGAGATATCAATTGGATGCACTTGCGATTGCAAACTATATTGGCGTGGTACATGGAAAGCCAATCCATACCGATTACTACATCAAACTCCCCGAGTGTCATGGGTATTAAGTCGACCGGATAATCCTCACCTTCGATGGTAAGTATGCAATTCCGATAAACGTTGAACACTAAGAACGTTTTTGAATCCGCTACCTCAATCTCTAAAGGACTAGGTAAGTTGTCTAACACCATGGAAAAATGACTCGCAAATTTAACCGAAACAAACGATCTATTAGCACCCGAGTCAAATAGCACATAAGCAGGTAGTGAGTTGATGAGAAAGGTACCCGTCACAACGTCGGCTATAGATTTGGCTTCTTCAGCCGTAATCAAGAAAGTTCTCGCCTTAGCTTTTCCTCCATCACCCTTTTTCCCCGAACCTTGAGCAACCGAGGATTGACTTGTACCATCCTTCTTTAGTTCCGGACATTCGCTCTTTTTGTGGCCCGGTTTGTAACAGTTGTAGCACACACTTAGCGGGCTTGTGCATTGAGATGTCGAATGACTCGACTTTCCACACTTGAAGCAATTTTTAGATTCGTATCTACAAACTCCCCCATGCTTCTTTTTACAAATCTTGCAATGTTTGGAGTCTTTGTCGTTCCCAGACTTGTTTGATGAAGATGAAATCTTGGCTTTCTTAGACGAACCCGTCTCCGTTTCAGCCGCACGCTTCTCTCCACGATCAACTTGCCTTTTCAATTCCGCTTCTCGATCCCTAGCACAATCGATAAGCTCTGCTAGAGTTTCACATTTGGACGGTGTAAGAAACTCTCGATACTTGGCACTCAACATGCCATAGTAGTGGTTAATCCACATCCTTTCATCCTGGAGCAACTGTGGGCAAAACTTGGCTTTGTCGTAGAAGATGGCCGTGATGGTATCAATACTTTCATCTTTTTGTCGTAACTGTAGGAATTCTTCTGCTATTCTGTTGATAGCGGCTTGTGGGCAAAACCGCTTTGTGAACAACATCTTAAATTCTTCCCAAGTCATACTTTTGATACCTTCCCGCCCCTTCTCATCCCGTTGCAATTCCCACCAGTCTTTAGCTCGTTCCCGGAGTTGGCTTGCAGCAAACCTCACTTCATCAGATTCTTCACAGTATGAGGTTTCAAAGGCACTTTCCATATCTTTGATCCACCTTTGACTAAGTAGTGGATCGACCTCACCCTTGAACGTTGTAGGGTTGCATGCAACAAACTCCTTATAGGTCACTTTCTTTGTTGGCCTTTCGGTTTCTTTGTCAGCCTTCAGGGCCACAAACTCTTGTTGAATGAGATCCCGTAGATCTTTGCGTACATCCTCGATGTAGCCCGGCAATAAAGCCTCAAAAGCCTTGCCAACTTCCTCCTTGACCATTTCCCGTGTTGCATCATCGGGATGGGTCTCGTGATTCTCTATATTGATCACGTGATCGTTACCAGCCATGACCTAAGACTGTGACAATTAAACTTTACGTTAGTACCATGTACGTAATCTATAGCATATACGCCGATGCTTATGATTCTACTATCACTAGGGCCTAACCCTATTCACACAATACCCATTTCCATCCTTAAGTTTAAAACAACATCCCTAAGAATCCATTCGCGTGCCTTTGATTGTTGTTAGACTGGCCAGGCCTAGCAACAAGCTCACCACACGGATGCCTTCTTAGTTCCTTTATTCCAAACTTAAGTCAAGAAGCTAGGTTCAATCAATTCATATGGTACATATCATACATATATCATACATGTGTCAAGCTTGTTACGTTTATAAACGGCACACTAACCTTGTACCTTTAGGCTCGGTGATCGGCTTCTTGGATCGAACGTTTGCATTTCTCATATCTAGAGCTCAAAAGTTTGAGTCCAAGTGTTCGCGACGCACTTGAATCTCTCAAACCGTTGGCTCTGATACCAACTTGTAACACCCGGACCTCCAAAGAGTCCGTTTAAGTTAAATAAACATGCAGAATTTGGTCCCAGAAAATTTCATTAACATTTAACTCCCAAAATATGTGTTTCGTGTCAACCGACACTCAAAAATGAAGTTTAACAATCCATTTACATAAACACGTGATAAGAAGTTTCAAAATAATGTTAACGCGTTAATTCTACAAGGGAAACGCGTATGCAAGTCCCGTTCGATCCTTGTATGCCCTATCGATCACTTTAGCCTTCCGGTCCCGTAACACCTGAAAACACACGTTTAGACATCCATTAGTTCATAGGAACTAAGTAAGTACATTCTAACATTCATTTCGGGTCTTTACGGGGGTTTAAACGGACTCGGAACGCGTTAAAACGATAATCGACTAAATCTGGCAACTGGTCCCTACCGTAACTTACGGTACCACCGTAAGTTACGGTAGATTCAGTATATGTTACGGTGGTGCTACACTGGCTTACGGTAGCTTCAGTTCACCCAGGGACCTACCGTACATTACGGTCTAACCGTAAGCTACGGTAGACCCTGCAGTAAAATCATTATTTTTGACCCGTTAAGGGTTGTTTCGTGTTCCCGAGCCACCCCTTTCGATCCCGATTGTACCAAACACCTGGAAATAACATATTTTATCATATACGTGATTCCCACGGAGTTTCAACGAGTCTAACCCGACTCTTGGCAATATACCAAAATTTTTCTATTTTTTTTTGGTATTTAATTCCTTATTTAACCCATTTATGGTTCGTTTGTTCTTTAGAGCTCCCGACCGTCCCGACAACCATGGAACCGGTCTATTATAACATATTACATATGTTTGGTGAGTTCTTAGACCCAACCCATCCCATTTGCTTATCATAACGCAATTTTCCTTTTTATACCGAATTTGCCCCTTATAGGGTCAAATCCCATTTTAATGAGCGGTTTGCCATTCTTTCGCGAACGACCGCTTTCCTTGGCGTTACCCAACGTCCACACACGTTGCAAATCATAGGGATAACCCTTTACCCTAGTGTTCACACACGATGTGAATCACTTTAATCCGGGTTTGTCCTTCTTCCCATTTCCATAGGACGGTCACGCACGTCATGACTCGTTCTGTTCCACAACCATGTGGTATAACACTAAAGTGTTATTTTCCTTTATGTTCACGCACGTCGTGAATCATTTGTCATAGAAGCTCACATACGGTGCAAGTCAACTATTTATCTTTTTTTTTAAACGTGGTTTTCATTTTGTTTGAGCTTATGAGCACATGGCCACACACATTGTGACTCATGCCTTTACCTTGTTATGCTCAATTTAAAGAATGTCTTACCTTGAGTCCGGAAGGTTTAAGTGGTCAATCAAACATGTTCCTTGCCGGTTCCCTTGGATCCGCTTGCCACACCACTTCCTATTACCATTTTAAGGACCCATTTAACACATAACATTCATTTAATCACACATATGGTCTATTTGACCATTTATCACATTTAACCTACAATCTAGGCTTTCACATTGCACATTTCTTGCAATTAAGTAGTTCATTCATGTTTTTCATCTAATTTGAGCATTTAATCAAACACCTTATGTGCATAACTTAACATATTGGTTATTTACTAGCTTTGAAACATCATCAAGCTAATTTTACACCTAAATCACATAACACACATGTTATTCATCAATTTCAACCAAATGTTATGCACATAATCACATTTCTACAAGAATGAACATGGATTCTACAACTAGCAACTAGTTTACATGAAGAATCCTTAGTTTAACCTTCTAGTAACTAAACCCATTTCCATGGTTCATGTAAATCTTCAATTAAGGAGCAATTACACATCTAGTTACCATAATACACACATACACATGATCATCTAGCACTATAACACTAGGGTTTCATGTTTAAACAACCAATTTCTACACCCACCATGTGGGTGACGATTTTTACCACCTCAAGAACATCAAATAACACTTACTTGTAGCTCTTGATAAGATGAAGAATGATTTCTAGGGTTCAATTTCGGATCTTGCACTTGAATCACCAACAATTTGAGCAATGAGATGACCAAAATTCTTCTTCTCCTCTTCTCTTGTGTGTATACGTGAATGAGCAGACAATGCTCACCAAATGTATGGCAAGCCATACATATTCATGTTTAGGTTTCATCAATTGGCAAGATCCACCCCTCTAGTATCATATTTCATTTTTCCACCACTATTAACTGACTAGCAAATTTTCTAGTTAAGTCTTAAATATTTTACCTTTAACATATTTTACAATATTAGGTTTTAACACATGATACATTAATTGTATTTTAATTACATAATACGAAATTCGGGTCGTTACATATGTTGAAGGTCTCACCTTGGAAAGGAATCATTAGATTCAGGAAACGAGGTAAGCTAAGCCCGAGGTACATAGGACCTTTCCGAATTATCGCACGGGTAGGAGAGGTGGCCTATCGACTGGAATTGCCAGATGAGTTAAGTGGAATTCATCCCACATTCCATGTATCTCATCTGAGAAAGTGCTTAGCTGATGAAGACATGGTTGTACCGCTGGAGGATATCGAGGTGGATGAGCGGCTCAATTACGTTGAGCAACCAGTGGCAATCATTGATCGTAAGGAGAAGAGGTTGAGAAATAAAGTGGTTCCTCCTGTGCGTGTACAGTGGAAGCACAGGAAGGGATCCGAGTCTACGTGGGAGACTGAAGAAGAAATGAGACAGCATTACCCACATCTGTTTGAGGAATAACAGGTTTCGGGGACGAAACCTATATAAGGGGGGTGGACTTGTAACACCCGTATTTTAGCAAGAAATAAAAGAAAAAGGAAGAAAAGAATAGAAAATAAAAGTCAACTAAAAAGGAGGGACCAAAAGTGCCAAATGGGCAAAGTGGTTATTTATTTTGTACAAAAGGAAGGCATGGTCGCCCATAACCCCTGCACAATTCCTTGCATTCGGTTTCTAGAGAGAGAAACAGCAGGAACTTCGATTCTTAGAGAGAGAAAGAAGAAGAAATCGGATTCAAGGTAAGAATTGATGTTTTTAAGTTGTGTTTGGGCAAAGAAACCGAGAAATGCATGTTCTTATGTGTGTGTTTGTGTTCGGGTTGCACTGTGTGTGTGTGTTTTAGGTGTAGAAACGACTGGGAAGTTAAGAAAGGGCATCCAAAACCCGAAGACAAACTAAGGTGAGTTTCTAGACCCCCTTTTTACTTGTTATTAAACGTTTTGGGGCTGGAAAATGCATGTAAGTATGTTTTTATAAAATTTGGGTTGATACCCGTATGAAATGAATGTATGTATGTTTATGTTTATGTTAGATTCATGCCTAGAATCATGTGTATATGTTTAGAACTAGGCATTATGATGTTTGGGACTTGGACTATGAATTTTACCCATGAACAGGTTACTAATATGTCTGAAATTGGGACTTAGATTAAATAAGTGCAAGTTGATGAGTCCACTAGTGCTCATACGACCAACAGTGTGGTCGTATGACCAGTTGATATATTTTTCTAAGTGTTGAAAAGTCTAACAGGACTCATACGACCAACAGTGTGGTCGTATGACCAAGTAATATTTTCTAAGTATGTTGAAGAGTCCAATAGGGCTCATACGACCAACAGTGTGGTCGTATGATCAAAACATAATTCTAAGTATGGGATGGTACGACTAACAGTGCTCATACAACCAACAGTGTTCATACGACCAACAGTGTGGTCGTATGACCAGATGATAATTCTAAGTATAAGATGAAAAGTCCAGCAGTGCTCTTACGCCTAACAGGGCTCATACGCCCAGAGGGCTTATACGCCCAACAGGGCTAAAACGCACAGAAAACTTGGAATTTTACAGAAATTTCCTGTAAATCCGAAGTTCGAGGTTTTGACCAGGGTTGACTAGGGTTATAAATGATGAGGTTTCATGCATGTAATGATGATTATGATTAACCCTTATTATTACTGATATTATTATCAGTGTATTATTGTTAACAATATTATTAATAAAATATTGTTAAGTATGGTATGATGCTACGTATAATGATGAATGTATGATGATGAATGTATGATGATGAATGTATGATGAGTATGTATGATGAGTGTGTATGTTCCTTGTAATTGTGTATGCTTATCTTTCTGAAACTTTACGAATAACGAGAATGAACTAATGAAGTATTATGTAACGTAAAGTGAAAGATAATGGAAGAGGAACATGATGATGAATGCATGTATTAACGAATGATCGAAAAGAAGAATGATGATGAATACATGCATTAATGAACGAACGAATTATGTCTTGCAAGCATTGAATAACGTGATTGGTCCTTCTATGTGATTGACCATGGTCATGGTACCTCTACCGCTTACCTCTAGTACCGAGGCATACGTTTTGTTGTTCATATGTTGACTTCAGCCCGGTAGCTAATAACGATCGGGGTGTAGCATATGGTATTGGTACAATTCACCTTTCAATGTGTGCAAGTAAGTATGAACGGGATTCTTGTCATTCGACCACAGTAATCATAGCCAAGTGCTATGAAGTGGGTAAAGCCTGACAGAATCCGTACGAGAAGTTAAAGATAACGATGAATAACGAATGATGAAGATAATAACGAATATTATCTCTGTGTACGTATGATGTATGAACGCATGCACGAAAGGATACTTTTAAATAAGTAAAAGTATGTTTTATTACAAAACTAGAACTCACTCAGCAACGCTGACTTTTATGTGTTTTCCAGTTGGCAGGTAGTGTTGCTGAGGATGGCACGAGGCGGCTACTCAGCTCTTTTGGGATGGCATTCTTTTGTTAATGTTTTTGTATTGTAATGCAAACAAACGATATTTTGTAATGGGTGTTGTATTACTTTGCAAAAGCATTTATAGTAAATTCAAAGTTTCCACTGCATGGTTTTTATTAAGTTATAATAAATGTATGTTTTATGGGTGATGACGTCCAACTGTGAGGTGCCCGGGAACGGGGCCTTACAAATTTGGTGGGTCAAACCTCCACCTCGCCATTTACCACCTTTACCATTTTCAACTCATTTTCACATCATTATTTATTTATATGCATGCCAGTGCCCGATTTTGTCAAACAACATTTGTCAAACAATATTAACACAGAAAAAGGGCAATTAGAACTCACCTTAATGTTTTCAGCAAGTGACTATCAATCCAAATACACTAGGGCAGCTAGAACTTCTCCTTCTCAAGGCAATCTAAAACAACAACCCTAACATAGTCAAATCACCCCTAGCTGACCACTACATACGGCTAAGGCCATGCGACTGGACTCATTCATACGACTGAACATGCGGCTGAGCTTAGTCGTACGAATGGACTATACGACAGAGGTGCGAATGAGCTATAACAGGGTTTATGCGAATGACCTCCATTCGTGCGATTGGTTTATGCGACTTAACTTCGGTCGCACGTTTGAACAATGCGATTGACTCAGTCGCACGAATGGGTCATGCGACTGGGCTCATTCGCCTGAAACGTATCAGCAGCTGTGTTCTTACCATATTTGATCCAAAAACTCAAGTTTTAACCGTTCAATTTATGCCATATTCACAATAGAACATATACACCACATTTACAACCGTTTCGGGTCTTTATTTCATCAAACTTCACAAAAACTAAGACCCGAACCTTCACTTTTTGGTTTCACAGAACGATTTAACAAAAATCCAGATTAAAAACATGTTTTTGGATCAATTTCAATCACATACACAGCTTAGAATATTCAAGAATCGATCCGTATCAAGCAAAACTTACCAAAACGGAGCTAATTCACTCAATCTAGCAAGAGCAGGGGTGTTGGGGTGCGACAGGGACGAGAGGGTGGAAGTATAGCAGATATTCTAATACTCTTAACCGCCTTACTTATCCTACATGCAATTTTTAGCCGACATACTCAATCGCACGATTGGACCATTCGCACGGCTCAATCGTACGATTGAGCCCATACGCCCGTCATTCGTGCGATTGGGCCTCATTTGCACGTACGGCATGCGAATGAGGTTCATTCGTACGCATGCTTGTGCGACTGAACACTAATCCTAATAAATAAATAATTATCAAACTTTTTGGATGTTACAAGTCTACCCACCTTATTTAGGGTTTCGTCCTCGAAACCTGACTAAAATAATTGGGGGTAGTTCCGTCTCATCTCTTCTTCTGTTTCCCAGGTTGACTCAGATCCTTGGCGATGTGCCCACTGCACCCGGACTAAGCTAATGCTTTTATTTCTAAGTTTATTTTCCTTACGATCTATAATGGCCACAGGCTGTTCAACATAATTGAGCTTCTCATCAACCTCAATATCATCTAATGGTGCATATTGAGTTTCATTAGCTAAATACTTCCGTAACTGAGAGACGTGGAAGGTTGGATGAATAGCACTTAATTCTTCAGGCAAGTCCAGCCTATACGCCACGTACCCTACTTTCTCCACTATTTGGAAAGGTCCAATAAAACGTGGACTTAGTTTACCCCTCTTTCTAAATCGAATAATACCATTCCATGGAGAAACTTTCAGAAAAACGAAATCCCTAACTTTAAATTCCAATGGTTTTCTTCTACGATCTGCATACGATTTCTGCCTGCTTTTCGCTTCTCTAATACGATTTCTGACTACTTCAAACTTTGCCATTGTTTCTTCAACTATTTCACTATTTCCCAATTCGCGTTGCCCCATGTCTCCCCAATAAAGTGGAGTTCTGCACTTTCTTCCGTACAACATCTCAAACGGGGACATTTGAAGAGTAGCTTGATAACTGTTGTTGTAAGCGAATTCAGCTAAAGGAAGATGACTATCCCAGCTACCTCCAAAATCTATAATACATGCCCGTAGCATTTCCTCTAATGTCTGAATAGTTCTTTCACTTTGGCCATCTGTTTGGGGATGATAGGCTGTACTAAAGTAAAGTCTAGTTCCCATAGCTTCGTGAAATTTTCTCCAGTATCTGGAGGTAAATCTGGCATCTCTATCAGATGTGATACTTTTCGGAACTCCATGCAATCTAACTATTTCTTTAGTAAAGATATCAGCTAGCCTTTCTACCAAATAGGTTTCCCGTATTGGTAGAAATAAAGCACTCTTTGTTAGCTGATCTACCACTACCAAAATAGTATCATAACCCTTTGGTGTACGGGGCAACTTCGTTATAAAGTCCATAGTCAGATCGTCCCACTTTCAAACTGGAATAGCTAATGGCTGCAACAATCCATAAGGTTTCTGATGTTTAGCTTTTACTTGGGCACAAGTCAGACATTTATTTACATACTGCATCATATTAAATTTCATCCCTGGCCACCAATAATCTTGCTTCAAATCTTGGTACAGCTTAGTCATGCCTGGGTGAATGGAATACCTAGATTTGTGAGCTTCATCAAGTACCATATCACGTAAAGCCAACGGAACCCACATTCGACCAAACCTGATCTTAACACCATGGCTATTTTCTTCTAAATATCTCTCTTGACCGACCATTCTTTCTCTCTTAATGTTTCCTTCTTTTAATGCTTCCAGTTGGGCTTCTTTCAGCTGTTGCATAAAATCAGGAGTAATTACAAGTTTATACGCCTTAACCTTAATCGGTTCATACTTCTCCTTTCTGCTCAACGCATCAGCAACCACATTTGCTTTCCCAGGGTGATACAAAATTTCACAATCATAATCTTTGATTAACTCCAACCATCGCCTTTGTCTCATATTTAAATCTTTTTGCTCAAAGAAATATTTTAGGCTCTTATCATCAATAAAGATGGTGCACCTCACTCCATATAAGTAATGTCGCCATATCTTAAGAGCAAAAACTACAGCCGCTAATTCTAAATCGTGGGTTGGGTAATTAACTTCATGGGTCTTCAACTGTCTAGAAGCATAAGCAATAACTCTCCCACGTTGCATCAAGACACACCCTAATCCTTGATATGATGCATCAGAATATATCACTAAATCATCTACACCTTCTGGTATGGCCAATACTGGAGCTCGTGTTAATCGGTTCTTCAGTTCTTGAAAAGCAACTTCCTGTTCTTTATTCCATTCATACTTAACGTCCTTTCGGGTTAACTTTGTCAACGGAGAAGCAATTTTGGCAAAATCTTGTATAAATCTCCTATAGTATCCAGCCAGTCCCAAGAAACTACGAATTTCTGAAGGACTTTTAGGAATTCCCCAATTCACCACAGCTTCAATCTTTGCAGGATCCACCAATATTCCATCCGCATTCACCACGTGACCCAAAAATTGCACTTCTCTTACCCAAAATTCGCATTTCGAGAATTTTGCATACAACTTATTCTTTCTTAAAGTTTCCAATACTTCTCGAATGTGACAAGCATGATCTCCTTCATTTTTAGAATAGATCAAAATATCATCTATAAACACAATTACCGATTTATCCAGCATCGGTCTACATACTCTATTCATCAAATCCATGAAGGCAGCAGGAGCATTCGTTAACCCAAACGACATCACCAAAAATTCATAATGCCCGTATCGCGTACGAAAAGCTGTTTTTGGTATATCTTCTTCTCTTACCTTCAACTGATGATACCCGGATCTAAGATCTATCTTTGAGAACCAATTAGCACCTTCGAGTTGATCAAATAAATCGTCTATACGGGGTAATGGGTATTTATTCTTGACAGTCAGCTTGTTTAGTTCTCTGTAATCTATGCACATCCTCAAACTGCCATCCTTCTTCTTTACAAATACAACAGGGGCACCCCACGGCGAAGAGCTGGGTCGGATAAAACCTTTGTCTAATAGTTCCTGTAATTGCTTCAGGAGTTCCTTTAACTCAGCCGGTGCAAGTCTATAAGGGGTCTTAGCGACAGGTTTTGCCTCAGGTATTAAATCAATTCTAAACTCAATTTCTCGATCAGGAGGTATACCCGGTAGATCCTCTGGAAATACATCGGGGAAATTATAAACTACTGGAACATCTTCTAATTTCTTCGTCTCCTTAGCAGTATCAACTACATATGCTAAGAATGACTCACAACCCCTATTCAATAATTTCTCAGCCTTAATCATAGATATGACTTTCACCACACCATCATGATCATCACCAAAAACCGTCACCAGATTACCATCTGGTGCTCGCAACACAATCATCTTTCTCTTGCATATTATCTGAGCCTTAAACATGGATAACCAATCCATTCCCAATACCACATCAAAACCTCCTAATTTCATCATGTGTAATCTAGCAGGAAATTTTACACCTTCTAATTCAACAAAACAATCATCTATTACTTCACTAACAACTATGAATTGATTAGAGGCAGTCTCTACTTAAAAGCAACATCTAACTTTGATGGTCTAACTTTTATTAAGGCATGGAATTTTATTGATATAAAACTTCTATTAGCTCCCAAATCAAATAAAACTCTAGCAGGTACATCATTAACAAGAAACGTACCCGACACAACATCCGGTAATGCCTTAGCCTCCTCCGCAGTCATTGTGAATGCTCTCCCCGCAGTACCGCTACTACCACTCACGCTGACTTTACTCGGTCCTCCTACTACACGAATAGGAACCGGTCCAGGTCTAAATGTAACACCCGGAAAATTTTCTAATCGAGTCAAGTGGTAGTGATGGGCTCGGATGAAAACCATTTAATAAATATAAAATGGTTACGGGTATTACACCGAGTTAACCCTCCGGGTCACGAGTTTAACAAGTTTGGGGTCCCGGGAACGCCTGGCATATAAATAGATGGATCAGCTCAGCAACTCTCATTTTCACTCAAACGCCCATTCTAGAGAGAGAAAGTGTAGAGAGAGAAAGTGTCGGATTGAAGCTCGGGTGGTCAAGAATCGAAGGCTGGTGTTTGTGGACTCCTAAACTACAAGAATCAAGGTAAGAAACGTATCTAAATTGCTACATTTGGTGAAAAACCCGAGGTGATTTAGGGTAAGAAAACGTGTAATGAGCTTAGATATAGTTTCCTGGATGATAATCTAAGGGTTTGGGTGGAAAGGATTGGAGTTTTGGGCTAAAACGAGCTGATTCGTAAATTTCAGCTCGTTCTGCGAATTTAAGGTCTCGACCAGCGAAACTGTAAGTTCGTCCAGCGAAACTGGAAGGATTTTTAGCGAAGATACAGTTTCGCTGCAGTGAAACTACATATTCTCCTGCGCGAAACTATAGTTTCGCTGATGACTATGCCAATGCCCAAGTTGACCTTAGATATTGTGAAACTAGGGAATTCCAACGAAAGTTGGGCGCTCGAGGTAGCGAATCTGTCCTGCGAAACTGGCAGAATGCTGCCCGGCGAAACTAGCAGCGAAACTGCTGATTTGCCCAGCGAAACTGCTGGCGAATTTACGGGCGAAACTACCTGCGAACTTAGTAGCGAAATTAGGCAGAAATTAACTCTTTTGAGTGTTAACTTATCTGCAGGCAGTGTAGTGTGACCCGCGACTTTAAGGCTTGATTGTGAAGCTGCTTGTCAAGCACAGGTGAGTTCTAGGACCCCTCATTTACTTTTTTCAAATGATTTTGGGGCTGGAACACATATAAACATGTTTACTGACGTATGTATGTGTGACCCATTTGGGTATAATGTTGTGTTATACGTCTAAGGTATGGTTGTGGACTCGGCACGTCATATAAGGTCCTAGTATGAGTTCCCACGGTCTTGGAGGGACAGTTAGTGCTACTGCACCAAGATGACGCATAGTAAGTCCCGGATTCGGGAAGGATATGGGAGTAAGTGCCTAGTGATGATTGATGATGTAGGCTATGAATGTACGAGGTTAAGTATGATGATGTATGATGATGCATGTATGATGTTATGTATGATGTTATGTATGACGATGTACGTATGATGCTATGTATGATGAGGTATGTATGATGTGTGTGTTCCTTATAATAACGCGTGAATATCTTTCTATGGCTTTACGTGATAATGTACGAACGAACGAAGTATTATGTAACGTAAAGTGAAAGATAATTAAAGGGGAACACGATGATGAATGCATGTATTAATGAATGAACGAATGATTAAAAGATGATGAATACATGCATTAACTAACGAACTAACGAAAGATGACTTGCAAACATTGGATAAGGTTAACGGGTCCTTCTTAGTGATTGACCATATGTATGGTATCCCTACCGCTTACCTCTAGTACCGTGGCATACGTTTTGCTGTTCATTTAATGACTTCGGCCCGGTAGCTAATAACGTTCAAGGTATAGCAGATGGTAGTGGTACAAAAGATATCCAATGTGCAAGAAAAGATGTAACGGGGTCCTTGTCATTTGACCACAGTAATCATAGCTGCGTGCCATGAAGTGGGTAAAGCCTGACAGGACCTAAACGAGAAGTGAAAGATAACGATGTATGATGAACGAATGAATGAACGAATGAGATAATAAAGATATTATCTGTATGTATGTACGATGTATGATCACGTGTAAAGAATGAACGGTTTTAATATGAACAAAGTATGTTTATTATAAAACTAGAACTCACTCAGCAACGCTGACTTTTTATGTGTTTCCATTGGCAGGTAGCGTTGCTGGGGATGGCACGAGGCGGCTACTCAGCTCTTTTGGGATGGCATTCTCCATTTGATAACACTGCAACGTCATGCGTTGTGGGCCCATAACGCACGCAACTCATCACGTTGCATGCCATTACGAGATTCCTTGAGGATTCCAATAAAAGGGATTACTTAAGAAATCTACTTTAATTTTGATAATGCTGCCACGCACTGGAAGTGCGTGTGCATAGGACATGCAACAAAATATGTTGCATGAGAGTGTCAAGAGTGTTCCTTAAGGGTTCCGATGTACGGAATTACTTAAGGAATATTCTTTAGTATAAAAATATAATTCTTATATTTTTTGAACTTAATATCTTCTATAGAGGTCGTTGTATGACCTTATGATTGCTGAGGATTCATATGAATGAGATTACTTACGTAATCAAAGGTTTCATACGCTCCAGCAGCAATCATAGAGAAGATAGACAAAGCAGAGAAAGCTGTATTTTGTAATTATGTCAATGATGTAAAGACTTTTATGAATGAATGAGAATGTATATTTATTAATTCCGCTGCGTTATTTTATGATTATATACATTATGTATGTTTTACGTGCGATGAACCACCAACAGTAGGGCGCCCAGGAGCGGGGCCTTACAAGTTGGTATCAGAGCAAAAGTTTAAGTAAAATGGGTAAAATTTCAAAATAAACCTAAAACTTAAACTGAGAAATGGGACAGAAAGGGGATGAATGCCATCTGAGTAGCTGCGTGCCATCAGGTATTTTCTTAAGATTAACCAAAGTTATGTGCGCGTGTAATGTGGTTTACGTGTGCTGTTAGATTTAGATACTGATGTAGTCAGTAAGGGTAATGCTTGGGGTGCGAAAAGTAGAGTAAGTGACTAATCACAACTGGCCACTGTAATTAGCAACTTACTGTACTTAACATAAACTGAGCTATTTCCTTGAATGACCGTGTTGGTATTTGAACCTTTTAGTGTGAGATAGAAGATGGTCGGTGGTAGATCATCTAAAGCGCCACTTGGTGGAGGCAGTGGCGGAAGTGGTGCGGAACCACGAGCCACAAGAGGAAGACCTAGACTAGAGAAGAAGGTTCCTGAAGAACCTAATACTACTCCCTCGAGGGGAGTGGATGAGAGTGATGATTTGAGAGCCTCGGTGAAAGAGACAGTGATTGTCAGGAGGATAAAAAGGTTAAGTTTGCTACCCACTCGTTTACGGGGACGGCGTTGTGCTGGTGGGACAATATTGTCCAGGCTGAGGGTAGCAGGGCCATTGGGAAGATGAAATGGTCCGAACTTAAAAGGATGGTGATCGAGGAATTTAGTCCTTGACGGGAAATGGACCGAGTTGAGAGAGAGTTTCTGCAGCTGGAGGCAGGGACGATGACCCACCAACAATACACCACCAAGTTCAACGATATGGCGCGATTGGTCCCGGAGCAGGTGACGCCGGTGTCTCGAAAGATCAACCGGTATATTCAGGGGTTGCCAGCCGAAATACGTTGGCATTTGATTTCCGCACGACCAAGTACTTTCAGGTCGGCGGTGGATTTGGCGGGGAGGTTGTACGATGAGCGAGCTGCATTGATGAAGGCTGAGGGTGGAAAGAAGGCAGGTGGAGAGAAGGGTTGGCAGGGAAAGAGGTTTGGTCGATGTGATACCTCGACAAGTAACAAGAAGGAAAGGGTAGACGACCGCCGTGTGGTCGCGAAGGGAGCAGGGTTGAGGAAGTGTGGACAGTGTGGGAAAGAGCACTCGGGGGAGTGTAACTGGGGATCCAACATCTGTTTCAAGTGTGGGAGGACTATGCATATGGCCAAGGATTGCCGGATGGGCAAGTGTTTTAACTGTGGGGAAAGTGGTCATATGAGCAGAGATTGCAAGAAGCCGAGGTCTGAGGGCTCAGGGGAGAAGAAGACAGGAGGAGAAGCTCCAAGGGCAAAGGCTAGGGCGTTCACCATGACGCAGGAGGAGGCTAGAACGGACCCTGACGTTGTGTCCGGTACGTTCCAAATAGACCAAATTTTAGCCTCTATATTATTTGATTCGGGTGCTAGTAGGAGTTTTATTTCTACTACCTTCTGTGCTAAACTGCCTGTTAGAAGTAAATGCCTTGATAAGTCCTTTGATGTAGAAACCGCTATTGGTAAGTCCACTAGGGTTACGGATGTGATAGAAGGCTGTACCATAGAATTAGAGGGCCATAGGTTTGCTGCCAAGTTACATGTGATGCCTCTAGGAGGATTTGATGTAGTGTTAGGGATGGACTGGTTAGCAACCTACGAAGCGAATATCGTGTGCCGAAAGAAGATGATTAGACTGACGGCGACCGACGGAAGTCCGGTGACAATATATGGCGATCGAGTTACGACGATTCTGAAGATGATCTCGATGGCGGTGGCGGGAAAGTGTATGAGGCGCGGATGTAGCGCCTACTTATGTTATGTGAAGAATGTAGAGACGCCAACACCACACCTATGCGATGTGCCAGTGGTGTGTGACTTTCCAGACGTGTTTCCCGAAGACTTATCGGGATTGCCACCTGACCGAGAGATCGAGTTCCAGATCGACCTGATACCGGGTGCCCAACCTGTCGCAAAAGCACCGTCTCGCTTGGCTCCGACGGAGATGAAAGAGTTGATGGAGCAGTTGCAGGAGCTGCTGGATAAGGGGTTTATCCGATCGAGTATCTCACCTTGGGGTGCTCCGGTCCTGTTCGTAAAGAAGAAAGATGGTAGTATGAGAATGTGCATCGACTACCGCGAGCTGAATAAGCTGACGGTGAAGAACAGATACCCCTTACCAAGGATCGATAACTTGTTTGATCAACTACAGGGTGCCAGTTGGTTTTCAAGGATAGATCTTCGATCGGGGTACCATCAACTGAAGGTGAAGGAGCAGGATATCCCTAAAACAGCCTTTCATACATGCAATGGTCACTACGAGTTTCTTGTCATGTCTTTTGGGTTGACCAATGCGCCGGCTGCTTTTATGGATTTGATGAACCGAGTGTGTCGACCAATGTTAGATAAATCAGTGATTGTATTCATCGATGATATCCTGATTTATTCGAGAAGTGAAGAAGAGCATGTCAGGCATATTCGGGAGGTATTGGAAACGTTGAGAAGGGAGAAATTGTACGCCAAGTTCTCCAAGTGCGCCTTTTAGTTACGCGAGGTGCAATTTCTGGGTCACGTAGTGAATGCAGAAGGAATAATGGTGGACCCAGCAAAGGTTGAGGCCGTGATGCAATGGAAGTCACCGAAGATGCCAACCGAGATTCGCAGCTTCTTGGGGCTGGCGGGCTATTATAGAAGATTTATTCGAGACTTCTCCAAGATAGCCTCACCTTTGACAAAATTGACTCGCAAGGATGTAAAGTTCGTGTGGGGTCGAGAATAGGAGGACGCTTTTGAGGAATTAAAGACGAGACTGACACAAGCTCCTGTCTTGACATTGCCCGAGGGAAATGAAGACTTGGGGGTCTATTCGGATGCATCCTATTCTGGGCTGGGCTGCGTATTGATGCAACGCGGAAAGGTCATAGCCTATGCATCTCGACAACTGAAGACCCACGAAGTCAATTATCCCACGCACGACCTAGAACTAGCTGCGGTGGCTTTCGCGTTGAAGATTTGGCGGCACTATCTATACGGGACGAAGTGCACCATCTTCACGGATGACAAGAGCTTGAAGTACTTCTTCGAGCAGAAGGATCTAAACATGAGGTAGAGACGGTGGTTGGAGCTGATAAAAGATTATGATTGTGAGATCCATTACCACCCGGGCAAAGCCAATGTGGTGGCTGATGCCCTTAGCTGGAAGGAAAGGCCCGAGCCGATTCGGGTGAAGGCTTATCAGCTGATTATGACCTCTGAAGTGATGACACAGGTTAAGGAGTTACAAGACGAGGCTTTGAAGGAAGATCGTCTTTACTCCGAAAGGATGAGAGGTCTAGTTACAAAACTGGGTGAGAACACTCTTGGTGTTAAGGCCCGATTTGGGCGAGTGTGGATTCCTCGGTACGGGGATCTACGTGGAAAGATCATGGATGAGGCCCATAAGACTCAATATTCCATTCACCCCGGTGCTACCAAGATGTACCAAGACATGAAGAAAGACTATTGGTGGCCGGGCATGAAGCGTGATGTGGTGGAATATGTGAGTAAGTGCATGACTTGTTCACAGGTCAAGGCAGAGCATCAGAAACCGTACGGGAAGATCCAACCGTTGGATATACCCGAGTGGAAGTGGGAGCACATCACCATGGATTTCATCACGAAACTACCATGTACCCCGAAAGGGTATGATGCTATATGGGTGATAGTTGATTGATTGACGAAGAGTGCCCACTTCCTACCGATCCGCGAGACGTGTTCATCTGAAAGATTGGCGGATCTATTTATCAAAGAAATTGTAGCTCGTCATGGCGTACCGGTGTCTATTGTGTCTGACCGTGACACCCGGTTTACCTCCAAGTTTTGGAAGAGGTTTCATGATGCAATGGGGACGAGGCTACACATTAGCATGGCATATCATCCCCAGACAGACGGTCAGTCTGAGAGCACGATCCAAACACTCGAAGACATGCTTCGAGCGTGCGTGATCGATTTTAGAGGAAGTTGGGACGATCACCTGTCGTTAGCAGAATTCTCGTACAATAACAGTTATCATGCCAGCATTGGCATGCCGCCCTACGAGATGTTGTACGGTAGGAAATGTAGGACGCCCGTATGTTGGGGAGACATTGGGCAGAAGGAACTAGGTGGTGTCTAGGTAGTTGAAGCAACGACTGAAAAGTTAGAAAAGATCAAAGCCTTCATGAAGGCGGCGAAAGACAGACAAAAGTCGTATGCTGACAAGAGGCGAAGACCGATAGAGTTCAAGGTCGGTGATCGGGTCATGTTGAAGGTCTCGCCTTGGAAAGGAATTATTAGGTTCCGAAAGTGGGGTAAACTGAGCCCGCGGTATATAGGCCCTTTCCAAATTATCGCCCGTGTGGGAGAGGTGGCCTATAGGTTGGAACTGCCAGATGAGCTGAGTGGAATTCACCCGACCTTCGACGTATCTCATCTGAGGAAATGTTTGGCCGATGAAGATATGGTTGTACCGCTGGAGGATATCGAAGTAGACGAACGGCTCAACTATGTGGAGCAACCAGTGGCGATCATCGATAGAAAAGAGAAACGGCTAAGAAACAAAGTGGTTCCTCTTGTGCGTGTACAGTGGAAGCACAGGAAGGGATCTGAGTCTACGTGGGAGACTGCAGAAGAGATGAGACAACATTACCCACATCTGTTCGAAGAATAACAGGTTTCGGGGACGAAACCTAAATAAGGGGGGTGGACTTGTAACACCTGGAAAATTTTCTAATCGAGTCAAGTGATAGTGATGGGCTCTGATGAAAACCATTTAATAAATATAAAATGGTTGCGGGTATTACACCGAGTTAACCCTCCGGGTCACGAGTTTAACAAGTTTGGGGTCCCGGGAATGCCTGGCATATAAATAGATGGATCAGCTGAGCAACTCTCATTTTTACTCAAACGCCCATTCTAGAGAGAGAAAGTGTAGAGAGAGAAAGTGCCGGATTGAAGCTCGGGTGGTCAAGAATCGAAGGCTGGTGTTTGTGGACTCCTAAACTACAAGAATCAAGGTAAGAAACGTATCTAAATTGCTACATTTGGTGAAAAACCCGAGTGGGGGTTTTTGAGGTTTTAAAGCGGCAAAAATCGCCCCAAAACACACGTTTTAGGGTAAGAAAACGTGTAATGAGCTTAGATATAGTTTCCTGGATGATAATCTAAGGGTTTAGGTGGAAAGGATTGGATTTTTGGGCTAAAACGAGTTGATTCGTAAATTTCAGCTCGTTCTGCGAATTTAAGGTCTCGACCAGCGAAACTGTAAGTTCGTCCAGCGAAACTGGATGGATTTTCAGCGAAGATACAGTTCCGCTGCAGCGAAACTACATATTCGCCTGCGCGAAACTATAGTTTTGCTGATGACTATGCCAATGCCCAAGTTGACCTTAGATATTGCGAAACTAGGGAATTCCAACGAAAGTTGGGCGCTCGAGGTAGCGAATCTGTCCAGCGAAACTGGCAGAATGCTGCCCGACGAAACTAGCAGCGAAACTGCTGATTTGCCCAGCGAAACTGCTGGCGAATTTACGGGCGAAACTACCTGCGAACTTAGTAGCGAAATTAGGCAGAAATTAACTCTTTTGAGTGTTAACTTATCTGCAGGCAGTGTAGTGTGACCCGCGACTTTAAGGCTTGATTGAGAAGCTGCTTGTCAAGCACAGGTGAGTTCCAGGACCCCTCATTTACTTGTTTCAAACGATTTTGGGGCTGGAACACATACAAACATGTTTACTGACGTATGTATGTGTGACCCATTTGGGTATAATGTTGTGTTATACGTCTAAGGTATGGTTGTGGACTCGGCACGTTATATAAGGTCCTAGTATGAGTTCCCACAGTCTTGGAGGGACAGTTAGTGCTACTGCACCAAGATGACGCATAGTAAGTCCCGGATTCGGGAAGGATATGGGAGTAAGTGCCTAGTGATGATTGATGATGTAGGCTATGAATGCACGAGGTTAAGTATGATGATGTATGATGATGCATGTATGATGTTATGTATGATGTTATGTATGACGATGTACGTATGATGCTATGTATGATGAGGTATGTATGATGTGTGTGTTCCTTATAATAACGCGTGAATATCTTTCTATGGCTTTACGTGATAATGTACGAAAGATGATGAATACATGCATTAACGAACGAACTAACGAAAGATGACTTGCAAACATTGGATAAGGTTAACGGGTCCTTCTTAGTGATTGACCATATGTATGGTATCCCTACCGCTTACCTCTAGTACCGTGGCATACGTTTTGCTGTTCATTTAATGACTTCGGCCCGGTAGCTAATAACGTTCGGGGTATAGCAGATGGTAGTGGTACAAAAGATATCCAATGTGCAAGAAAAGATGTAACGGGGTCCTTGTCATTCGACCACAGTAATCATAGTTGCGTGCCATGAAGTGGGTAAAGCCTGACAGGACCTAAACGAGAAGTGAAAGATAACGATGTATGATGAACAAATGAATGAACGAATGAGATAATAAAGATATTATCTGTATGTATGTACGATGTATGATCACGTGTAAAGAATGAACGGTTTTAATATGAACAAAGTATGTTTATTATAAAACTAGAACTCACTCAGCAACGCTGACTTTTTATATGTTTCCAGTTGGCAGGTAGCGTTGCTGGGGATGGCACGAGGCGGCTACTTAGCTCTTTTGGGATGGCATTCTCCATTTGATAACGCTGCAACATCATGCGTTGTGGGCCCATAACGCACGGAACTCATCATGTTGCATGCCATTACGAGATTCCTTGAGGATTCCAATAAAAGGGATTACTTAATAAATCTCCTTTAATTTTGATAATGCTGCCACGCACTGGAAGTGCGTGTGCATAGCACATGCAACAAAATATGTTGCATGAGAGTGTCAAGAGTGTTCCTTAAGGGTTCCGATGTACGGAATTACTTAAGGAATATTCTTTAGTGTAAAAATATAATTCTTATATTTTTTGAACTTAATATCTTCTATAGAGGTCGCTGTATGACCTTATGATTGCTGAGGATTCATATGAACGAGATTACTTACGTAATCAAAGGTTTCATACGCTCCAGCAGCAATCTTAGCAAGGATAGACAAAGCAGAGAAAGATGTATTTTGTAATTATGTCAATGATGTAAAGACTTTTATGAATGAATGAGAATGTATATTTTATTAATTCCGCTGCATTATTTTATGATTATATACATTATGTATGTTTTACGTGCGATGAACCACCAACAGTAGGGCGCCCGGGAGCGGGGCCTTACACTAAACTTTGGACATTCAGATTTCATATGTCCCATCTCCCCGCATCCATAACACCGAAGTTCTGGACATCTAGAAACGAAATGTCCAGGCTTCCCACATTTACGACATGTCGGGTGATTCGATCTACATTCTCCTCTATGAAACTTTCCACATCTATTACACCGAGGAGGGGGACCTACAAAGCCCCTAGCATTAAACTTTCTCTTCTGCGGCCCACCTTGTCCATACATAGGCCTAGAACTCAGTGAAGCTTCCTGACGACTAACCACTTCTTCTTTCACCACAGGTTTCTCAGACTCAGTGACTTCCTCATACATGTCCGTAGCCAAATTCACCGTGGCCTGATAAGTGGAAGGAAAATTTGACTTGACCAGCGTTCTTACCTTAGGAGGTAATCCCTGAACATACCTAGTAATCCTCTTTGTCTCAGGAGTTACTAAATGAGGTACCAAACGAGCCATTTCTTCAAATCTGGAAGTATACTCTTTGTGACTTAAAGCGCCTGCTTGAAACTGTAAAAACTTAATTTCAATTCTGTCCATCTCGCCTTTTGGACAGAACTTTTCGATCACCAATGCTTTAAAAGTTTCCCACGTCATCTGGTTTACCGCGGCCTCACCCATGGCCTGCTCTACTGTATCCCACCAGTACAAAGCTTCTGCTTGAAAAGAATGCACTGCAAAGCCCACCTTCTGATCTTCTTTACATCTACTAAGTTTAAACGCCGCTTCCATCTCTCGTAACCATTTTTAAGTTACTATTACATCCTTCTGGCCTTCAAACTTAGGCGGATCACATTCCTTAAAATGTTTATACGACACTGGTTTCTCCACTAACGGCTCAATAACAATAGGTGGAGGAGTTGGTTGGGGCGACGATTCACCACCTCTCCTAAGGTCGCTCAACATTTCAGGTAAGGTAGTACGCAACACTCGGGCGACCTCATCACCTATAGCTGCCTTAAGTTCATCGCCTGAGCTCCTAGCTTCAGGTCTAGAATTTGCATTACTAGTTTCCTCCATCTACGATCAGAAATAAACCATAATCAAATAATGAGTGATACCAGGATGTTGCATATAATGTAAATTGCTCATAACATTGGCCAGGTGTTATCAATTATTTACTTATTCACACCATCCTGCCTCTTCTCATTATCCTTTCACAGTTTATTTCTAACCCTATCTAAACCACAAAATCATGCATACACATAATACTAGTCTTTATCTTAAACAATTATTTTCATTCAACAATTGAATGAATTCTCACAAATAATTAAGTACTCATCCACACAATACTTCACCCCACTTCCGGTTGTAGATACTGGCACTTCCCATATATTCAGTTAAAGTTTGAAACAATTAATTGTTCAAATCCTTTTAACTAAGGCTCTGATACCAACTTGTAACACCCTCACATTCATAACAGTAATATAATAAGGAGGGTGCTACTAGTTGGGTTATTATAACCACTCAGAGACTACAAATGCAGCGGAAATTTTATATATATTAAAAATCTGTTTACATCGGTAACAATATTTACATGACTTTAACCGATATTTCAAAACTTTGTTAAACTTTAAATACATCATTCCCAAACCTAACATTCGTGGCCAGTATCATTCACCATAACTGGAAGCTAACTCTGTGGGGGACCATCACGAGCACCTCTATTACTACCTGGCATGCATAAGAAAAACAAACACAAAATCAGATAAACTGGTGAGTTCTAACATACACCACATTTCAACAGTAACAATTCATCAACTGTTACCACACAGAATGATTCACACACACATTCATCAGTCCATTTATTTATCCCAGTATTGATATACATATTGAATACCCGCAAGTATTTATGGACATCTTTTAACAGTTTTTAATTTGGTGGGTGAAACTCCACCTCGCGCTTTGACGAGTCAAACCTCGGTCTATAATTTGGTGGGTGAAACCTCCACCTCGTGCGTTAACAGGTCAACCTCCGTCTATAGTTTGGTGGGTTAAACCTCCACCTCGCGCGTTGACGGGTCAAACCTCCGTCTATAATTTGGTGGGTCAAACCTCCACCTCGCGCGTTGACGGGTCAAACCTTTGTCTATAATTGGCGTTGACGGGTCAAACCTCCGTCTATAATTTGGTGGGTCAAACCTCCACCTCGCCATTTACCACCTTTACCATTTTCAACTCATTTTCACATCATTATTTATTTATATGCATGCCAGTGCCCGATTTTGTCAAACAACATTTGTCAAACAATATTAACACAGAAAAAGGGCAATTAGAACTCACCTTAATGTTTTCAGCAAGTGACTATCAATCCAAATACACTAGGGCAGCTAGAACTTCTCCTTCTCAAGGCAAATCTAAAACAACAACCCTAACATAGTCAAATCACCCCTAGCTGACCACTACATACGACTAAGGCCATGCGACTGGACTCATTCGTACGACTGAACATGCGACTGAGCTTAGTCGTACGAATGGACTATACGACAGAGGTGCGAATGAGCTATAACAGGGTTTATGCGAATGACCTCCATTCGTGCGATTGGTTTATGTGACTGAACTTCGGTCGCACATTTGAACAATGCGATTGACTCAGTCGCACGAATGGGTCATGCGACTGGGCTCATTTGCCTGAAACGGATCAGCAGCTGTGTTCTTACCGTATTTGATCCAAAAACTCAAGTTTTAACCGTTCAATTTATGCCATATTCACAATAGAACATATACACCACATTTACAACCGTTTCGGGTCTTTATTTCATCAAACTTCACAAAAACTAAGACCCGAACCATCACTTTTGGTTTCACAGAACGATTTAACAAAAATCCAGATTAAAAACATGTTTTTGGATCAATTTCAATCACATACACAGCTTAGAATATTCAAGAATCGATCTGTATCAAGCAAAACTTACCAAAACGGAGCTAATTCACTCAATCTAGCAAGAGCAGGGGTGTTGGGGTTCGACAAGGACGAGAGGGTGGAAGTATAGCAGATAAAATCTGCTTCTAATACTCTTAACCGCCTTACTTATCCTACATGCAAATTTTTAGCCGACATACTCAATCGCACGATTGGACCATTCGCACGGCTCAATCGTACGATTGAGCCCATACGCCCGTCATTCGTGCGATTGGGCCTCATTCGCACATACGGCATGCGACTGAGGTTCATTCGCACGCATGCTTGTGCGACTGAACACTAATCCTAATAAATAAATAATTATCAAACTTTTTGGATGTTACAGTCTCGGTTGAAGAAGGAAGAAGAAGAAGAAGAACTCTCGGTTCTAGAGAGAGAAAGGAGAAAGAAGCTGAAAAAAGGTGAGTTTTCTTGAGTATATGTTCGGTTTCAACCGAATTCACGGTTAACAGAATTCTTGGTGTTTTAGAGTTCATGTTTGAGAATTTGAAGTTGAGCTTGCTTGTGGAAGTGTTTATTTCAAAGGTTTGCTTCAGGTGAGTTTCTAGAACCCCTTTTTATTGAGTTTAACGTGTTTGGGGCTATTATGCATACCAAGTAAACCTTTTAAAAAGAAACTATGTGTTTACAGCTTTATGTTAAAAAATAATGTGTGTATGTATGTTTTAGAGTTTGATTATGGCCAAGAAACTAATGTTAGAATGTTTTAAGAGCCCTAGTATGTTAGATCTGTGTTTGGGTAGTGTTAGAACGTTAATCGTGTGTTGCATGTAGCATAGAAAATATTTTAGAATGATCCCATGCGCCTAAGTGTGCTCATGCGTCTAAGTGTCCTCATGCACCTAAGGACGTGCACTCAAATAGTATCCATGCGCCCAGATTTTTGTCCAGACGACTGTGTTAGTGCATGCGCCTGAATAGTGGCCCATGCATTCAACCTCTTGGTCATGCGCGTAAGTGTTGGACATGTGCCCAACTGTGGGCCATGCACCGAAACAATGCTCCCATGCATCCAGAATTGCTCAGGGGTCTAAGTGTTGGGTCATGCACCCAAATAGTGCCCATGTGCCCAGAGTTGTTTATGCGCCTAAGTGTTGATGCACCTGAACAGGTGTCATGCGCCTACATAGTGGTAAAGCGCCCAAACAGGGCTCATGCGCCCAAATAGTGCCCATGCACCCAAATAGTGCTCATGGCCCCAGACTGTTTTATACTTAGAATTTTTATGCTCATGCGCCTGAAAAGTACCATACGCCCATTTTAGACTTAGGATTATCTAAGTGGTTTTAAGTGGTAGAATAGGGAGATAGGCCTTGTTATGAGGTGATGGTTTATGCTTGATGTGTGCATGGTGATGTGGTGATGATTATGATGTGTTTGCATGTAAGTGATATGTTATCTTTCTTTGTTAAAAAGTTTTCAAAACGTACGTATTATGTTTCGTAATACAATATGTATGACTTTAAGTGGTATGATGTATGAACGAATAAATGAATAAACGTAAAGTATTATGTAACAAAGTGAAAGATAATGATAAAATACCAAACGAACGATTACGAAAAGTACGAAATGAACAAAAACATGAGATAACGAATGATGAGTATGGATTGACGGATGATGAGATCCGTGTCGCGTACCCCGGTACTGTGTTAGTCTTCGGACATGAGTCGGCGGTTTGTTTACAGGTCCCGGCACAGGATCACTCTTCTGACATGAGTCGGGGGTATTGCATGAGACAAAATGACGTGTGAATGAGATGAGGTCTTGTTGCATGGTCCGGTATTGTGTCAGTCTTCGGACATGAGTTAGGGGTTTGATTACAGGCCCAAGCACAGTATCAGCCATTGGACATGAGTCGGGGGTGTTGCATACGGGATAGGATCTTTGTCGCGTATCCCGGTGTTGTGTCAGTCTTGGGACATGAGTCGGGGGTTTGTGAACAGGCCCCGGCACAACATCAACTATCGAGCATGAGTTGGGGATATTGCATGAGACAAGACTCGAGTAATGATGAGTAATGAGCAGAGGAATGAATGAATGAATGAACGATGATGAAGATAATAGTAATAGTTATTATCAGTATGTATCTATGATGTATGACAACTGACGAATGTACACTACGAAAAGACAGTAAGAGAAAAGAAAGTAAAAGACAGTAAAAAGTATGATCAAAAGTGTGAATATGGAAGTAAATAAAAGAATGAAAACGATGCAAGTATAATAGAACGAAACGAATGAAGAATACAGAATGACTGTATGTATGATGTATGACCATGGATGAATGTGAAAAATAGTTTTTAATAGAAGTAAACTATTTTATTATAAAAACTAGAACCTCACTCAGCGTCGCTGACTTTTTTTGTGCGTGATAGTTGGTAGGTATTTTGTTGATACTAAGGAGTTGTAGGCATTGATGCATAAGCTACTAGGAGAGTTTGAGGATGGCATCCATATTTTGACATGTCATTGTATTTTAATATGAAAATGATTGTTATAATGTAATGAAATGATATGTTTTAAATTTTTAATGAATGTTTTCAAATTCCACTGCAAGTGTAGTGTATGTTTTAAAACGTATGATATGTGATCATCGTCCAACTGTGAGGTGCCCGGGAGCGGGGCCTTACACGTTAGGTCTTGCATATATCGTTGAACATTGGTGACTTAATAATAATAAGCAATGATAAACTAATAATAACCTAATCAGTAGTGTGATTATTGTGTTAGGCTTATGTGTTTATGCGATTTAAATATTAATTGTGAATTTTATCGCGTAACGTGTTAACATGTGTATTTGAATTCTTTTGTTCTGTAGCTAATAAAGATAATGCATATGATTATTGTTATTAGTCTATATGTTTGTTATTTTAGTTAAAAACCTTTTAAAAAGATTTAAAAAGCTTAGTTTTTATAAAACAGAAATTACAAGGGTTTAAGTGGTAATATTGATTAATTAATTAAACCAAAATAAAATTTACCCAAACCCTAATCCCCATCCCCCCCTTGCAGCTGAATTGCACCCACACACACACATTTCGATTTTCAAGAAAAGAACACATCAAGAAGCAAAATTGATCAAGCTTTCAAGTTAGAATTCGAATTTCAAGCCCTAATCACCTTAAAATTGCGATTTAAGGTATGTATCATGTTGTTTTTGCGATTTTTAGGTTCTTGAAGAACCCTAATTCGAAATCTTGGAAGATAATATGAAATTGATGACGATTCTATGTCAGTATTGTTGAATTGATGCTAGATTAGGTGTTAATTGCCAGTATTGATGTGGATTTTGATGTTCTAGGCCATATTTGGTCAAAAGTAGAAACTTTTTATTTGGGTAACTTTCAAGATTGATGAAATTGATGTTGTTAGATGATGTATTGATGCTAGTTAGATAAATTGGAAGCTAGTTTATGTTGATTATGCAAGAAATTGGTGATTTGGATGTGTTGTTCATATGTTCCTAATAATAGTAACTTTATTTGATGAGAGTGATGATTTGATGATGAATTGATGTTGTTAGGGTGGTTATGATGTAGTATGAATGTTGGGATTATGATTATAATGCTAGAAATCCAAGAAAGTATCAAGTAGTTCATATCTTGCTAAAAGTAGAAACTTTAATGTATGAGATTTGTCAATTACGATGATATGATGATGTTGGTCATGTCTAGATGTTAATATGGACATGATTAGTTATGTTGTTGATGAATTCATGAATATAATGAGAGTTAGATGGATTTCGGGAATGCACTTTCCCAAAGAGGAAACTTTATTTGTATGAGATCTTGGATATGATGATTTGGGTATGTTTGTGATGTTAGGAGCATGTTAGCGTGTTTATCAATGGTTACTAATGTGGTGAAATGGATTAATGGTGTTATATGGATGCTTGTTTGATTATTTAGAGATTTGATCATCTTGCTAAGTACACATGGTAAGGGGTTATGTACGTTATGATAGGACCATGCTTGGGATGTCGATCATTGTTGAGTATGTTGGGTGGCATAAGTCTTGTTGAACAGTGTGATGATAATCAACTTGTATGATAATCTATTTGTATGATGATCTAGGTAGAACAAATGGTTGAGGTAGTGACACATGTGAACATTTTGTATGATGAACTATTATGACTGATTGAATGGAATTTCAACTATAATGTCACCAATGGGTCAAACGGGTCAACTGGGTCAATGTATATTATTTTTCCCAAAACCTTGAGTCCGTGTGTTTATAGAGCACTTAGGGTTTAATGATGATTCTGTGTACACGTACTTATGTACTTGTGTGTTCTAGGTAACCTCTGAAGGTTGTCTTTCCTCTCATTTCGAGTTAAGCTTTTATATTATTTGTGTGCACACCAAGTGAGTTCAATGCCCCATTTTATTAACTTCTCTTTTTGGGGGAGAAAGCATACACTATATAAACACTTTATTTTCATAACATGTATATAGCAAAGACACAGTGTGTTATACCATAGAAAGCCCTCACACTTTCAGATCATTAATTAAGGAATTTAGCAGGAAATCATGGGTAGTTCTACCGGGTCTGACAAGCCCCACCCGTATGACCGACAGTCAATGGGTGCAATATGGTCCCAAACTACTAACAGCATCACGACCTGGTATATCATGGTGGGAGGCAAACAAACAAACATAGTCAGCTTCGATCGAGAAATCATGATTGTTTATTTACTAATGAAAATTGACTTGCAATCTATTTCAGTACACTTGTTTATATTATATTTGACTAACGCTATTGTTTATGATGATAACAAACTCTTGAACTCACCAACCGTCGTGTTGACATTTTAGTATGCTTTTCTCAGGTCGTATCTAGCAGTTGCCCATTGGAGCACGCACAAGTCAAGTATGCTTATTTCAAACACTGTTTCGATTTTGAATACATCATATTTATATACATTTGTTTGGGTGCGTGTTTTTGCACAATTTACATTTTAGTACTTTAAGATTTGAAATATTTACAAAATGCTTCCGCAAACGTTTTATAGTTTTCAGCTCTGATTTGTTTAAAAGGTTGCATATAGTGTCATTCAATGTAACTAATGAATAGGATCTTGGTTTGTCACCCGCGAATTTTGAGGGTGTGACAATACACACACACACACATGTGTACATATATATATACACATATATATGATATATGTATATATATGTAATATATAGATACATATACACACACACACACACATATATGTGTAGGTATGTATATATATGTATCTACATATTACATATATATACATATATATATATGTATATATCGTGTATATATGTATATATATATATATGTATACATATATATATATATGTATATGTATACATATATATATGTATATGTATACATATATATATATATATGTGTGTGTGTGTGTATATATATATATATGTGTGTGTGTGTGTATGAAATGGATTTGAGACAAAGTTAATTCAAAAGGATAAAGGGTGAAAAGCATATTTCCCACTCTAAAAATGATTAATTGCATATATATACCCAACCAAAAAATTTAAATGCATATATCCCCTTTCTAAACTTTATAATGGCAAATATACCCATTTTCATTAAAAATATTTTATGTAATGACTAATTTACCCTTATTCTTATTAAAATTTCATAATTTGCAAAATTCCCCTTATTCTTATTAAATTGTCAACATAGTTCAAAGATTTGGTATAACAATAACCAAAATTTGTGGTTTTTATTTTTGCAAAAGCATATTTTTTACATACATACATTAACTCCCATAAAGTTAAACCAAAACTTAGTCTAGGTGAATTCATAAAGCGCAACCTAGTGAAATAAAACACATCGGGTTTGAATGTGGTGCACTGCATATGACCGATTTTAATTTTTTGGCTCTTTTTATTTGCTTTTTCTTTTGTATTAAGATATTTTATATTAATTGCTGCAATTAGGATATATCTTTTTATATCATTTGGTTAAACGTTAAAGTTATGGAGTAGATTATGGCCAAAACAATATCTTTTCTTACATGAATTCTTAGCAAACCGAAAGTAGCCTCCGTATTTTAGTTTTATCTCATGCTTTGATGGTCTTTGAACAACATTTGTCTCTAGTGTTGGTGATTGAACCATAATCTCCCATGTCGGGGTTACATCCGTATTATCATCCCCCATCTTGAATCATTCACCTATATTAAAGGATCAATTGAAATACAAGAACTGGGTTACGAAATAAAGGACTACAATACTCTAGATCTAACATGTGTTTGTTCTACTATGTAATAAACTTATGACCCCATACAAAACTCCACAATAAGTACTAGAACTGAAAGCTTTCAGGTGTTAAACACGCAACATATTTCATAGCAATATTCAGAAGTAAATTGTACAGAGATTGACCCCCCAAAGTCAAAAGCACTGATTTCCTCGATAAAATGATTTTTGATTGCTTTTGATTATGTTAAATCTCAAACATTCCAAAATGATTTAAAAACTTACACACACTCACACATAACTTCATTGATAGTATTAAAGAACTGCAATTGGAACAGAATCGATTTTAACGATCAATATGAAGCTCAATTTTAGCCCACCATCAACAAATGGGGCCGAGTGAATTGGACTCTAAGTCTCTAATTACATCACTCACTACCCTATAAGCCCTAGAATATCCATCAAGTATGAACTTTCAAGTAATTATCTACCTAAAACTCTCTCCATCATTCAAGAAACTTCCAATTGCAATAGAAAGCTATCAAATTGAATGCCAAATACATGGACTAATCGGTAGTAACATACCCTGTGCCACTTTTGAGATCAAATGAGAATTTGGTACTGCAACTGATAGGCGTTGTGAGTGACCGTAACGGTAGCTGTCGCCGATGGTTCGTCAGCGGAAGTAAGTGGATCTTTAATGGAGGAAGGCGGCGGCCGACGGAGGCCGGCGAATTGGCACGTGATGACGGAGGCCGACTCCTCTAAGTTACAGTTGATCAATGAAACAATGAATTACAGTTATGAAGAATCAAGCTTGATAAAAGACTATGAAGCTGACGCCAAAGGAGCCGACCGCGACTGTGAAGGCGACGGCAAAAGAGCCGACTGTGAAGGCGACGGCAAGGCGACGGCGACGGCAAGGCGGCAAGGCGATGGCGACGGCAAAGGAGCCGACTGCTGAAGTTGACGGTGACTGTGAAGGTGACGTCGATTTGGGAGTGGATGATGAACGGTGATGAAGGCGATTGCTTTTCTCCTTTTCTTTGGGTTTCAGATGAACGTGGATATGAAACTTTTCTCCCTTTTCTGTTTAACCTAAGGGTAAAATGGGTATAAAATTATACTGGGTATATATGCTATTATATTTTTTGATTCGGTATATATGCATTTAAGTTATATTTGTAAGGGTATATATGCAATTGATCCAAGGATAAACTATGAAATCCAAATATCGGTCCCACCTCTGAAAAAGCGCCCAAAAAGGTAGTTTTTCTTAAAAGTTTAAAATCTTTCAAGTGTAATTTCTCTTCAAAAGTTTTATAAATGCTTCCGAAGCCAATTTTGACTTCAGAAGATATTCCTTAGATTTTTTAAAATTTTGCTTCAAGAAAAATACTTAGAGTATTTTTACCTCAGAGACATATTTGATTTCGAAAAATATTAAAACTAAGAAGTTTTGCTCACAAATGAACAAATTTTTTGAAAATTAATTGCTTTCAAAAGAAAATTATCCTTCAAAAATATATAAGTACTTAGAAGCATTTTAAGCTTCGGAAGATGTATCAGAATTTCTTCTGAAGGTAAATTTCTTCTAAGTAGTTATTAGGTTTGAAGACATAATGTTCTTCCAAAGACAACTTAATATCTACCGAGAGAAAATATGTCTAAAATTTCCAAAATTCAGATAAATATCATTTGAAAGCTTTTCTCCCAGGGTAAACTGGGCTTATGAAGGTAATGATATAGACAACTTAGGAGACACATTTAACAAAATATTAAGTTTAGTTTAAGAAAAATCTACTTAAAGTTAATCATCCTAATAGCTGATACAAGATACTTAATCTCTATTCATCAAAAGCCTTTGTGACTAGATCAAGATATTGTTCATTTGTGTTAACTTTGACTAGTTTTATCAATCCTTTTTCAAAATTATCTCCAATCAAATGATATCTAATATTGTTTCGTCCTTGAGTGCTGCACAAGTTTCTCTGTATTAGAGATAGCATTGTCATTGTCTATGTGAATGGGAGTCTCTTTGAAATAGAATCCATAAATTCAGCATCTGATGATGAATCTAAAGCACTTGAGCACAATAGCTAACAGTAGCAATGTATTCAACTTCAGCAATTAATGCAGACACACATGATTTTTTTTGCATTGCCATGAGACTGTCCTTCCACCTAGGGATTGTTTTTTGCATTGGCATGAGAATATCCTTCCACAGGATTGTTAAGTGTTTTGTTAAACTGAAGAGATTTAAGATGGTAAGATCTTACAATAAAGAGCCTAAAAATATCTGATATCAATTATAGGACTGGGTAAGGACTGTCGATACAATCAGTTCATTATGAGGAGCTTAGAACACTTAACAGATCAAATAGGGAACCAAGTTTAGTTTGATGATACTATGAACACAAATAAGTATGAGACGGAACAAGAACAAGATAAGTTTAGTTTTCATGAATGATGTATATTGCTCTCAAATTCTATTACAAGTGTTAGAAAGCATAAAAATAAATACAAGAACCTGAGACACTTTATACTACATACTATAGTCAGCTATGTTTTAAAAGCTAGCTCGAAACACTAATTTAGACAACAAGATCAATGTATAGTCAAAAGGCGGATCCTTTTGACTTATTACTATAACATGCCATAGCTCACATCCTAATATATTACAAAAATGATAAAAGGTACAAAAGTAGGAAGTTACAGACCAATGACCCTAATCTACAGTTGACAAAAGCCTGGACCTTTTCACCAACTTATCTAAGTTGGTGGGTCTTCAGAGTGGCAACGGAAAATTTTTCAGCTTTTATCAAAAGGTGATCAGAGAAAGCATGTCTTCTCTGTGTTTAGAAGAAATCAATCTTTGGTTTTGGAAGACTTTGCTCTAAAGCTTTGGAAACTTCATCTTTGGCTTGGGAAGATTTTGTCAATTGGCTTCGGAAGATTTTACACTTAGCTTTTTTTTCTATGAGTGATGTAAAACTTTCGAAGTAACTTTACTTTGTACCTCATGTTGGATTCTTTATGCCCAAGACACATAGAACATTGATGTGGTTAGTATGTTATGATCCAAGTCGGGTCATACCCAATAACAAGCTTAGAAAACACCAATTAATATGTAATTGATTATATGATCATGCAATTAAATAAATACACCATTTTAGAAAATGGGTTTTCTAAATAAATTGCATATGAGATAGAACAACCTATAAGGATATTTTGTTCAAGAATATTATTTGTAATGTTATTTAAATTAGTTAAATAACATCAGATAATATATTTGTGTGTGTATGAGTTATAGAATTAAAAGTTAATTTTATAAACTCAACTTGTAATTAGTTAAAGAAAAAGGGTTAAAATTTTAAGGGGGGAAAACCACTTTTGAAAGAGCATCCGGCCGCCCCCTTCTTAGGGGGTTGTGCTTTTGTCTTGTGACTTGTTACACTTGAATACACACACCTAATTTCTCTCTCTCTCATACATGCAAAGGGCCATCAAGAACAAGTCTTCTTCTCTATTTTCTTGAAGAAAACAAGCTGAAAATTCGGATTTGCAGCTTGCTTCGGTCATATTTTGGTGTTCAAATCCTAGCAAGAAGATGTTTGTTGGATGCTTGTGGGTATGGTAGCTTGAGGACACCTGTCCTTGGTGTTTTGGTCATTCAAGAGCAGCTCCATCTTCATCCAAAATTGTTTTTCTGCAGCTCTACAAAGGTTGTATGTTTTACATGTTTATGGTTGTTTTATACTTCTTGATAGCTAGTTCTTACACATATAAACGATACTATGTTCATGGGTTTGTTGAGACAAAGTTATGAACCTTAATTTTAAAATTATAAACATGAAATTAAGCTCTTATTCCGCTGCATTTTTCTTGTTTAAATGGTTAAACAACTATGTTCATGGTCCAACAAACCCAACACTTCATGCATGCATGTTAAAAGCTCTTTGGTTGCATCAGTTTTTAAGTGTAAACCTTACGTATAATATACAATAAATGTACATCATGAATTGATTATCATGCTATGAGTTTATAAATCTTAATGATATTATAAATTGTAACTTATGTTGTTGACTTGATTTGAGATTTATCTTATTTCTACATATAACTATAAATGATATTATTTAAAATATCAAGATAAATTAAATGTTGTATTTAGGGGTGAGCAAAAACCGAACCATTAACCGAAACCGAACCATTAACCGATGAAACCGAACCGAAATTAACCGAAACCCGACAAAACCGAAAACCGAATTAACCGAAAATCGGTTTTGGTTTCCGTTTTGGTTTCGGTTTTGGTTTCGGTTTTGGTTTTGGTTTTGTATCCTTGGTTAACCAAATTAACCAAAACCGAATCAAACCATTCATACTTTCATGTTTTTCCCACATATTTTCATGTATTTCTAGTTTTATACCTTGAATACCTTGAAATGTTATACGTTAAAATGATAGAAATCTTTTTGGGTAATATTTAAAATTTAAAATTATCTCTTTTACATAAATAGTTATTTAGTTCGAAATTTACTATTATATTAAGGTTGAATTAATTATGTGACATCCGCTAATTTTCCGTTACCAAACTCCGTTAGTTCCGTTAGATCTTGCGTACATGTGTCATGAGCACACACTAGTTGTCGTTGAACGTTGGTGACAAAATAATAATTAACAATGATAAACTAATAATAATTTAACCAATAATGTGATTATTAGAGTATGCTTATGTGTTTACGCGATTTAAACATTATTTGTGAATTTTACCTAGTAACGTGTCAACGTGTTATATTTATTTCGTGTATTTTGTGACTAATGAAAATTATACATGATTATTATTGTTGATTAATAATGTTAGTATTTTGTAGTAAAAAACTTTTTAAAAAGTGTTTAAAAAGATTAGGTATCATAAAATATAAATAAAAGGGGGTTAAGTGTAATTACAATAAACTAAACTTGACAAAAACAAAAAATAAACCCCAATCCCCCACACCCTAAAGTCGCGGCTGATCCCCCCATTCCTCACCTTCATTCAATTTTGATCAAGCAACAAGCAAGAATCATCGATTGTGATCGAGTTCAAGGATTACAACATGTTAGCAACATCAATTCTTGTCCATTACGCGATTAAAGGTTAGATTTTTATGGTTTTTCATGGATTTTTTATGTTGACCAAACCCTAGCTCGATTTTGGGTTCAAAACGTCGAATTCTTGATTGTTTGATGATTATGTGATGTTTGTTAAGTTGTATTGGTGCTAGTTTACGTAGATTGTGCAAGAACTTCGTGATTTTGATGTGTTGTTCATACGTTACTACTAATAGTAACTTTATTTCATGAAGTCGGTGATTTGGTGATGAATTGATGATGTTATGGTGTTTATGATGTTGTATGAATGTTAGAATGATGTTGATTATGCTAAAAATCTAAGAATTTACAATGTAGTTCCTACCTTTCTAAATAGAAACTTTTGGTTATGAAATTGATGAACTATGATGATGGGTTAGTGTTGAACATGTCTAGGTGATAACGTGATCTTGAATTAGTATGTTGTTAATGAATTCATGAATTTATTGGGTGTTAGATTTTTGGGATGCACTTTCCCGAAAGGGAAAATTTATTTATATGAAACATGTGGTCTTGCGAATTTGATCATGGTTTTGATATTAGGAGCATGCTAGTATGTTATGAATGTTGTTTAACTTGTTAGAATACATGATTTGGTTCGATTGGTTACATGATGAATTGTTTGGGTAATTCTAGGCTTTCTTGGGAATCATGCAAGTAGGATGCACAAAGCACAAGATTATGCATGTGGATTGTGCCATATTGTTTAATCATCATAGTATGAATGTCTGCATCATGTAACTTGGCAATTTAGAATATGACCGTGATCATGCTCGCTATGTATGTGGGTTTGACTATCTTGTTTTGGGTTTATGGTGGTTAAGGTGATTTATGTGCATAGTATGGTAATCTTCACAAACATGATTGTTAATATGGTATAATATTTGTTTGAGCAAGTATACAACTTAAACACATCACCAACGGGTCAAACGGGTCAACAAGGTCAAATGAGTCTTGCTTTCTAAAATCTTTGGTTAATGTGTAAATTATGCACTTAGTGTTTTTAGAGATTTTATGTACATGTACTTATGTACTTGCGTGTTCTAAGTAACCTTTAAAGGTTGTCTTTCCCTCTCTTTCATATTGTTCGTGCGCACACCAGGTGAGTTCATGCCCCACCGTTTACTTACTTCTTTTTTGGGGGAGATAGCATACTTTTATTTGCAAACACTTTTATAGATAAGATTGTGCTAGTATAAGGTAGTGTAGCATTACCATGAAAGTCCTCAAACTTTCGGATCGTTAATACTATAACTAGTGGGAAATGCTAAGTAGTACTACTGGGTCTGACAAGCCCCACCTATGCGACTCGAGGTCAAACTGGTGCAATATTGTCCTAAACACAAACATCATCACAACTTGGTAGGTTGTGATAGGAGGAAAACAAACGAAACAGATGTTAGCTTCGATCGCGAAATCACTATACTTCCTACTTGTGAAACTAGACTAGCTATCTATTTCAGCACATTGCATATGTTTTATCACTATTATTATTTATGTTAAACACAAACTCATGAACTCATGAACCATTTGTTGACTCTTTTAGTATGCTATTCTCAGGTCGAGGTTAACAGCTGCTGTAGGAGCATGCACGGGTCAAGCATGTGCATTTATAAACTGATGTCATTTACTTTTGAATTGGTTTACGTTTCGTTTAAATTATGGTTTGGAGCGTGTTTTGCCAAATTACATTTTCAGTACTTTGAGTTTAAACTATTTATGAAATGCCTCCGTAAATGTTTTAAAGTTACAAACTCTGATCTGTTTTATACGATGCATATAGTGTCGTTGAGTAACTAATAACTGGGATCCTGGTTTGTTCATATGCCTCGCGGTAAAACCCCGCCCATGGGTTTGAGGGTGTGACAGATTGGTATTAGAGCCATTGGTTATAGGGAACTAGGTTGCATACATACTAGTCTATAAGAGCACACGGTTACTTAGTTACTCGTTGCTTATCCTCTTACTATATACTTGGCACACCCCCGCTGATAGCGGAAACACGGGGATGTGAGCTAGACGGGATCGTCATAACACATGGTTAACAATAGAGATGCAATATGTATGTAATTTATGACAAGCGTGTCATGACGACACCCGACACAAATGGAGACTTGTGTCGTGTTCAGTCAATGTTCACGACATCATAGCCGTAAGCATAAACAGAAACTTGTAATTGATTCACATAACGATTCACATAATCACAAAAACTGTATTCTTGTATGTAATTCCTACAACCCGGGAACAAGTATCCAAAAGAATGTTAATTGTTTGATTGACTGCAACAATGTACAAAATATTATTCATCATGTATGTTCAGTCTCCAAAATGCATCCTAGGGTCTCCACTAAGGCAGCACTCCTAGATCTTCAGTTCTCATTTTCACCTGAAAAATATGCTCAAAATTGTCAACAATAATGTTGGTGAGCTTCGCAGGTTTGAATTGTAAACATGTAATTGATGTTGTATAGTGTTTGTAATGGAATACCGTGCATACAGTTATAAGCAAGCAAAATCACATAACATGAGTTTTATAAAACCAAACCTAATGACGTACACACAACAACTTGTCGGAATATATTCACCCAAGGCCGTTCCTGGCAGTGTGATGGTACTCACAAGTAACCATCCGTCAAGGGTGGGGTGTCAACCCAGTAGTACTACTAATACCTATCCGTTGGTTCCAACACCGGAATTAATGGTTGTAAGAAGAACCACACAGTAACATCATGTATGCATCAAATATGTACTCACAAAACAGTATCACGTTGATTCCAAGTATGAAAATTGTATGTATGTTGTACAGCATTGAAAAACGTGTGAGCATACTTTTCCCCCATGTTTGTAAAAGATTGGAACAATTGTATAAGCGTAAAAAGGGGCCACAAAACTCACTTGTTAAGTGGTAAGTATGTATGATGTAACTTCCCAAACTTGTATGTATGTGTTAACGGTCAATCACCTATTGACAGTTATGTTAAGCATTAATAATACATCTGATGTTAACCATATTGTTTAGTTGGATCGGGTCGTATCGGTTCGGTCGTGGGTAACTCTTGCACACAAACATGCACAATAGATGTTATGTAGATCCAAGCACTAGAAACGTTGCCATTGTCAATGATGTTTGGGTAAAAGTGTTATTGTTGTTAAAGAAATACTTGGTAAGCACTTGTGTTAGGAATCATTTGTTGCTAATTGTAAAATGTTAAGTTGATGTGTTTTGATATAACATTAATGATTTTGATAGTGTTAATCTCAATGATCGTCATTAACAATGGCAACTGTGTAAGGCCCCGGATCCCAGGAAACCTCACAGTTGGTCATCACAGTAAAAGCATAGATTTAAGGCAATCATTTACTTATATACGTATATATATATATATATATATATATATATATATATATATTGCAGCGGAATAATACAGAAATTTCAATTCATTACAACGTAGTTAAATTAAAATATAAACATTGTCTTTAAACATCAAAAACTCTTTAAAGTCTTCTTAAATTCCTCTTCATCAGGGATGCCAGTCTTTAGATGCCAAGAAGCTTCAGATCCATGCTCCCATCCCTTAAGCCCTAACGCTCACCTGTCAACTGATATGCATATAAAAGTCAGCTTCGCTGAGTGAATTCTAGGTTTACTTTGTTAAATAACTTTTGTAAAAGGTATTAGCTTTAACAGTTGAAAATAATTACCATCTATCAGAACATCAATACACACGGGCTATCACTTTATCGATACTTTATCATTTCTTGTTAATTATTACTCTTCTTTATCCGTCAATTCTCTATCACTATCGGTGCCTATGATAAAAACAGGACTTTACTGACACGCCCATCCAGGCCTTACTGTCGTACCCAAACAGGCCATTATTGTCATGCCAATCCAGGCCTTACTGACCTGCCTGTTCGAGCATTTACTTTATCAGGGTGAGGGCACAATGAATGTAACCCTCCTTTATCAATTGGTTGCAAGGCTTTACTTTATCAAGGTACATGTTATGGGCCCAATAACAGTTCTTTTAAGTTTCACTTATATCTTTAGTTTTCACATACACTTAACATATAATAAGAAGCAAACTCTTAGTCTAAGCATTCACATTTCATCAATCATGAGAGATAAACTAGATAACTGACCCTTCGCGGGACAGCGGGGGTTCGGGGGCGGCAGCCCCTGATAGCGGGTATCTAGGGGCGGCAGCCCTAGTGGGGTCCAAGGGCAACGCCCCTGGCTGGAAATTTTAGTATGCATTTTACTTTAGGAAATTTTATTTCCTTGAAAAAGGGTCTTAAAAACCGTCCTCATAAAAGTATGTATTTTAGTATGCATATCACCCCAAAACATTGAAAACGGGTAAAGGAGGGGTCTAGAACTCACCTGAACATAAAAACCTCGCTGCCAGTTTTGCTGGCAGTTTCGCTACCAGTTTCGCTGGGCAGCACTTCTGCCAGTTTCGCTGGACAGATTCACTGCCATGAGCGCCCAACTTTCGTTGGAATTTCCTAGATTCGCTAAGTCTATAGATCAACCTGGGCACTAGCGAAATTACCAACGAAACTGTAGTTCCGCTCCAGCGTAACTGTAGTTTCGCTGGAACTCTCTTAATTTCGTTGGATGAGTGCACAGTTTCACTGGATGTGTACACAGTTTCGCTGAATCGGGGCACAGTTTCGCTGGATGAACAAAAATGACGAACCAGCCCGTTTTTAACCCAAAATCTTAACTTTTTACGTCTAAATCCTTGGTTTACCTTCCATGAAACCATTTCTAACCTTTTTACATGTTTTCATACGTAAAAATTTGACCTTTATGTGTTTCTTTGAAACTTTTCAAAACCCAAACCCTAGAAACCGGGTTTGATCTACAGATGGGTTTAGGGGTCGATTCTTACCTGGATTTGGTCCTCTATTCTTAGGGTTTGATGCTCCAACACCTAGATCTTCAATCCTTCAACCTTTGAAGCTCCAAATCTTGAGGTTTCTTCACTTTCTCTCTCTACTTTCTCTCTCTACGAATTTGCGGGCTAGGGTTGCAAATGCTGGAATGGAGCTGATCATGCATGTTTAAAGGCCGATTTTGGTGCTAGTTAGAGAGGGAAAGTGGAGAAAGAGGTGAAGAAGAAGATGAAGTAAATGGGGCTAGGGCTGGTTGCTAAGTATTTATACCCAGCCCTAGTTTCCAAAATGACAAGTTTAGTCCCCGCACTTTGCCCCCGAGTCCCCAAACTTGTTTCGGTTGATAATGACGTAAACACGAGCGTTATATTAATTATAGTGAAGTATTTAATGTCGTTTGTATCTTGTATATGTTATTATTAATGATGTTTATATTATATAACATAGTATAGTTAATGATGTCGGTGGTGATACCCGTAAGCGTTTTGGGCGATAAGGTTGCAAATAATGGTATCACGACTGTAACAGAAACCAAACAAGTATGATGTCCTCACAAATAGTCTATGAAGGTGAGGAATGTATGCTCTACGAATAGTTAGCGTAATTTCACGTTAAATGACCGACCTTAAGGTGACGGATGTCAAAGTATCCCCCAGTTGAGAGAATTTTGCCCCGAAATTCAACTGGTGCTAGGTCCAAGAGTGTCATCCTCGAATATATGTGGATACTTGAGCTTCATCTGGTCTTCTCGTTCCCACGTGAATTTTGGTCCTCGCTTGGAGTTCCATCTCACGCAAACGATCGGTATCTTGCTATGCGTTAAGCGTTTGACCTTTCGGTCCATGATCTCGATAGTTTCCTCGATAAAATGAAGCTTTTCGTCGATCTTGATTTCCTCAATTGGTACGTGTAAGGACTCGTCGGCCAAACACTTCTTGAGGTTCGACACGTGAAATGTATCATGTACACCGCTGATTTCTTGTGGCAACCTCAATCGGGAAGCCACCGGACCGATTCTCTCTGTAATCTCGAATGGCCCTACGTATCGAGGGGCTAACTTCCCTTTCTTTCCAAATCGTACAATCCCTTTCCAGGGAGAGACTTTGAGTAAAACGTGATCTCCAACATTGAATTCAAGAGGCTTCCGACGATTGTCGGCATAGCTCTTTTGGCGATCTCTTGTAGCTTTTAGCCTGCCTTTGATTTGGAAAATCTTGTCAGTCGTTTCTTGAATGATCTCTGGGCCTGTAAGTTGGCTTTCACCAATCTCAGCCCAACAAACTGGGGATCTACATTTCCTCCCGTACAATGCTTCAAATGGTGCGCATCCAATGCTTGTATGATAGCTATTGTTGTAGCAGAACTCAATCAATGGTAAATGAGGGTCCGAGCTACCACCAAAATCAATTACGCAAGCTCTGAGCATGTCTTCCAACGTTTGTATTGTTCGTTCACTTTGGCCATCTGTTTGTGGGTGATAGGCGGTACTCATATCTAATCGAGTGCCCATCGCTTTCTGTAATGTTTGCCAAAATCGTGAAGTAAATAGACTGTCGCGGTAGGATATGATTGACACCGGCACCCCGCGCCGTGTCACGACCTCTTTGATGTACAACCTTGCTAGCTTATCCATTTTATAGTCTTCTCGGATAGGCAAAAAGTGAGCGGATTTTTTCATTTGATCCACTACGACCCATATCGAGTTGTGTCCGCTAGGCGTCCTTGGGAGTTTGGTAATAAAATCCATGGCTATGTTCTCCCATTTCCACTCGGGAATTTCAGGTTGCTGTAATAATCCCGATGGTTTTTGATGTTCAGCCTTAACTTTCGAGCACGTCAAGCATCGGCTTACATACATAGCAATGTCTCTCTTCATGCCTAGCCACCAGTATAGATCCTTAAGATCGTGATACATCTTGTCTGCACCAGGATGAACAGAATATCGTGTCTTATGCGCTTCCTCCATGATCAGGGTACGAACGTCTCCCCATTTGGGTACCCATATTCGATCCATGAAGTACTGTATGCCATCATCCTTGCAAATCATCTGTTTGTCTAACCCTCAGAATCCTTCTGCCGCAAGGTTTTTTTCTTTCAATGCTTCCCTTTGTGCAAGTTGGATCTGAGCTTTCAAGTTCGTTTGAATAGTCAATCCCAAAGCTCGAGTACGTAGTGGTTTCACGCGCTCATTACGTCTTAGGGCGTCAGCCACCACATTTGCTTTCCCCGGGTGATACCGGATTTCACAATCGTAGTCACTAAGTAACTCTACCCAACGTCGTTGTCGGATGTTGAGTTCTTTCTGATTCAGGATGTGTTGAAGGCTCTTATGATCTGTGTAGATGATGCATTTGGTTCCGTACAGATAGTGCCTCCATATCTTGAGTGCAAATACTACCGCGCCTAACTCCAGGTCATGAGTCGTATAATTCTTCTCATGCACCTTGAGTTGTCGTGAGGCATAGGCAATCACCTTGTCTTTCTGCATTAGCACGCAACCCAATCCTTGATGTGAAGCATCGCAGTACACCACAAAATCATCAGTTCCGTCTGGAAGGGACAATATCGGTGCGTTGCACAACTTCTCTTTCAACGTTTGGAATGCTTGTTCTTGTGCTTTCCCCCCAATCAAACTTCTTGTCTTTCTGAGTCAACAATGTTAACGGTTGGGCAATCTTTGAGAAATTTGCAATGAAGCGACGATAGTATCCGGCCAATCCTAAGAATTTCCGTATCTCTGAAGGTGTCTGGGGTGTATCCCATTTCTTCACTGCTTCAATTTTTTCGGGATCTACATGAATCCCATTCTCGTTAACCACATGCCCCAAAATCTTCACTTCTCGAAGCCAAAACTCGCACTTTGAGAGTTTAGCGAAAAGTTTCTCTTATTGTAACGAACTCAGTATGACCCGAAGATGTTCCTCGGGGTCTTCTTTCGATCGAGAGTAGATAAGTATATCGTCAATAAATACGATCACGAACTTATCCAAGTATGGTTTACACACCCGGTTCATCAGATCCATGAATACAGCTGGTGCGTTAGTCAGTCCGAACGGCATGACTAAGAACACATAATGACCATAACGAGTCCTAAATGCTGTTTTCGGTATGTCATCCTCGAAAAGCCTCAATTGATGATATCCAGAACGAAGATCAATCTTGGAGAAATATGAAGCTCCTTGCAACTGATCGAACAAATCATCGATTCGGGGAAGAGGATATCGATTCTTCACAGTCAACTTGTTTAACTGAAAATAATCGATGCACATGCGGAACGACCAGTCTTTCATTTTAACAAACAAGACCGGTGCTCCACATGGTGAATGACTCGGCCAAATGAAACCCTTTCCAATAGCTCTTGTAATTGGCTAGATAACTCTTGCATTTCGGATGGCGCTAACCGGTATGGTGCTTGGGCTACCGGCGTAGCTCCAGGAACCAACTCTATACGAAATTCCACCTATTGTGGAGGAGGTAAACCTGACAAGTCATCAGGGAATACTCCCGGGAAATCTTGTACTACAGGAATATCTATCAACTTGTTGCCTTCTTCTTTCTTTTCCACTAGATGGGCCAGAAATGCGTAACACTGCTTCTGTAAACATCGTCGCGTCTTCATGCAAGAAATAAGCTTCAAAGTTCTTCGCGGACGTTCTCCTTGAATCTTAAGTACCTCCCCATTTGGCATGGGGATTCGTACTACTTTCTCCCGACAAACAATTTCGGCCCCATGTTTCGACAACCAATCCATTCCCACAATCGCATCGAAGCTCCCCAACTCGAAAGGTATTAAATCTATGTCGAAGGCTTGGTTCTCCAATATCATGGAGCACTGTCTAATAAACTCATCGGCTTGTACAACTCTACCGTTGGCCATTTCTACTGAAAAGCTAGTTTCTAGTCTACTGGGGTTCAAGGCAAGCATGCATGCAAAATCAGAGGATATGAAACTATTGTCTGCCCTAGTATCAAATAGTATGGATGCGAAGTGGTGATTGTGCAAGTACGTACCCGTGACAACATTCGGGTCCTGACGAGCATCGTTGGCTCCAATGACAAACGCATGTCCCCGAGCGACATTCCCTTGATTAGCCGGGCCTCCCAGATTCTATGGCAATCACTTGGCTGCTCACTTGCTTCCCTTGTTGTTACCCCTTGCCCTATTCCGTTTGTGGGCCCTATGACCCGGAGTTTGGGGCACATGTAAGTGACCCTGGATTTCCACATTCATAAAAGACTCTGGCATTCCCGGCGGGGTTAACCACGTTGACGGGTGCAACCAGATTCGGTGCAACTCTACAATCTCTTGCTAGGTGCCCCGGGCGCCTACAGTTCAAACACACCCGGCACTGCATCTCTAGGGGATGATGATAGCTGCACCTGTCACATTTGGGGTGCGGCCCAACATATCTCTCTTACCCTGAGTCACAGCCACGAAATTCCTGGTGATCTTAGCCTTTTTATCAGATTTCCCGGCATTCGACCGGCTCGTTTCTCCAACATCCTTTCTCTTCTCTGCTCCCCTACCCAATACCCTTGTTCTTACCATCTTGTCAGTTAGAGCGCCAGCCTTCAGAATTGCGCTCTGAATCGTTGGAGGAGCAGCTGCTGTTACCATTGCCCGGATTTGAGGTGCAAGTCCCCAAATGTACCTCTTGATTCTCTTTGATTCTGGGGTCACAAGATGTGGAACTAGCCTTGCCAGTTCATGGAATCGATCAGTATAAGCCGCGTGCCCAGCTCCTACCATCGCATGGTTCCAGAATTCCTATTCAAGCTTCTGCATCTCATTGAGAGGACTGTACTCCTCAGTAATTAGGGCTTTGAACTCATCCCAAGTCATTTGCATCGCAGATTCTCTACCTCTAGCTTGAACCTGGGTGTTCCACCAGGTTAGTGCTCTGCCCTGCAGTGAGCACGTAACATACTTGATTCTTTGACTATCGAGGCATTCACTGATGTCAATCACTGCCTCCATCTTTTCAAGCCATCAAGTCAGGGCTACCGCCCCACCTTTCCCATCAAATTATCGGGGTTTGCAAGCCACATATTCTTTGTATGAACATCCCCGTCTTGTATTATCGACCCCAGTTTCGTTCCCAGTTGTTCCACCAATCCCAGTGTCTTCCCCTGTTCCTTGGTTATGCTGATCATTAGTATCATGATCTCCGTGGAGATGATGATTCAGAAGAGTGTCGCGCACTTGAGTCACAATAGTTGGAATCAGTGCGGCTAGCTGCTGAGCAATCATAGCAGCTATGTCAGGGTTGTAAGTTCCCTGATTGTTGCCAGCTGGAGCACCACCTGTTCTTGGTGGTCTACCCCTACCTCTGCCTTGTGGGGTCTCATCTTGATTGGCACTACGTGTGGCTCTTTGAGGCGGCATCTTCTAATCATAGAATGGTGTAAGCATGTAAGCTTTAGTAAACATGTAAACCTTAATCACTTTAAGATACACGTATGATTCCACTCATCAAGTTCCAATAACTCATGCTTTGGTCCATCAAGATCATCACGTAGCCACGTTTAAGCACATTCTTAGTATACCATGATGCTTATTTATAGGGTTCCCCGCAGCGTTCCCACCACATCCACGATGTACCTTGAATGACGCTTAAACCGGTTACACGACATCCTAATTTTCCTTAGCATCATCCCAAAGAATAACGTAATGTATGTGTAGAGAGTATCATCACTCCTTTACATTTCCTGTAGTCCACTTCCATTCTAAGCATTCAATCAGTTCCTTAGTTACTGAAATGCTAAGTGGAGGAATGTCTCATAAAGGATAAGATCAATGTCATGATTGGAAATACCATGAATGCTCAAAGTAGGACAGGACTTAAGTAATAGCAAGTGTTAATAATGTTTGTTACCCTTAACAAAGTCTTACTAGAATTATGATCCTATAACACCCTACGGTATAGAATAGAGAACTTGTGATACTCCTGATCGTTACCTCACGGTAAGATTTGCCAGACTTCTCATGCAGTGCGAATTGCAATTACGTGTGCACCCGTAATGGTAATTTCCTTGCATGGTCACCCTCGCTTCACTTACCCCAAGTTAACATCATAGTATTGTCAACACTCATCAAGCATGGTTCGTGTAATGTCCTCATGTCCATGAGCCATTAGTATTCCAATAGTAGTATGTAATAGCAAGTAAACTCCAAGCACGTAAGTACAATATGTCTAATGATAGTTGCCTATCGTTCATACTTTCAGGATTTCAGGCATAACCATGTTAGGGTCGGATTTAGTATCCGAGATCAACGCTACGCGTGATCACCGAGGTTCCCTTCTGTTTAGGTATCTCAACCAATGATATGATGTTGTGCGCATGCAAACATAAAGCTCTAGTATAACGGTATCCTGCGGAGAAAGACTAAGAGTAATAGTGTCTTCCTCAGGATAAGCAGATAGCAAGCACATATGTATAGAATCACATATAGAAACAAGAAGCAAGTATGGAGGAACATACATGTAATATCAAATGCAAGCCAGTCCTAGCATGCATTCTACATGAAGGTTCCTAGGTTAGAGTCTAGGTCAAGTGTATTGCCTAATTCTCTATAACCAATGGCTCTGATACCAGTTTGTCACACCCCCGCTGATAGCGGAAACACGGGGATGCGAGCTAGACGGGATCGTCATAACACATGGTTAACAATAGAGATGCAATATGTATGTAATTGATGACAAGCGTGTCATGACGACACCCGACACAAATGGAGACTTGTGTCGTGTTCAGTCAATGTTCACGACATCATAGCCGTAAGCATAAACAGAAACTTGTAATTGATTCACATAACGATTCACATAATCACAAAAATTTATTCTTGTATGTAATTCCCACAACCCGGGAAGAAGTATCAAAAGGAATGTTAATTGTTGATTGACTGCAACAATGTATAAAATATTGTTCATCATGTATGTTCAGTCTCAAAAATGCATCCTAGGGTCTCCCCTAAGGTAGCACTCCTAGATCTTTAGTTCTCATTTTCACCTGAAAAATATGCTCAAAATTGTCAACAATAATGTTGGTAAGCTTCGCAGGTTTGAATTGTAAACATGTAATTGATGCTGTATAATGTTTGTAGTGGAATACCATGCATACAGTTATAAGCAAGAAAAATCACATACCATGAGTTTTATACAACCAAACCTAATGACGTACACAAAGCAACTTGTCGGAATATATTCACCCAAGGCCCGTTCCTGGCAGTGTGATGTACTCACAAGTAACCATCTGTCAAGGGTGGGGGTGTCAACCCAGTAGTACTACTAATACCTATCCGTTGGTTCCAACACCGGAATTAATGGTTGTAAGAAGAACCACACAGTAAAATCATGTATGCATCAGATATGTGCTCACAAAATAGTATCATGTTGATTCCAAGTATGAAAATTGTATGTATGTTGTACAACATTGTAAAACGTGTGAGCATACTTTTCCCCATGTTTGTAAAAGATTGGAACAATTGTATAAGCATAAAAAGGGGCCACGAAACTCACTTGTTAAGTGGTAAGTATGTATGATGTAACTTCCCAAACTTGTATGTATGTGTGAACGGTCAATCACCTATTGACAGTTATGTTTAGCATTAATAATACGTCTAATGTTAACCATATTGTTTAGTTGGGTCGGGTCGTATCGGTTCGGTCGTGGGTAACTCTTGCACACAAACACGCACAATAGATCTTATGTAGATCCAAGCACTAGAAACGTTGCCATTGTCGATGATGTTTGGGTAAAAGTGTTATTGTTGTTAAAGAAATACTTGGTAAGCACTTGTGTTAGGAATCGTTTGTTGCTAATTATAAAATGTTAAGTTGATGTGTTTTGATATAACATTAATGAGTTTGATAGTGTTAATATCAATGATCGTCATTAACAATGGCAACCGTGTCGATGTCACCTTAACATCACATGACTACACACACCACACACAAGAAGAATTCACACACAATGACTCCAATTGCACGACAGGACTAGACGCATGACTGGACACTCCGTTCGCACGAATCAACTTTCAGTCATGCGAATCAGCTTCATTCGCACGACTGAATTCCCATTCGTGTGACTAAGCACTCAGTCGTTCAACACAGCACCCAATCGCACGAATCAACCATCCATTCGTACGATTTAACCCTCAGTCTGTGAATCAGCTTCATTCGTACGACCGAGTCTTCATTCGTACGACTGGATCTTCAGTCATGCGACACACACAGTCGTACACAATCATCTGCATAGACTCAATCACACACACTCTCAATCGCATGCATTCAATCGCACAACACACACATACGCATCGACTTAGTCGCACGACTCACCCCTGTCGCACCACTCAGTCGCACGATAGACTCAGACGCATGGACCCAGTCGCACGACTCAGTCAGTCGCACAGCTCAGTCGCCTGAAAGGCCCAGTCGCCCTGTACAGCAGGTCGCGACTGCTGATGCACCGAGCATTTCCAGCTGTTCCGGGCACGGGTTTCACACCTCAAGAATCTCCAAAATCCATATTCTAACATGTCTAGACAAGAAACACACACTAGAATGCAACACACAAGCCCACACGACCTCATGTGCTCGGATGAACCCGAACACCCGAAACCCTAGAAAACGCAGAAGTGAAATCGAGCAAGAAACGGGTTAAGCGAGGTTATCTACCTGCTAGAAGTGGGTATTTACGATGATAACGATTTTAGACGGCGAAAACGCAATAAACGCGCCCGATTTTGGTGCTAGTTAGAGAGGGAATGTGGAGAAAGAGGTGAAGAAGAAGAAGATGAAGTAAATGGGGCTAGGGTGGGTTGCTAAGTATTTATACCCAGCCCTAGTTTCCAAAATGACAAGTTTAGTCCCCGCACTTTGCCCCCGAGTCCCCAAACTTGTTTCGGTTGATAATGACGTAAATACGCGCGTTATATTAATTATAGTGAAGTATTTAATGTCGTTTGTAACTTGTATATTTTATTATTAATGATGTTTATATTATATAACATAATATAGTTAATAATGTCGGTGGTAATACCCGTAAGCGTTTTGGGCGATAAGGTTGCAAATAATGGTATCACGACTGTAACAGAAACCAAACAAGTATGATGTCCTCACAAATAGTCTATGAAGGTGAGGAATGAATGCTCTACGAATAGTTAGCGTAATTTCACATTAAATGACGGACCTTGAGGTGACGGATGTCACGATACTTTTTGGCATACATATCACATACACTAAGTATGTCATCATCATCATCTTCATCCCCTGTTCGACACACACCGGGAAAGGAACCCGAGATTCCTATCGTTCCTTCATCGTCTAGGAGTTATGGTTCAAGACTCTCCGTATTTATATCTAACATGTACTTTTTGGATGAGCCCTAAATTTAGCGAGACATGACTAATCTTGACAATTGGGACTGGAATCGCACTACACTAATTAGGGTGCTGGAAAAGAAGAATGTTCCATGTATGATCCCTACTGTGACTAGCGACACCATATTATACCTTCTACCATGCACATCTCATAGGGCTATCGCTGCTTTGATGGTCCCACAAGATTGACTACAACTAGTATCCAAGGAGAAATTTAAAACGTTCGACACGAGATAGCAGCACCACAGCAGAGTGTATGAGAAGATGGAAGACTCATTGCTGGATATGAAAGGATGCAAGGATGGTCTGACATGAGAGATCTAGGCTCTGTGTGGACAGGTTGCTGACTTGATGGCTACTCTTTTTTTCTTAGTTGTAGTTTTGTCCCATTAATTTTTCCTGGCAAGGTTTTAAACAAGGTAATATCTTCGAACACATTAAGCTGATAACCAACAAAAATGTTATAAATATTATTTAGAGTAGGGTTATAATAAAAATGATGTGTCTAAAAATGCTAATAAAGATTGTATGCTTGACATGTGTCATTCTATTATTTTAAAAAGAATACCATTTGATCATTGTATCAAATACATCAGCTCATTGTGTCTTATACGTTCATTGTATCATATATTTTACATCATTTGTTATGAGTATTAAGAATTTGTGTTTTACGTTTTACATTATTTTGTGTATTTTTGTCTTTGTTTTTATAGATTATAAACTTGTTATATATCATTGTGTTTTAAAATTAGTACATAATGACATACTTTCAAAAAAAACATTATTTTTTAATCTTGAAGATAACACCACCTTGTGTTATATTTGTTAATTTTTAATAGATTATATAAACTTGTTATCTATTATTGTGTCTTATCATTAATAGTAAACAATTATGTTATTTCACCAATTTATTTTTTAAAACTCATACTGTTTAAAATAACACAATGATGATCAAAAGATAAAATGAGACATAGTCTTATTTGGTCATTGTTTTTAAGATATTAGATTAATTAGTTGTTAATTTATTATTATGTTTTACATATTAGAGATACATAACAATGTTATTCTATCATTATATTTTTTTCAAATTTCGACATTTTAGAAAAACACAATAGTTTTTACAAAACACAATAACTAACTAAAAGACACAATAAACTGCACTAAATACACAATGATTAGATATGAACATAATAACATAAATTTTTTTATCTTTTATATAACAATACTATACTCGTTTTAAAGTTAAAAATATTTGTTTTTATGGTGTAATTTTATAAAAAAAATAATGTCAAAAATAAAAATTATGAACGTTTTAAAAATATAGAGCAGCTTATAAAAATTCAACAAAATTGGATATTACTAAAATATATCTCTAACAAACTTTTGCCTACAATTTGATTTTAACCATTAATTAAATAGATTGATGGTGGAGATTATTTAAATTGAGTTAATTACATGATTGGTCCTTGTGATTTGCCCATATTATAATATTGGTCTCAACTTTTGAGAAATTATAGGTTTAGTCCAAACTATTTGCCAAATCATAACACGATTGGTCCATGACACTAGCCTCCGTTAAGTTTTTTTGGTTAAATGAATATAAAAAGACCAAAATACCACTTATTTTTAAAGTAATAATAAAGTTGTTAGTGCTTCTTGAAAGATTAACATTTTGTCTTTATGTGTCTTCTTATGTTTTTGTCATAGTATAGGGACTAGTTTTTTAATTAGTTAGTTCCTTTGTTTATTGATAGTATATATAGCTTAGACTTGTGTAGGTTAGATAGACTTGAACGAATCTGCTACTTACACTTTGTAACTGTCTTTGCTATTATCAATAAACTCTATTAATATTTGTTGATATTGTGCTTTGACTTGATCACTGTGTTTGTATTTCATTGAATTGTTCACTAATATCATCACAGATCTATACATTTGATCCTATCAAATGGTGTCAGAGCTGTTGGTTGAGTGAATTGAGTTTTTGTCGAACTTTGAAAACTCATGTTTCACTTAATTCTGTGATTGATAAGCAATTTAATTGAAATATTGTGGATTTCAGTTGTGTTTCATCATCAGAAACATGAATTGAACCACAATTAGCAGTCAAATTCATCAAAGCTCAGAGAATTAGACGAATTTGGGTTCAAAAAGTCTTCATATTTGTCAAACTGAAATTTGAGAGATTCACTGATTTGTTGTTAATAATCAAAGAAATTTAAGTTAGAAGATTGATTATCTGTATTAAATCTACTTAATTGGAAGATTTCAATCCAATTCATCAAGTTTTGATTGATTTAGAAAAAATAGAGTTCGATACATTCATAAGAACAGGATGAATGTGACGCATTAGGGTTGAAAACTGCTGAAAATTGCCTAAGTATTTAGGCGCTTGACAACTGTTCAGGCGCTTTACAACTGTGTAGGCGTTTTCAAGTTAGGCGTTTTACAACTGTTGAGGAGTATTTCTACTATTTGAGCTTTTTGGAATTACTCAGAAATTAAGTAATTCTAGACGCATCAAAACTGTTGAGACGCATCAGAACTGTTTAGGCGTTTTTAACTCCCAGGCGTCTGAAAATTGTTTAGGCGCATCAACTTTAGGCGTTTTGGAAATTTTTCTAAGGCAATCACTTTGACGGTTCTTGTTCAAATTCAGGAGTTCCACAACTGTTGGGATGTTTCTAGACTGTTCAGGCGCATCATCACTTAACACTTAGAAATTCTTTTTAAAAAAATTGGAAAATCCAAAAAAAAATTTAATTCATTTCTTTAATTCAAAAACTTAAAAATTAACAAAAAATATAAGAATAGTGAAATCAGAATATTCAAAAAATAGAGTTCCTAAACTTAAAAATTTGTAAGGCCCCGTTCCCGGGCAGCTCACAGTTACTCATTCATCGCACATAAAACATTTTAAAACATACATTTACTTTGCAGCGGGATTTAAAACTTTCATTAATAACTAAAAACATGTCATTTCATTACATTACAACATTTGTTTTCATCTCAAAATACAATGACCTGTCAAAATATGGATGCCAGCCTCAAAACGCTCCCAGTAGCTTATGCATCCATGCCTGCAACTCCTCAGCACCAACGAATTACCTGCCAACTATCATGCATACAAAAGTCAGTGACGCTGAGTGAGTTCGAGTTTTATAATAAAATACTTTACTTTCTTCAAAACCAATCATTACATTCAACCGTGGTCGTACATCATACATACATTCATTCTATATATTCTTTATTCATTCCGTTCTTTTATTCACTTTTGTATTCATATTATCGTTCATACTTCTCACTATCTTTTACTTTCTTTTTCTCTTACTTTCTTTTTCGTACTTTACGTTCGTCAGTTTTCATACATCATACATACATACTCATAATAATTATTATTATCTTCATCATCTTTCGTTCATTCATTCATATCGCACTTTCGTACATCATTTGTTATCTTTCACTTCTATCTAGATCTTGTCAAGCTTTACCCTCTCCATGACACGCAGCCACGATTGCTGAGGTCAAATGACAAGGATCCCTTTTCGTACTTTATATTATATCTCGTTAACGTTCAATTCATGCATTCCTTCGCTCATTACTCATAATTACTCGAATCTTGTCTCATTCAATATCCCCGACTCATGCTCCAAAGCTGATGCTGTGCCGGGGCCTGTACACAATCCCCCGACTCATGTCCAAAGACTAACACAACACCGAGATACATGACAAAGATCCCATTCGAGTTAATCACATGGATTGAACTCTATCCGAGTCTGTTGTAACACAAAGTCGCTCACCTCATTATCTCGTCTCATGCAATACCCCCGACTCATGTCCGAAGACTGATACTGTGTCGGGGCCTGTAATCAAACCCCCGACTCATGTCCGAAGACTGCCACAGTACGGGGTATGTGACACGGATCTCATCATCCGTCACTTCCATACTCACCATTCATTATTTCATGGTTTTTTGTTCCGTACTTTATCGTATTCATTCGTTTGTACTTTATCATTATCTTTCACTTCGTTGCATAATACTTTATGTTCATTAATTTATTCATTCATTCATCACACCACGTAAAGTCATACATAATGTATATAAAACATAATACATACGTTTTAAAGTTCTTTAACAAAGAAAGATAACATATCACCCACACACATACACATCATAATCACCATCATGTCATCATGCACACATCAAGCATAAGTCATCATAACAGATCCTACCTCAATCATTTCTTTCATAAGGCCCCTTAGAAATCCTAAGTCTCAAACTAGGCGTATGGAATACCTTAGGTGCATCAGCAGAAAATTCTAAGGTAAAAGCCTCTGGGCGCATGGGCACTATGCATCAATTCTTGGCCATAATCAAACTCTAAAACATACATACACATATTATTTTCTAACATACAGCTATAAACCCACGGTTTTTTTAAAAATGTTAACTTGGTATGCATAATAGCCCCAAACACTTTAAAATTAGTAAAAGAGGGGTTCTAGAAACTCATGTGAAACAATCTTTCAGTAGCTCACTTCAAATCTGAGACTCACCTTCAAATTCAGCCCCTCAGTCCCGAGAACAGACACAAATCACCAAGAACTTCGGTTTAGAACTCGAAACCCAGCTGAAACCGAACTCATATAAAAGAAAACTCACCTTTTCAGCTGCTTCTTCCTCTTTCTCTCTCTAGAACCGAGAGCTTCTCTCTCTTCTTTCTTCCTTTCAGCCGAATGAAGATGGTGAAGAAGGGATGGGCGGCCATGCCCCTTTAAACCTTAAAATAATAAGGTTTGTACCTTGTACACTTTATCCCCCTCCACTTGTTCCCATTATCTATTCTTTCTATTTACTTTCTTTCTTTCATTTAAATAAAAATTCAGGGTGGTACAAAATTGTAACACCGGATATTTTCTTTGAAACCGACGAAAGAAGAGAAAGAAATAAAGTCCAAAGTGGGGACCAAAACTCGCGAAAACGCGAGAAAGTTTGGAAGAGAAGGGAATAAGAGGGAGGGCAGCCCACACCCTCCCCACATCTCCAAAATTAGAAAGAATAGAGAAAGAAGAGAGAAAAAGGAAGAAAAGAGAGAAAAAGAGTTGGTTCGGGTGGATTCAAGTGTGAAAAATCATCGTGTAGCGGGTCTATACAAAGCTCTTCTCCTTCTGTAGTTTGTGTGAGTTTTAGAACCCCTATTTACTCATTTTCAACTGATTTGGGGCTGGAACACATAGTAAACCCGTTTGTATATGTGTGTGTTTGACCCATTGGGTGATTGGGTTCGGGATGAACTGCATTCTGCATCAGTTAGGGCTAGGCGACCAACTAAAGGCCATACGGCCGACTGGAGTGCGATTGAAGTCCATTCGCACGATTGAGGTTCAGTCGCACGACTGGGGTTCTAGTCGCATGGGGGGTCATGCGACTGAGAGCCTATTCGCATAGGTGCTCATTCGCATAGTGTTCAACCGCCTGAGGTCCATTCGCATAGTGTTCATTCGCACGATTGAGGGTCCATTCGCACGATTGGTGTTCATCCGCATTGGAGTTCATCCGCAGTGGTCCATTCGCATGATGTTCAGTCACATGGAGGCCATGCAACTGAAGGGTGCCCATACACCTAAATAGGGCTGTTGTACCCGAGGAGGAACATAGTTAAAGTACTGACTTTCGGGGAAAGTGCAGATGTAAGTTTATGTGGTAGTTCCCGTAAATACATGTAAGATGACCATTGAGGTCTTAGAGGGTAAATTGGGCATGATGATGTTGCATGTTTATGCATGATGTATGCTTCGCATAGTGTTCAACCGCCTGAGGTCCATTCGCATAGTGTTCATTCGCACGATTGAGGGTCCATCGCACGATTGGGGTTCATCCGCATTGGAGTTCATCCGCAGTGGTCCATTCGCATGATGTTCAGTCACATGGAGGCCATGCAACTGAAGGGTGCCCATACGCCTAATTGGGCGTTGTACCCGAGGAGGAACATAGTTAAAGTACTGACTTTCGGGGAAAGTGCAGATGTAAGTTTTGAATGGTTGTTCCCGTAAATACATGTAAGATGACCATTGAGGTCTTAGAGGGTAAATTGGGCATGATGATGTTGCATGTTTATGCATGATGTATGCTTCGTATGTATGATGATGCCGTGTATGATGATGCTATTGTGTATGTTGATGTTCCTTATTATAGTGTACGTTTATCTTTCCGTGACTCTACGTGTTATGTTAAAGAATGAAACGAAAGTATTATGTAACATAAAGTGGAAGATAATGAAAGAGGAACATGATGAATGAATGCATGCATTAATAAAGAATGAGAGTAAGAAAGGCTTTCAAGCATATATAGGAGGTGAGCGACCTTGTTGTCGTAACAGACTCGAAATGGAATCCTTGTCTTTTGACCTCTGTAATCGTGGATGGTGCTACAAAGAGGGTAAAGCTTGACACAATGATTAACCATTTGTATAGAACCATTGCTGTATATCCTAGGTACCGTGGCCAGGAGGTGCGTTGCACTATTATAGAAGGTCTATGATAGGCCTTGGCCCAGTACCACGAAACAGAAGGGTATTGCATATGGCAATGGTACACCTAAACTTTACCTTAGGTACTGTGGCCTGGAGGTGCGATGCAACGTATAGAAGGTCTATGATAAGCCTAGGTCCAGTACCACGATACAGGAGGGTAAGGTTTATGGGTGATGGAAAGAAAAGAGGTAATGATGAAAGAGTAAGTATGAAAAGAAACTATTATGAATGGACGAAAGTTAATGTAATGAACGAATGAAAATAACGAACAGACGAAATGTAATAACGGAGTACGAACAGGATCCTTGTCACTCGACCTCCGTAATCATGGCTGAGTGCCATGAAGAGGGTAAAGTTTGACAAGATCTTGATAGAAGTAAAAGATAATGGATGATGAAGATAATAATGATATTATCTATGTGCACGTATGATGTATGATTGCGTGAAAGTAAAGAAACGGTTTAATGAAAGAAAAGCATTTTATTTATAAAACTAAACTCACTCAGCTCAGCACGCTGACTTTTTATGTATTCTAGTTGGCAGGTAAAGTTGCTGAGGATGGCACAGGGCGGCTACTCAGCTTATTTTGGATGGCATTCTTTGTGTAATGTTTTTGCACTATAATACGAACAAATGATGTTTGTAATGAATGTTGTATTAACTTGAAAAAGCATTTATATTGAAATGAAATGTTATTTTACTGATTCCGCTGCAATGTTTATTAAAGTTAATGAAATTATATGTTTTAAGAGCGATGAATGGCCAGCTGTAAGCGTCCCGGGAACGGGGCTTACAAGTTGGTATCAGAGCCAAAGTTTAAGTGAAATGGGTAAATTTTCAGAATAAACCTTAACTTAAACTGAAAATGGGACGTAAAGGGAAGGGATGCCAACCTGAGTTGCTGCGTGCCATCAGGTATTTTCTTAATGATAACGGTATTATGTGCGCATGGTATGTGGTATTTGTTGTATGTAGATTTAAATATTGATGTAGTCAGGACAGGTAATGCTTGGGGTATGAAGAGTAAAGTAAGTGGCTAATCACAACTGGCCACTGTAATTAGGGACTTACTATACTTGACATAAACTGACCTGTTCCCTTCAATGACCGTGTTGGCGTTTGAATCTTTCAGTGTGTGATAGAGGATGGCCGGTGGTAGATCATCTAAAGCCTCGCGTGGTGGGCTTGCTGCTGCATCACGACCCAAAAGAGGCAGGCCTAGAGCTGAAAAGGTGGTTTCTGAAGAACCCGAGACCCCTCATCCGGAGGGTGTAGATGAGAGCGCCAATCTGTGAGCCTCGGTAAAGGAGGCTGTGTGGAGGAGGTCATCAAGCCATGCAGATGATCTTACGTCGGTCTGTGGTGACTGAAGTGTTAAGGCTGTAAGGGAAGGAGAGCAGAAATAGAGGAACAGGTCCTCGGGAGGACGGGAACACCAGAGCCTGAAACGGTTCCTTTGGATGATGAAGAAGAGGAAGAAGAGGAGCCTGCGCCGGAGGCGGCACGAGGCTGTAACTATGGGGCATTTCAATGATGCAAGCCCCCTACTTTTGATGGAAATGGTACTGCTGCTGCTCACGATAGGTGAGGGAAATGGAAGCTGTTCCGAATATCAGCGAGTGCCAGGAGGACCAAAAGGTGAAGTTTGCTGCCCATTCTTTTGTGGACTCGGCTTTATGCTGGTGGGGCAACATAGTCCAAACCGAGGGTAGCAGGGCCATTAGGAGAGGAGATGTTCAGAACTGAAAGAAGTTGGTTATTGAGGAGTCTTTCCTCACCGGGAGATGGATAAGGTTGGGAGGGAGTTCCTGCAACTGGAGGCGGGAACCATGACACACCAACAGTACACCACAAAGTTCAACGAGATGGCACGTCTGGTGCTGGATCAGGTGACGCCCTTGTCATGAAAGATTAACAGGGTACATTCAGGGTTTGCCGGCGGATATTCACAGGCACATGATCACGCCCGACCGAGCACGTTTAGGTTGGCGGTGGACTTGGCAGGGAGGTTGTATGATGAGAGGGATGTAGTGGAGGTGACAGAAGGTAATAAGAAGGGTAGTGGTGATCGAAACTGGAGAACCCCCCAAGTGTAACAAGAAGGCACGGGGGGATGACCGTCGTGTAGTCACATCAGGTGCAGGAATGAAGAAGTGCGGTAGTGTGGGAGAGAGCAAAGTGGGAATGTAGACTGGGGTTGAACGTGTGCTTCAGATGTGGGAAGCCGGGCATATAGCCAGGGACTGTCATGCAGTCTGGTGCTTTAACTGTGGTGCGGAGGGCCACGTGACTAAGGATTGTAAGAAGCCTAGGGCTGAGGGTTCCAGAGTGAAGAAGTTGGGAGGTGAAGGACGAGGGCGAGCGCCAGGCCATTCACCATGACACAAGAGGAGGCTAGGACGGACCCTGATGTTGTGTCTAGTACGTTTCTGGTGAACCAAACTTTAGCTTCTATGTTATTTAATTCAGGTGCCAGTAGAAGTTTTATTTCTGCTGCTTTCTGTGCTAAACTCCTGTTAGTAGTAGATGTGTTGACGTGCCTTTGATGTAGAAACTACCATAGGCAAGTCTACCAGGATTTCTGAGATGATAGAGAACTGTGATGTGGAATTAGAAGGTCATAAGTTTCTGTTAGACCATTTGTGATGATACTAGGTTGTTTTGATTTGGTTCTTGGGATGGATTGGCTGGTGGACTTCGAGGCGAATATAGTGTGTCGAAAGAAGATGATTCGTTGATAGCGCCTGACGGGAGTTCGGTAAACTGTTTATGGGGATCAGGTCATAACGATCCCGAAGGTAATCTCAATGGTGGTGGCAAAGAAAGTGTATGAGGCGTGGATGTAGCACCTACTTGTGTTATGTAAAGGATGCGGAAACGCCAACACCATAACTATCCATGTTCCGGTTGTGTGTGACTTCCAGACGTGTTCCCAGAAGACTTATGATGGGTGCCACCTTACTGAGAGATTGAGTTTCAGATTGATCTGATACAAGGTGCCCAACCGGTTGCCAAGGCACCTTATCTGTTGGCTCTGACGGAGATGAAAGAGTTGAGGCACAGTTGCAAGAGCTGCTTGACAAGGGGTTTATTAGACCGAGTATCCCTCCTTAGGGTGCCATGGTCTTATTCGTAAAGAAGAAAGAAGACGGTAGCATGAGGATGTGTATAGACTACATGAGCTGAATAAGTTGACGGTGAACAATCGGTACCTGCTACCGAGGGAGTGATGATTTGTTTGATCAGCTTCAAGGTGCCAGTTGGTTTTCACGGATAGACCTTCGATCTAGTTGTCATTAGCTAAAGGTGAAAGAGCAGGATATTCCTAAACAGCTTTTCGCACGCGTTACGTCACTACAAGTTTCTTGTCATGTCTTTTGGTTTGACCAATGCGCTAGCTGCTTTTATGGACTTTATGAATCGAGTGTGTCAGCCGATGTTGGATAAATCAGTGATTTGTGTTTATTGATGATATCCTGATTTATTCGAAGAGCAAGATGGAGCACGCCGGTCACATTCGAGAGGGGTTGGAGACATTGAGAAAGGAGAAGTTGTATGCCAAGTTCTCCAAATGCACGTTCTGGTTGCGCGAGGTTCAATTCTTGGGTCACGTGGTGAATCCGGAGGGAATTATGGTGGATCCGGCAAAGGTGGAAGGTGAGCAGGTGATGCAATGAAGTCTCCAAAGACGCCATCCGAGATCCGTAGTTTCTTGGGTTTGGCGGGCTATTACAGAAAATTCATTCAACACTTCTCTAAGATCGCTTCTCCACTAACCAAGTTGACCCAGAAAGATGTAAAGTTATGTAAGGTCAAGCTCAGGAGAAGGCATTTGAGGAATTGAAGGTTAGGTTGACCAAGCTCCTGTATTGTCATTACCCGATGGAAGTGAAGATCTGGTGGTTATTCTGATGTTTCCTACACGGGGTTGGGATGTGTTTTAATACAGAGAGGAAAGGTTATAGCTTACGCATCCGACAGTTGAAGGTGCATGAGGTTAACTACCCTACTCATGATTTGGAGCTCGCAGTCGTGGTCTTTGCGTTAAAGATTTGGAGGCACTACCTGTATGGGACGAAGTGCACCATATTCACTGAGCATAAGAGGTTGAAGTATTTATTCGAGCAGAAAGACCTGAACATGAGGCAGAGGAGATGGTTGGAGCTTATAAAAGATTATGATTGTGAGATCCATTATCATCCGGGCAAAGCAACGTGGTGGCGGATGCCCTTAGTCGAAGGAAAGGCCCGAGCCGATTCGGGTGAAGGCGTACCAGCTGATCATGACCTCTGATGTTATGAAGCAAGTCAAAGAGTTTCAAGATGAGGCCTTAAAAGAAGATCATCTTAACTCTGAAAGGATGAGAGTTATGGTTGTAGAATGGGTGAAAACACACTTGGTGTTAAAACCCGATTCGAGCGAATGTGGATTCCTCATTTTGGGGATCTACGGGTAAAGATTATGGATGAAGCTCACAAGACTTGATACTCTATCCATCCCGGTGCTACAAAGAGACCAATACATGTATAAAGAGTGAATTGGTACGGGTAGATGAAGCTGGCGTGGTGGAGTATGTGAGTAAGTGCCTTACTTGCTTGCAAGTGAAGGCCGAGCATCAAAAGCCGTATGGAAAGATTCAACCTTTGGTATACCGGAATGGAAGTGGAAGCACATCACCATGGATTCATTACGAAGCTGCCGCGTACTCCGAAAGGGTATGATGCTATATGGGTAATTGTAGACCGCTTGATGAAGAGTGCTCACTTCCTCCTGATGCGCGAGACATATTCATCCGAGAGTTGGCGGATCTTTCATTAAGGAGATTGTGACTCGTCACAGTGTGCCGGTTACTATTGGAAATTCTGATCGTGGACACCCGGCTTATCATCCCCAGACTGATGGTCAGTGAGAAAGGACCATTTAGACATTGGAGGACATGCTTCGGGATGTGTGATCGATTTCGGGGGAAGTTGGGATGACCACTTACCTTTAGCTGAATTCTCATACAACAACAGCTATCATGCCAGCATTGGTATGCCACCTTATGAGATGCTATACGGTAGGAGATGCAGAACCACCGTTTGCTAGGGTGATATTGGTCATAAAGAGTTAGGGAGCGTCAAGGTGATCGAGGCTACGACTGAAAAGCATGAAAGGATAAAGGCCTCATGAAGGCAGCCAAAGATAGACAGAAGTCGTATGCCGATAAACGACGCAGGCTGATTGAGTTCTAGGCGGGTGACCGCGTTATGTTGAAGGTCTCACCTTGGAAAGGTATCATTCGTTTCCGAAAGCGGGGCAAAGTTGAGCCCGAGATACGTTGGCCCTTTCCGAATCATTGCTTGAGTAGGAGAGGTGGCCTATAGATTGGAGTTACCAGATGAGTTGAGTGGAATTCACCCGACATTCCACGTATCTCATCTAAGGAAGTGTTTGGCAGATGAAGATATGATTGTTCCACTGGAGGATATCGAAGTAGACGAACGGCTCAATTATGTGGAGCAACCAGTGGCAATCATCGATCGAAAAGAGAAGAGGCTGAGAAATAAAGTGGTTCCTCTTGTGCGTGTACAGTGGAAGCACAGGAAGGGATCCGAGTCAACGTGGGACACCGAAGAAGAATGAGAAACATTACCCATGTTTATTTGAGGAATGACAGGTTTCGGGGACGAAACCTATATAAGGGGGTTGGACTTGTAACACCCAGATATTCTTTGAAATTGACGAAAGAAAAGAAATAAATAAAGTCTAAAGTCAGGGGAACAAACTCGCCAAAATGATAGAAAGTTCGGAAGAGAAGGAGAATAAGAGGGGAGGGCAGCCCACTCCCTCCCCACATCTCCAAAATTCAGCAAGAAGAGAGAAAGAAGAGAGAAAAGGAAGAAAAGAGAGAAAAAGACTTGGTTCGGGTGGATTCAAGTGTGCAAAATCATCGTGTAGTGGGTCTAGACAAAGCTCTTCTCCTTCTTGTAGTTTATGTGACTTCTAGGACCCCTATTTACTCGTTTCAACTGATTTAGGGCTGGAACACATAGTAAACCCGTTTTTGTATGTGTGTGTGTTTGACCCATTTGGGTTGTGTTGTGTGTGATGCGTTTGGAGTATTTTCTGGGCTTGTGTGTGCTAGAATGGTGTTGTAGCATGCATTCCTAAGGTTTAGGATGTTTGAATTGGGCTTAGAATGGGTTTGGATGAGCTTGGAGGTCGAAAATGGCAGATTGGGTTCGGGATGAACTGCATTCTACATCAGTTAGGGCTAGGCGACCGACTGAAGCCCATATGGCCGACGGAGTGTGCTTGATGTCCCTTGCACGATTGAGGTTCAGTCGCATGACTGGGGGTCCAGTCGCATGGGGGGTCATGCGACTGAGAGCCCATTAGCATAGGTGCTCATCGCATAGTGTTCAACCTCATGAGGTCCATTCGCATAGTGTTCATTTGCACGATTGAGGGTCCATTCACACGATTGGGTGTTCATCCGCATTGGAGTACATCCGTAGTGGTCCATTCGCATGATGTTCAGTCGGATGGAGGTCATGCGACTGAAGGGTGCCCATACGCCTAAATAGGGTTGTTGTACCAGAGGAGAAAAATAGTTAATGTACTGACTTTCGGGGTGCAGATGTAAGTTTTGATGTGGTAGTTCCCGTAAATACATGTAAGATGACCATTGAGGTCTTAGAGGGTAAATTGGGCATGATGATGTTGCATGTTTATGCATGATGTATGATTCGTATGTATGATGATGCCTGTATGATGATGCTATTATCTATGTTGATGTTCCTTATTATAGTGTATGTTTATCTTTCCATGACTCTACGTGTTATGTTAAAGAATGAAACGAAAGTATTATGTAACGTAAAGTGGAAGATAATGAAAGAGGAACATGATGAATGATTCATGCATTAATAAAGAATGAGAGTATGAAAGGCTTGCAAGCAAATATAGGAGGTGAGCGACCTTGTTGTCGCAACAGACTCGAAATGGAATCCTTGTCTTTTGACCTCAGTAATCGTGGTTGTGTGCTATGAAGAGGGTAAAGCTTGACACGGTGATTAACCATTTGTATAGAACCATTGCTGCATATCCTAGGTACTGTGACCAGGAGGTGCGTTGCACCATTATAGAAGGTCTATGATAGGCCTAGGCCCAGTACCACGAAACAGAAGGGTATTGCATATGGCAATGGTACACCTAGACTTTACCTTAGGTACTGTGGCCAGGAGGTGCGACGCACCGTTATAGAAGGTCTGTGATAGGCCTAGGTCCAGTACCACGATACAGGGGGTAAGGTTTATGGGTGATGGAAAGAAAAGAGGTAATGATGAAAGAGTAAGTATATAACAAGAAAGAATGATGAATGAACGAAGCTAAAGTAATGAACGAATGAAAGTAAAGAACAGATGAAATGCATAAAGAGTACGAAACAGGATCCTTGTCACTCAACCTCCGTAGTCATGGCTGAGTGCCATGAAGAGGGTAAAGTTTGACAAGATCTAGATAGAAGTAAAAGATAATGGATGATGAAGATAATAATGATATTATCTATGTGTACGTATGATGTATGATTACGTGAAAGTAAAGAAAAATGAAAGTAAAGCATTTTATTTATAAAACTAAAACTCAGCAGCGCGACTTTTTATGTGTTTCAGTTGGCAGGTAAAGTTGCTGAGGATGGCACAGGGTGGCTACTCGGCTTATTTTGGATGACATTCTTTGTAATGTTTTTGCACTGTAATACGAACAAACGATGTTTGTAATGAAAGTTGTATTAACTTGCAATAGCATTTATATTGAAATGAAAAGTTATTTTACTGATACCACTGCAATGTTTATTAAAGTTAATGAAATTATATGTTTTAAGAGCAATGAATGGCCGGCTGTAAGCGTCCCGGGAACGGGGCCTTACAAAAATAGAACAGATTTCAAAAATTGGTCACTAAGGTTAAAACATCATTTGAATTCCATTGACACTGATCTTTGGAAATCTATTAAAAAAGGACCATACATTCCTTTAACCACTGATGGGCCTGACAGGGGTTTTGTCTATACTAAAGATTCACAAGAACCCTACCCTGAAGATGGTTTGCAAGGTGATGATTTGAGAAAGGTCAAGAATAATATCAAAGCATACTCATTCATATGTAAAGGACTACCTTTGGAAGTTGTAGCAAGGCTTGATGGATATCTGTAACACCCGGATATTTTAAGTGGTTGTGAAAAAGAGAATAAAAGTGGAAATGCCATTTAACCCAAAGATGAGGGGTTAAAAGTGACAAAAGTACAAAAACTATAATAATTAGTTCAAATGGTGGCATGGGCGCCCATGTTGCCTACACCCTTCATCCTCATTCGACATTTAGAGAGAGAAAGAGCAGAGAGTTTGGTTTCTAGAGAGAAGAAGATGAAGAATTCGGGTTCAAGGTAAGAATTCTTGTTTTGAGTTGTTTTTAGTCAGCATATGGCTGGCTATATGCTTATGTGTGTTTATGTGTGTTCGAATGTGTGTTTGGTGGGTTTCTAGGTGTTAGAATCATCTGAGAAGCTCAAGAGAAGAGTTTAAACTTGAGAGCAACAAAGGTGAGTTCTAGACCCCGTGTTTTTACTTGTTTTATAAATTCTTGGGGCTGAATATACTATATAAACTATTTTTACAAATGTTTTATATGTACCCGTAAGTACCCATGCATTTATAATGATGTTCATAAATGTTTTATGTTGTGTTCATGCTTAGAATGGTATAAGTAACCTTAGAACAGGATAATATAATGCTTCGGACTGGAAAAATTTAGAAATATGTACAACAAGTTGGCCATGCGTCCAAATAGGGCTCATGCGCCCAAAATTGCCATAGAAAGTTTCTAAGTCAACCCATACGTCCAAACAGGCCCAACCGCCCAAACAGTGCCTCCATACGTCTGGAAAATAACTTAGAATTTCTAAGTGATGGTCCATGCACCTGAACAGTAGCCTATGCGTCTGAAATGGTTCAGACGCCTAAGTGTTGAAACGCCCAAATAGTGCACATGCGCTTAAACAGGCCTCATGCGCCTGCATAGTACTCATGCGCCTAGAATGCTTAGGTTAATTTCTGAAATTTTGAGAAAAACAGAATCCTTAGGGTTTGACCCAAGTTTGATTTAGGGTTTTTAATTCTATTATATTTGAATTATTATAAGTTGTTCCTATGGTCATAGTAATTAACATTGTGTGACTTATGTGGTGTGTATATGATCATAAATGCAAGTATTATCTTAACAACGAGAAAGATTAATGATAAAGAAAAGTGGAACATAATTAAAATGCTAAAAGCCTTGCAAGCATATAGGAGGTGCACGACCATGTTGTCGTTAGCTCAACTGTGATGCGGGTTAGCTACCGCAAAGGATGCACACAGGGTCAATCAATTGAGATTGGCGGACCTTTGTAGCATACCCTAGGTGACTAGGTCAGCCTTGTGTACAGTGATCATAGTCTATTGATAGACCAGAGGCCCCGCACCAGTTTCCCCGCGTATATAGTTTAGGGTATTGCTCATTGGTCCATATAGACAGTGAAGATAAAGTTAAAGAGTATGAAATAAACAAAGGAACACAGTAGAGAAAGAAAGAAAGCACTACCTTGTTGCATAGTTGATGCATGCTCACGTACAAGAGTAAGAGAAGTATTTTTATAAAAGAGTTTTTTATATATACGCATAAACGAGGTATTTTAATACTTTCAAAACTAGGACTCACTCAGCTACGCTGACTTTTATACATTTCAGTTGGCAGGTAATCATTGTTGAGGATGGCACGAGAGTGAAGCTACTCGGCAGGAAAAGACTGACATCCATTCCTATGATATGATATTGTTGTTTTGTAATACAATTAAACAATCTTTTGTAACTTAACCCCCCCATTGTATTGCTTAACAACAGTACCTATTAATAATAGAGAATGGCTTTTGCTAACGTAATTCCGCTGTTATTTTATTAAATGTATATTAATATGTATCTATGACGCAATGAATGACCATCTGGGAGGTGTCCGGGAATGGGGCTTACAAGTTGGTATCAGAGCCATAGTTTAAGTGAATTGGGTAAAATATTTTCAAAACCTAAATTTAAACTAAAAATGGGACAGATAGAGGGATGTCAGTCCGAGTAGCTACGTGCCATCGGGTATTTCTTTCCTTAAAGATAATCGGTATTATGTGCGTGTACTATTCGACTTATGTGTTCTTAGTAGATTTAGATACTGATGTAGACAGGACAGGAAATGCTTAGGGTGTGAAGAGTAAAGTAAGTGGCTAATCATAACTGGCACTGTAATTAGGGACTTACTATAATTGACATAAACTGAGCCATTGCCTTGAATGACTGTGTTAGTGTTTGAATCTTATAGCGTTTAGGAAATGGCTGGACGAAAATCTTCCAAGGCTTCTAGAGGTGGAGGTCATCCACGTGTGACTTGGAGTAGTGCTAAGGCTCCTGAGACGACTCATGAGAACCCTAAGGTTCATGACCGAAGTGAGGAAAATGAGAATGCTAGCTTAATGCCTCATCTAGGGAGACGATTGCTGATGAGGTACGCCAGGTCATCCAGACAGTTTTACCGTCTGTAGTGACTGAAGTCATCAGAGCTGTGAGGAATGAGGAGAGGAAGGAGAAGGAAGATAGGAAGGGGTCAACAGGCATAGAAGGCAAAGGGGAGGAGGACGACCAGAGCCTGTGACCATGTTGTCTGGCGAAGAGGAGGCTGATTTAGTAGGGGTGATGACCAAGGGTACAGTTATGGGGCATTCCAAAGGTGCAAGCCCCCGACCTTCGTGGCAATGGTAATGCCGCTACCGCTCACTATGGGTGAGGGAGATGGAGGCAGTGTTGGAAATCAATGAGTGTCATGAAGACCAGTAGGTGAAGTTCGCGACTCACTCTTTTGTCGACTCAGCGTTATGTTGGTGGGACAACATTGTCCAAGCTGAGGGTGCCCGAGCCACTGGGAAGATGCGATGGAAGGAATTGAAGCAGTTAGTGATCGAGGAATTCTATCCTCAACGGGAACTCGACAGGATCGAGAGAGAGTTCCTGCAACGAGGCGGGGGGACCATGACCAACCAGCAGTACACCACTAAATTTAACAAAATTACAAGGCTGGTACCAGATCAGTTGACGCCAGTGTCAAGGAAAATCAAGAGGTACATCCAGGGACTGCCGGATGATATTCGCAGGCATCTGATCGCTACTCAGCCAGGTACCTTTCGATCGGTGGTGGACTTGGCGGGTAGGTTGTACGATGAACGGGTAGAGGCGGTGGTAGAGGTGAGGAAGACGAGTGGTGGTGATAAGAACTGGAACGGGAAAGGATTGGACGTGGTGGTTTCACTCCAAACAACAAGAGGATGAAGGTGGATGACCGTAGGGTATCGTCAAGCTCAGGGCTGAAGAAGTGTGGCAAATGTGTAAGGGAGCATACCGGAGAGTGTAGGTTGGGACTGAATGTATGCCTCAGGTGTGTTTGGTCGACCACATCTTTAGAGACTATAGGGTGCTGAAGTGCTATAACTGTGGCGAGGAGGGCCACGTGAGCAAGGACTGCAAGAAGACGAGGGCGGAGAGCTCTAGAGGAAGAAGAAGCTAGAGGAGGAGGACAGAGGGCAAGTGCTAGAGCTTACACCATGACCCAGGAGGAAGCCAGAGTGGATCTCGATGTCGTGTCAGGTATGTTTCTAGTAAATCAAACTTGTGCCTCTTATATTTGATTCTGGTGCTAGTAGGAGTTTAATTTCTACTACTTTTTATGCTAAGTTGTCTGCTAGTAGTAGAAGTATTAGTGAACCATTTGATGTAAAAACTACTTTTGGTAAGTCCACTAGAATCACTGACATGATAGAGGATGTGTGCCATAGAACTGGAAGGTCATAGGTTTGCTGTTAAGTTACATGTGATGCTCTTAGGTGGATTTGATGCAGTACTAGGGATGGACTGGTTAGCAACCTATGAAGCAAACATCGTATGTCGCAAGAAGATGATTCGACTAGTTGCGTCCGATGGAAGTTTGGCGAAGATTTATGGAGATCATGTTACTACGATCCCGATGGTAATTTCAATGGCGGTGGCGGGGAAGTGCATGAGACGTGGGTGTAGTGCCTAACTGGCCTACATGAAAGATGTGGATGCGATGGTACCACAATTACCCAATATACTAGTGGCATGTGACTTTCCGGACGTATTCCTGGAAGATTTACCCGGCGTGCCACCGAATCGCGAAATTGAGTTCCAGATTGATCTAATTCCAGGTACTCAACCCGTTGCCAAAGCATCGTACCGATTAGCTCCGAGTGAGATGAAGGAACTCATGGAACAATTGCAGGAGTTAATGGATAAGGGATTCATTCGACCGAGTATCTCTCCGTGGGGTGCTCCGGTCTTGTTCGTGAAGAAAAAGGATGGTAGTATGCGGATGTGCATCAACTACTGAGAACTGAACAAGTTGACGGTGAAGAATCGGTATCCATTACCGAGGATTGATGACTTGTTCAATCAACTCCAAGGTGCCAGTTGGTTTTTGAGGATAGATCTTTGATCTGGCTACCATCAATTGAAGGTGAGGGAGCAGGACATTCCTAAGACAACTTTTCGTACACGTTATGGACACTTCAAGTTCCTCGTTATGTCTTTCGGTCTAACTAACGCGCCAGCTACCTTTATGGATTTGATGAACCGAGTGTGTCGTCTGATGTTAGATAAATCAGTGATAGTGTTTATTGATGATATCCTGATTTATTCTAAGAGTTAGGAAGAACATGCCGGCCACATACGCGAGGTATGGAGACACTTCGGAGAGAGAAGTTGTATGCTAAATTCTCTAAGTGTGCTATTTGGTTATGCGAGGTTCAATTTTTAGGTCATGTTGTTAATGCTGAAGGAATCATAGTGGACTGACAAAGGTTGAGGCAGTGATGCAGTGGAAGTCTCCAAAGACGCCATCCGAGATCCGTAGTTTCTTGGGTGTGGCAGGTTATTACAGGAGGTTCATTCAAGACTTCTCCAAGATAGCCTCACCTTTGACCAAATTGACTCACAAGGATGTGAAGTTCGTGTGGGGTCGAGAGCATGAGTGTGCTTTTGAGGAGTTGAAGATGAGATTAACTCAAGCTCCTTTCTTGACATTGCCCGAGGGAAGTGAAGACTTAGTGGTGTATTCGAATGCTTTTTATTCTGGGCTAGGTTGCGTGTTGATGCAACGTGGAAGGGTGATAGCCTACGCATCCTGACAGTTGAAGACCCACGAAGTTAATTACCCTACACACGATTTGGAGTTAGAGTCTATGGTTTTGCATTGAAGATGTGGAGGCACTACTTATATGGTACAAAGTGAGCGATTTCACCGACCATAAGAGCTTAAAGTACTTCTTTGTGCAGAAGGATCTCAGCATGAGGCAGAGAAGGTGGTTAGAGCTCATCAAAGATTATGGCTATGAGATCCACTACCATCCGGGCAAGGCCAATGTGGTGGCGGATGCCCTTAGCCAAAAGAGAGACCCGAGCTGATTCGGGTGAAGGGTGTTAGTTAGTGATGTTCTCGGATATGATGACTCAAGTAAAAGAATTTCAGAATGAGGTGTTGAAAGAAGATCGCCTCAAATCTGAACGAATGAGAGGTCTAGTCGCGGAACAGGGAGAAAACACCATGGGGTTAAAACCCATTTAGACGAATGTGGATCCCTCGTTATGGAGATCTGCGAGGGCGAATCATGGATGAAGCTATAAGACTCGATACTCCATTCATCCTGGTGCCACGAAGATGTATCAGGACATGAAGAAGGACTACTGGTGGCCGGGTATGAAACGTGACGTGGTGGAGTATGTGGTAGGTGCCTTAGGCAAGTGAAGGCAGAGCATCAGAAGCCTTACGGGAAGATCCAACCGTTGGATATACCCAAGTGGAAGTGGGAGCACATCACCATGGACTTCATTACAAAGTTACCCCACGGTGAAGGGGTACGATGCCACCTGGGTGATTGTTGATCGTCTAACCAAGAGTGCACACTTCCTGCCGATCCGCGATACGTATTCGTCCCGAAAGACTGGCGGATCTGTTCATTAAAGGGATTGTAGCTCGTCATGGTGTGACGGTGTCTATCGTGTCGAATCGTGACACCAGATTCACATCAAAGTTTTGGAAGAGATTCCATGATGTGATAGGGACAAGGCTACACATTAGCATGACTTATCATCCTCAGACGGACGGTCAGTCTGAGAGGACGATTCAGACCGCTCGAGGATATGCTCCGAGCGTGTGTGATCGATTTGGAGGAAGTTGGGATGATCACTTACCGTTAGTGGAATTCTCATATAATAATAGTTATCATGCTATGACAGGATCTAAACCTCTAGTTTGATCAATTAGGTTGTATTTGCAGCGGATTTAGTACAAGAATTAGAACAAACAAGCAAGAACACAATAGATTTAACAATAAAACAGTAAGTTATAGAGGAAGATGGAAAGTTCTGCAAAAGAGAATATTTCATTCAAACATGCTTCGACTGCGGCTGTGATTAGCAGCGGCTACAATTAGGTCATCTTCCTTATATAGGGAAGAATAACCTAGTGCTGATGTCACTTGACAGTGACATCAACCGTTATTAACAAACTACTGATAGAACACCTAAACTACTGAAGATGTCAAACAGCTGACATCTTCTTACAAAATAGCTAAGTGTTCTACTTATTACAAGTACTGAAGAAACAAGAAACTACTGAAAGTTACAACGACTGAAGAACAGACTCTTCAGTCATTTACAACTACTGAACTATAACAACTGAAGAACAAACTCTTCAGCTGTTGTACAAACTACTGAAAGAGAAAACCATCACAACATCTGAAGAAGACTTCTTCAGCTGTTGTGACAAACTCTGAAGCTTCAGCACTTGATCTTCAGACTTTGGGCTTCAGATGTTTCATCAGCTGATGACTTCAGTAGTTGTCATCAGCTGATGTCTTCAGTCTTTGTCTTCAGACTTTGTGCATCAGTTGTTGATCTTCAGTTCTTCAGTTCTTCAGCTGTTGATCTTCAGCACTTGAGTCATCAGTACTTGAAGTCTTCAGTACTTGTATTGTATTCTTCAGTACTTCAGACTTCAGTACATGTCTTCAGTACTTGGATCTTCAGCTGTTGTTTTCAGATCTTTGATCTTCAGCTGTTGAGTCTTCATCTTTGTCAAACTGCTGATGAAGCCTTCAGCAGTTGTTGTGATGTCATGTGGGACTTAGAGGTTTTCTTGATCTTGGCTCATTGGTTCATTTGGTCCAACAAACTCCCCCTGAACCAATGCAGCCAAAACCTCTAAGCAATTTATTGGTCCCACTTATTGATGGCAGAATGATTGGTCTTTTTCCTTCTTGATCAGCTTAGAAGATGACCCATGTAAGCACTGGCCTGGGAAGAGGTCTCTGAGATTTGATTGGCATAGTATGGATGGGAACCCTGTCTTGGGGAACTGGACACAGGGCTGTTGTCCCATCCATGAGACCTACTTTCCATGTATGAGCCTGTAGGATTCTCGGTGTAGGCTCTGAGGAATGTAATTTGTTCTTCCATGGATAGGTCCTCAGCCTCACCTTCAAATAATCCTTCAGGCCATACAGCTCTGAGACATACTTGGCCTGTTTACCATTTTTGAGCTCAACTGTTGTTATCTGTCTGTAGGCAAATTCATCTGGGTGAATGCCCTAAAGTAACAGATTGAGCTCATCTTTCCTGAAGTTCTCAAGCCTCTTGTAGACTAACCCTTTTCTGACCACCCTATTTTCCAACATCTTTGGGTGGCTGTTTAGTCTCATAGGCTTTCTTGAAATCTTCTACAATCTCCCAGGGTGGAATTACAATGGCCACTGTGATCACTTCATCTACGATCCTCTTAACTTGGCCCTTGTATCTCACTGGTATATCTATCTTTTTAATCCTATGAGCCACCCTAGGATCAGGCCAAGTCCTCACACTCTCTCTTTGATATTGGAAGGTTTGCCTAAGAGTGTGGAGTCTCAAAGCTTCTTTCCTCATATTTACAATGATGAGGAAGCAGCATAAGCTTGGTCTATTGATTTCAACATTTCAGCATCATGAAGCTTCTGCTGCTCTTCTTCTTCTAACTTAACCCTCACAGCTTCCATCTGTGAGGTAGGAGTGATGGGTGTGATGGATAAAGGTTTGGGTTTAGGCAAAGATAAAACTGCAGAGAGAGGCGGCCTATCTTCTTCCTCATCATCCTCTTCTTCTTCTTCTTGTAGCCTCAACACCCTTCTCTTCTTCTTCAAGGGTGCATCATCGGCTATGGTTTTGATGGTGAAGGAGTTGGTTTTGTGGGTTGTGTTTGGGTTTGTGTTGGTGTGGGAGATTGGGCAGGCTTTGCTAGCAATCTGGATATGAGTGAAGGTTTAGTTTGTTTTGCTAGCAGAGTCCTGTTCCCAGCACCGGCTTTAGAAAGGGCTTCTACGACCAGTCCCTTAGTGAATTCCCAGCCGAACAGATCTTGGTGGTTATAGCCAAGATGTGTCCCTGGTCCATGACTTAACATCCAGGACTGGTCTCCCTAGGTACTTCGAAATAAACCTTGTCATAGCCTCAAGTCTCTCTCTTTCCTCTTGGCTATAACAGGTCCATCGGTATTCAATCTCTTTCATCTCCAACTTTCTTATCTCCTGATCTAGCATGGCAGTGTCAGTGTCAAAGCCTTGCCTGAACAGCTGATCAATGATGTTGTCCATTGATCGGCTATGTTCAGCATCAGCCTCCTTGACAAGGACATCTAGATCAGTCTCCTCTCCTTCTCTCCCTTCTTCTCTCCTTTCTTCTTTTTGTAAGTGACAGAAAATCTTTTGGATTTCAGCCACTTTAATCTGTTCAGCTCTCTCCTCCCTCTCCTTCTCCTTCCCCTTCACCCTCTCAGTCTCCTCAGCCAACACCCTCTCGTTTTCCACCTCTTTCCCTACTTCTTCTCCTCCTCTACCCTCTTCCTCTTAGCTTTCACTGATGTCTCCCCTTTTTGGGTGCATTGGTTAGGGTTTGACTATCAGAAAGCGCTTAGCCACAGCAACCTCCACCATGGGCTGTATTGTGAGGGAAGCCTTCATCAAGGGTTTTCATCACAATGTCTGTGATTATTGGTGTGATGAGAGGCAGGGATTTTGGAAGATAGCAACTAATTGCTCAGGAGGGTTCTGTTCCTGAGAACTAGTGCCAGAAGCAGAGGCAGGTGGCTGAGTTTGTGGGAGTGGCTGAGTGTATGTGAGACCTTCAGGTGAAGGTGCCATCTGTGGGTGTATGGTGGCAGATGGACTTGTTCTTGGGAGAATTTGGCAAGCAGCTCTTTGAGTCTACTCACCTCCTCCTCAAGAATGGTGTTTTGAGCAACTACATCAAAGAAGAAGCTCAGGTCATCATCAGTTTGACCTGAATCACCTGACCTCCTGACTGTGTCAGGATGTACATGCACTGAGTGTGGTTCAGTAGTTGCATGTGCCCCTTTGTCTTGGTTCTGGGGACTTCCAGCCTCCGGATTGGATCCATCATCGGCAGTTGCCTCTGGTGAGGTCTTAGTGATGGTACCAGCTTCTTCCTGCTCAGATGTTGATGCAGGGGAAGTGGCAGCCTCACCAGATTGTCTTATCTCCCTAGCCACACTGGGAGATGAGACATGTGATTCTCGGTGTTGTGGGCTCCCACTAACACTTGTTTCCACCCTCTCTATGGTTGGAGTTTTCCCAGTTTGATTGGTTTCTGGGTAGAGGGTGGAGTGTAAGATGGGTCAACACTTCTGCAATGATTAATGTAGGGCTTTTAGGGCGGTTGCAGTGGGAGATGGGTAGAAGCAGATTGCACATGGGGAGGAATGTGCTTTCAATGGCAACCTCAATGAGAAGGTTCCAGATGTGTGGCAGCCCTGAAATGGTTGCATCAGGCTCCTGTAAAGAGGAAACTGTGCGGTTGTGGTAGGTGGAGTCGTGGTGACTGCTGGGAGAATCTGGCCAGCAGTCACTTCCTGCGTTTGTGTTGCAGGGGCATCCTCAAGGGACTCATCTCCCTGAGTAGCCTTTTGGTTTCTTTGGTTTGGGTTTGGTGGGGACTTTAGACTTGGAGGTGGAGGCTGTGGGTTCCAGCTGCGTGGGTTTGCGCAGCTTGGCAGCCTTTTTGAGTGTCTGGTCGGTGTTGTGCCTGGAGTATACCTCAGCTAGTACAGCCATGGCAGGGACTCCAGTGCCAACTAGTCCCTCAGCATTAAGCTGGCTCTCTATCATGGCCATAATGAACCGTGGATATAAAATCCAACGGTTTGCAAATGGTTTTGAGGCCATGTCTTTGAGTTCCAAAAATATTATTTCAGTAAAATTTAATGGCTGTTTCTCAAAGATAGAGTACAATACCTGTTGCCACCTTGTGGACATCTGGTCCCATGAGGATGTCTTCGGGGCCAGACAAACATTCACCATGTGGAAGATAAGTCTTGTGGATCAGGGAAATGTTTCTTCAGCAAGGTGGAGGCAGAGAGGTCACCCTGATAATCATGAGCAGTGAAAGAGAGATCAAGGGTGCCTTTGGGGTAGGCAGTTGGGAAGGTGGCATCCTCCAGCTTTAGGGTTTGTCATATGATAGCTGGAGTGATGACCACGGGTTTGTTGTTCACGGACGACCGGAGAGAGACCTCGCCGTCGTTCTCTCCAGATTGAACGGTAACGTTCGCCAGAACTCTGATAGGGAATCGGCATGAATGATTGGATTTAATAGGAAGACCGTTTGGTATGGAGAATCGATCATAAGATCGATGGCGTGATGGAACTTTGTCCAGAATGGCGACTTTGTGAGGTATGCGACACAGTTGTGTCGAGGCTTTAGTTGCATGGTCGCCATTAATGGTGTATGGGAGGTTTTAGAGTTTTTGAAATTTAGGTCAAATGAGAATGAAAAGCTCTGAAGGGTAGGTTGGGTATTTATAGGCTAAAAGAAAACTACTGAAGGTTTTGGTGTTAGTCATCAGTTGTTGAAACTACTGATGACGTGGTTTTAACCTTCAGAAGTTGTAACATCTGAGGACTTGGTTTAGTCATCAGTAGTTGTGAAACTACTGAGACCTTGGTTTTGTCCTTCAGATGTTGTAAACGACTGAAGACTTGTTGTTAGTCATCAGTAGTTATAAACTACTGAAGACATGGTTTTCATCTTCAGACGTTGTAACAACTGAAGACTTGGTGTTAGTCTTCAGTAGTTGTAAACTACTGACATCAGTAGTTATAACTACTGAAGACATGGTTTTGCTTCAGTTGTTGTAAACAACTGAGGACTTGGTGTTAGTCATCAGTAGTTGTGAAACTACTGAAGACATGGTTTTGTCCTTCAGTTGTTTGGGTATGAAACAGCAGATGTAGGTATCAGCTGAAGAGTAAAGTTACTCATCAGCTGTTTCCGTCAATTCAGTTGTTTCATTCTGACCTCCACATTTACTCATCAGCTCTTTGGCTGACTTTCAGATGTTTCATTGGCCCTTCAGCTCTTGTGAATATTTATTCTTCAGCTCTTGTGATCAGATGTTCATAAGTGCTGATGAAATAAATTATTCTTCAGAACTGGTGAACAAATTGTCTTCAGTACTTATGTGTAAGATTACACATCAGTAGTTATGACCAAAATTTGTTCTTCAGTACTTATTTGTGTGAAAATTATACATCAGTAGTTATAACCACATCAGTAGTTGTAACTACATCAGCTGTTTTCAAAAATAATGTACTTCAGTACTTTGAATCATTTTAGTCTTCAGTAGTTGTGAAAATGCTGAAGACTAAATGATTCATCAGTACTTATATTTGACCTTTGCATACCAATGCTCATCAGTACTTGTGAACTGAGAGCATCAGTATTAGTCAAATTATTCTAGCTGCAGCATACCAAGCCTTAGTACCAAATTTTGGAATGTGGCACTATCTAAAGGCTTAGTAAAGATGTCTGCAAGCTCATCAGCACTAGGCACAAACTTTGGATCAATCAGACCTTTTTCATAGCAATCTCTTATAAAATGATGTCTGATCTCTATATGTTTGGTCCTAGAGTGCTAGACTGGATTTTTAACAATACAAAGAGCTGAAGCACTATCCATTAGTAATGGAGTCTTAGTCTCTGTAATGCCATAATCCAAGAGTTGGTTCTGAAGCCAGAGTACCTGAGAAGTACAACTTGCACCAGCAATGTACTCAGCTTCAGCAGTGGATGTAGCAATTGATGTTTGTTTCTTACTCTGCCAAGAAACTAAACAATTGCCTAGGAATTGGCAACCACCAGAAGTGCAGTCACTATCACAGAAAGCAACTAATTTGCAAGAATGCCCAGTTGAATACCAAAGACCTAGTGATTGGGTGCCCTGCAGATATCTAAAGATCCTTTTGACTGCAATCAAATGGGATTCTTTAGGTGCAGCCTGAAATCTAGCACAAGCACATGTTGCAAACATGATGTCTGGTCTAGAAGCTGTAAGGTACATCAAGGACCCAATCATACATCTGTAAAGGGTTTCATCAACCGCTTTACCTTTCTGATCAACATCCAGTTGTGTGATGCTACTCATGGGAGTAGAACAGGGCTTACAGGTTTGTAAATCAAACTTATTCAACAACTCTTTTGTGTATTTGGACTGATGAATAAAGATTCCATCAGCCCTTTGTTTGATTTGCAAACCTAGAAAGAACTGTAATTCCCCCATAGCACTCATTTCAAACTTTTGCTTCATGAGCTTTGTGAATTTATCACACAATTGTGGATCAGAGGATGCAAAAATTATGTCATCTACATAAATTTGAACAAGGAGCTTATGCTGTCCCACAGTCTTTATGAATAAGTTTTATCAATGGTGCCTCTAGTGAATTTATTTTCTAGAAGAAAAGTTGATAATGTTTCATACCAGGCTCTAGGAGCTTGTTTCAGCCCATAAAGAGCCTTATCAAGCTTATACACCCAATCAGGATGTTTATTATCCTCAAACCTGGTGGTTGACACACATAAACTTCCTCTTTTATTTTACCATATAAAAGGCACTTTTGACATCCATTTGATAAATTAAGACTATGAAAGGCAGCATAAGCTAAAAACAATCTAATTGCCTCCAGTCTGGCTACAGGGGCAAAGGTTTCATCATAATCGATGCCTTCCTCTTGTGCAAACCCCTGAACAACCAGCCTGGCCTTGTTCTTGACAATTTGGCCTTTTCATCTGTTTTTTCCTAAACACCCACTTAGTGCCTATTGCACACTTACCTTGGGGTAAAGGAACAAGCTCCCACACTTGCTGTTTTCTAAACTGAAGAAGCTCAAGCTGCATTGCTTCAACCCATCCATTGTCTCTTAATGCAACATGATAATTCTTTGGCTCTTGCTGACTGATGAAGAGAGCATAGAAGCAGAAGTTGGACAATTGATTCCTGGTTGAAACTCCAGCATTGATATCACCAATGATTTGAGATGTGAGGTGATTCTTCAGCTGTTGATAGACTATAAGGTCAGTACAAGTGTTTGTAGGACTTTTAGCAGCAACAGATGGTGATGAAGATTCTTGAAACCATGTAGGAGATGGTAGCTCAAATGAAGTAGAGCATGCAGAACTGTTTAGTGGACTCAGGCAGGTGGTCACTAAACCTGAAAAGGTGAGTACTGGCTACATCATCATCAGTACCACCAGGTGGAGAACTGTTGACAGGCACAACAGCTGGAGGTTGATAAGGAACATATTGCAGTATGTCCAGATCAAACAACTCCACAGGGTTTTGTGGAATCTTGTCCTTTGGAGATTCATTGAACTTGACATGCAGAGTTTCTTCAACCATCTTTGTCCTACAGTTGAAAACTCTGTATGCCTTGCAAGTTGATGAATAACCAAAAAATACCTTGCATCCACCTTACTAGCAAACTTCTGGAGTGGATTGCTAGTGTTGAGAATGAAACATGGACACCCAAAGGCTCTAAAGAAGGAAATCAGAGGGGCCAAATGATGAAGTACTTCATAAGGAGTCTTCATCAACCTCTGATTCACTAATGCTCTATTCTGCACATAGCAAGCTGTGTTGACAGCTTCAGCCCAAAAGGTCAGTGGCAATCCTGAGTCAGCCAGCATTGACCTTGCAGCTTCAATGAGAGTCCTGTTCTTTCTCTCAACCACTCCATTCTATTCAGGAGTTCTGGGAATACTGAACTGCCTTTTATTCCCTTAGACAGGTAGAAGTCATCAAGTGTGTGGTTTCTAAACTCTGTTCCATTGTCACTCCTCACACACTTGACCTGCAGGGAATATGCTTCTCCACAAATAACACAAAGTTCATAATAGCCTTGGCAGCTTCATCCTTGGTGTGCAAGAAGAAAGTCCATACATATCTAGAGTAAACATCCACAATTACTAGACAGTATTTCTTCTTTGCCATGCTCATCACCCTGACAGGACCAAAGAGATCCATGTGCAAGAGTTGCAAGCAGGCAGTGGACTTTGGTTCTTCTATTGGAGGGAATGAAACTCTGTGTTGTTTTCCTTTTAACAAGCAGTGCAGTTGTCTTCACACTTGAACTCCTTCAAAGGCAATCCTCTTACTAAACCATGGTTTATCAGCTGATTCATGTTCTTGAGATTAACATGCCCCAGCCTTCTATGCCATAGAGTAGACTCTTGAGGAGAGGCCTTGGAGAATAGGCAAGGATGGCCTTTTAGATATATCTTTTTGGAAAGATCTAAGGCATATACTCTTCCTGTCCTGTTGGCCTTCAGGAGAGTATATTCATCCAACACCTTGTCAATCAAATTTAGAACTTTGGATGACAGAATCCGACAGTTCTGGCTTGTGAAAAGGGCAACATGGCCTTTATCACACATTTGACTGACACTCAAGAGATTGTACTTGAGATTCTCCACATGGTTAACATCATCAAACCTTATTTCCCCATTGGAAACAAAGCCTTTTCAGATGATGTATCCCTTTGCATCATTGCCAAAGAAGACAAATCCCTTCTTTCCTTGAGAGTAGTCATTAAGAAGGGAACTGCTTCCTGTCATATGCATGGATCCTCCACTGTCTACATACCAGATGCTTCTTTGGCATGTTGAAGAACCCTGCAATCATAACAACAAGTTAGTTAGTTTTAGAGACCCAAACCTTTTGGTTTTGGGTCTGTTCTCAACAACAGGTGCAACACTAACAGGTGTGTTATGTGTGACAGCCTGAGGTGAAGGAGATGGTGTAGAAGAGGAACCCTTTGGCTTGGATTTCCTTTTCTGTGGTTTCAACACAGGGCATCTAATTGGTTGACTCTTCCCATTAGATGCTGAACCATCATCACAAGTTGTGTCTGACTTTGTGATAAAGCTTTCAGCTCTTCAGACACATTGGGGCTTGCTGATGATGGATTCTTATGTTGCACCATCTTCTTTTGAGCAACCTCACTGTTGCCTGAGTAACCCCTACCTTTTTTTGGATTTGCTTTTGGGCTTAGGGGTTTCAGGCTTTGATGTTGCTAGTACAAACTTGGTCTCAAACTCATTTTCATTGTATTCATGTGCTCTTTAATTTCCTCCTTTTGTTTGAGTTTGGAACCTCTTTTGTACCAGCAATCATCAGTAAGATGATTGAACAAGCCACATATCTCACATGGCTTCTTCTTCATCTTATGTTGATCATCTATTGAAGAGAATGAAACTGCTGAAGACTTGTTCTTCAGCTGTTTGCTGTCAGTACTTGCAGTTTTCTTCCTTGTAGTACCTGCTTTCCTGACATCCTCTTCAGTAGTCTTCAAATCCTTTCTACTGCCAGTTTTCTTCTCTTCAGTACTGGCAGTAGTTGGGGTTTGAACTTCAGGTGTTATCACTTGCTCTCCAGTACTTTCAGTACTTCTAGAGACAACACCTGAGTTGATCAACCTGTTGATCATGTGACAGTCAGCATTTGAACCATCAGCTATTGTAGCATCAGCTGATTGGTTTTGGGAGTTAATGCTGACCTCTACCTCTGATGATGTTGTATCAGATAGTAGGTCACATGATGAGAAGGATTGGTTATTGCTCTCTCCATCAGATTCAACTTCTGCTCTTGAAGTGAAACCTGTAGGAGGAGCAGTGTGATTATAACCAATGCCAAACTTCACATTGGAAGCTGATTGCTTACTAAGAAGCATTTCAAAACCCTTGCAGGATTGCACCCATCGATCACACTCTACTTGGGTGGTTGCAAGAGTTTCCTTGAGGTCTCTGTACTTCTCTAGAAGTACATCTTCCCTAGCCTTATCATCTTTTATTTGGCATTTAAGCTTATAAATCTCATCATTTTTATCATTAAGTGCAGCCTCAAATTCAGCTTTCTTTTGGAAATGGTTTGCTCTAGCTCAAGGTTTTTATCAATTAAAGCTACATTTGCTTCTCTAATAGAAGCAAATGCTGCTATGCATGAATCAGAACAAAGCTTGGCTTTAGCCTCAGAGGATACCTGTGATGAAGCATTGGATGATGACCCATCAGCAGACTCAAAGGCCATAGAGCAAGATTCCCAAATGGATGATCACCACCATGTTGACCAGCACCTTGGAATAGTTGTTCTTGACCAGATAAGTCATCTGGTAAACTACTCCAGTCAACAACTCCTGGGGTGAAGAAGCTGTGTTGTTGAGGTTGGGGTTGATGATGAGATTGGGAAGATTGAGGCTCAGGGAAAGCATGTGGTTGCTGAGCAGGGGGTGTTTGAACTTGACTTGGCTGAGGCATGTAGTAGCAGGGGTATGGGTATGGCATATGACCCTGAGGCACAAAGTATGCAGGTGATGCCTGTGCTGGTGATGGATGACTGGAACTGGTGGAGTGTTGCCCTCTGTGCTGTGAGCTATTGCTTGGAAAAGTCACAAAGGGTGCAGAGGAGTTAGATCCAGATGATCTACACTCTCTAGCAAAGTGTCCAAGCCTCTGGCACTTGTGACACCTCAACTTGCTCTTGTCAAAACCAACTTTGGTTTTGCCAGAGAGACCAGGAAACTTCCTCCCAGTTCTCTTGTAGAACTTTTAAGATCTGATATTTATCATAGCCATTTGACTCAAAATATCCATCTCTTCCAGATCATCATCTGGAATGTTCTTCAAGTCCTCCATCAGAAAGCACAAGTTATCACTGCTACCTCCTGAACTACTATCAACACCAACAAAAGCACGTTCAGAATTGCTAGAGAAATCAATATGCTCATCATAGGCATTCTCAGATGTAGCATATTCTGACTCTTGACCTATCAAGGCAGCATTGCCCGAGACAAAGTCATCAGTGAGCTTGCCAGATGATGACAACTTCCTTTCTGTTCTATCTCTCTTTCAAATGTAAGCAGTTTCCCATGAAGTTGGGTGAGAGATAGAGTGTCCAGATTTGCACTGGAGCGTAGGACAATGGTATAAGTGTCCCATCTCTTAGGCAGGGATCTAAGAAAGCGGTTGTTCATCTAACTATTGGAATACTCTTGTTTAACCATTTTCAGCTCAGAAATAAGACAAGAGAATCGCTCATACTGTTGAGTCAGTGTCTCACCCTTTCTATGACAGAATGTCTCATATTGTTGGGCGAGGATTTCCCTAGTATTTGCTAAGACCTCATTGGTTCCTCCGAATTGTTCCTTCAGAGCAACCCAGAGATCATGAGCAGTTTCTTGATGCAAAAGTCCTGAATAGATCTCATTTGGAATTGCCATAGCCAAAATTCCATGGGCTTTAGCATCAATGTCGAACAACTTAAGATCTTCGTCCGAATATTGATCAGGTTTCTTCGGAACCCGCTCATTTGATTCAGGAACGCTCACCATAGGCTTGTCTGGTCCATGCACCACTGACTTCCAACAACCAGCACTGTTGACAGACAAGTGGTGGAGCATACGACGTTGCCATATGTTATACTCACTCCTCACAAGCATCGGAGGCTTTGTTGAGGAGCCAGTATTGTGAGGATCGTTAGTTGGTGTTGTCATTTCAGATTTCAGTCAAATTCAAGGTAACCAAAACAAATCTAGCTCAAAAACCACGAGAACCTCAAGTTTAACAGTCAGAAGCAGTAGAAAATCAATCTCTATAACTAATTCTTGCGAATTGCTAATTCGATCAAACGTAGCTGTCAAAAGAGCAGTTTCAAATGATCAATTGTTAAATAGATCAATGATTAACCAGCTCTGATACCATTTGACAGGATCTAAGCCTCTAGTTTGATCAATTAGGTTGTATTCGCAGCGGATTTAGTATAAGAATTAGAACAAACAAGCAAGAACACAATAGATTTAACAATAAAACAGTAATTTATAGAGAAAGATGGAAGTTCTGCAAAAGAGAATATTTCATTCAAAACATGCTTTGACTACGGCTGTGATTAGCAGCGGCTAGAATTAGGTCATCTTCCTTATATAGGGAAGAATAACCTAGTGCTGATGTCACTTGACAGTGACATCAACCGTTATTAACAACCTACTGATAGAACACCTAAACTACTGAAGATGTCAAACAGCTGACATCTTCTTACAAATAGCTAAGTGTTCTACTTATTACAAGTATTAAGAAACAAGAAACTACTGAAAGTTACAAGGACTGAAGAACAGACTCTTCAGTCGTTTACAACTACTGAACTATAACAACTGAATAACAAACTCTTCAGCTGTTGTACAAACTACTGAAAGAGAAATACCATCATAACATCTGAAGAAGACTTCTTCAGCTATTGTGACAAACTCTAAAGCTTCAGCACTTGATCTTCAGACTTTGGGCTTCAGATGTTTCATCAGCTGATGACTTCAGTAGTTGTCATCAGCTGATGTCTTCAGTCTTTGTCTTCAGACTTTGTGTATCAGTTGTTGATCTTCAGTTCTTCAGTTCTTCAGCTGTTGATCTTCAGCACTTGAGTCATCAGTACTTGAAGTCTTCAGTACTTGTATTCTTCAGTACTTCAGACTTCAGTACATGTCTTCAGTACTTGGGATCTTCAGCTGTTGTTCTTCAGATCTTTGATCTTCAGCTGTTGAGTCTTCAGTCTTTGTCAAACTACTGATGAAGCCTTCAGCAATTGTTGTGATGTCATGTGGGACTTAGATGTTTTCCTGATCTTGGCTCATTGGTTCTTTTGGTCCAACATGCTAGTATTGGCATGCCACCATACGAGATACTATACGGTAGAAGGTGTAGGACGCGTATGTTAGGTAGACATTGGGCAGAAGGAGTTGGGAGGTGTCGAGGTGATCGAGGCTACGACCGAGAAGTTAGAAAAGATCAAGGCCTTCATGAAGGCGGCAAAAGATAGACAAAAATTGTATGCTGACAAAAGGCGTAGACCGATAGAATTCAAGGTTGGCGACCGAGTCATGTTGAAGGGTTCACCTTGGAAGGCGATCATCCGATTCAGGAAGCGAGGTAAGCTAAGCCCCAATATATAGGACCCTTCCAAATCATCGCACGAGTAGGAGAGGTGGCCTATCAACTTGAATTGCCAGATGAGTTAAGTGGAATTCATCCCACATTCCATGTATCTCATCTGAGAAAGTGCTTAGCTGATGAAGACATGGTTGTACCACTGGTGGATATCGAGGTGGATGAATGGCTCAACTATGTAGAGCAACCAGTGGTGATCATCGACCTGAAGGAGAAGAGGCTAAGGAATAAAGTGGTTCCACTTGTACGAGTATAGTGGAAGCACAGAAGGGTTCCGAGATTACGTGGGAGACTGAAGAGGAAATAAGGCAACATTACCCATAACTATTCGAAGAATGACAAGTTTCAGGGACGAAACCTCTTAAAGGGGGTAGACTTGTAACACCCGGATATTTTAAGAGGTTGTGAAAAAGAGGAATAAAAGTGGAAATGCCATTTACCCCAAATATAAGGGGTTAAAGGTGCCAAAAGTACAAAAACTATAATAATTTAGTACAAAAGGTGGCATGGCCGCCCATGTTGCCTTCACTCTTCATCCTCATTCGACATTTAGAGAGAGAAAGAGCAGAGAGTTCGGTTTCTAAAGAGAAGAAGAAGAAGAATTCGGGTTCAAGATAAGAATTCTTTGTTTTGAGTTGTTTTTAGTCAGCATATGCCTCGGTTATATGCTTATGTGTGTTTATGTGTGTTCGAATGTGTGTTTGGTGGGTTTCTAGGTGTTAGAATCATCTGAGAAGCTCAAGTGAAGAGTTTAAACTTGAGAGCAACAAAGGTGAGTTCTAGTGTAAGGATTCCTCTAAGTCTGACGCAGCCAAAACACTTAAGTCTTCCTGCATGGTGCACAGAACATGAAGTAGAAATGCTTTAGAAGTTTTACACAAGAAACACTCTAAGTGTAAAATCTTCCGAAGCCAAGACCAATATCTTCCGAAGCCAAAAACGAAGTCTTCCGAAGCTTCAGAGACAAAGTCTTCCAAAGCCAAAGAACCAAGACAGATTCTTCTGAAGACTTTTATCATAAATGCTTTTATCTGATGTATTTTTTTCTGTAAAGCTGAACCACTTTAATGCTGCCCACTCTGGTTGGTCACCAACTTGTATGAGTTGGTGAAAAGGTCCATGCTTTAGAAAAACTGTACATTGAGGTCTTGGGGTCAAACCTTTCTACTTTATGTACTTTTCTCCTTTTTGTAATATATTAGGATGTGAGCTATGGCATGTCATAGTCACTAGTCAAAAGGCAATCTGTCTTTTAACTCTACATGGATTTTGTTGTCTAGTTCATGTATCCAGCTGGCCTTCAAAGTATGGCCATCTGTAGGTTGTAGTATATAGTGTCTCAAGTCTTGTAAGTTAGTTATGCATGCATACTTATGCTTGAATACTTGTAACTTTGAACTTGAGAAGCAATATACAACATCCTTGAAAACCAACTACTTATGTTGTTATCTTGTTCTGTTTTGCTCTAAGTTTACTTGTGTTCTTTGCATCACTATAACCAGTTCCCCATTTGATCTGTTAAGTGTTCTAAATACACTCTCCTCATTATGTTGCAGTGTTGTAAAGTGCCACCCTTTAACCGGTCCTGCATTTGGTATCAGAGCATTCTAGGCTCTTGATATAAGATCTCACCATCTTAAGATCCCTCACACACACAAAATACTTAACAACTCAAATGGCAGCTCTTTCTAAGGCTGATATGGAAACTGGTACTATGACCAAGTCCCCACTGATCACTCTGAGGATTTTGACACATGGTGCACAAGAATGCAAGGCTTCATCAAGTGTCAAGATTCAAGGATGTGGGACTCAGTTGTTAATGGTCCCTTCATACCAAGCACTACTTCTGCTACTGGTAATCGTATCATCCTAAAGGATGTAGATGATTACTCAGAAGAAGACAGGAAGAGAATAGAGCTTGATCAAAGGGCCATGACTTGTCTTCAAACTGCTCTTCCAAACTCCATCTACAGACGCTTCAAGAAGTGCAAGATAGCTAAAGATTTATAGGAAGCACTGAAGCTCATGTATGAAGGATCCAAGGAAACCAAAGAGAACAAGAAGGATCTCTTAAAGCAGCAGTTTGAAAACTTCACTTTCAAGCCTGGTGAGACCTTGACTCAACAATACTTCAGGTATGTTGAGATAGTGGACACTCTGGTGGATATTGGAGTAACTCTTGAGAACAGGGACATAGTAAGGAAGTTCATGTCTTCTCTTCCTAAACTATGGACGCATTATTGTGTTGTGAACATGCAAAATTCCTCTAGTAACTCCAATAACCAACTGAGTTCAGCTCTTCATGTGAATGAAAGGGAAAGCATTGAACCACAACATCAGTCGCTATGCTACCCTGACAACTCACAATAGGGCCTTTCATCACCTTCCCAGAGACACCAAGAGAAAGCTACACTCAAGGAAGTCCCTTCCAAGAGACAAGTTCTTCTCATGCCTTTGTCTCAGCTGATGAAACCTCTAGCATCTTTCTTTTCACTCTTGAAGACTTGGACTGTATCCACCCAGATGATCTGGAGTATATGGAGATAGTTCAGCAGATGGCTCTTCTCACTCACAGTGCCAAGCAGTTCTACAAGAGGACTGGGAGAAAGTTTCCAAGCAATACATCCAGTGGAAAGTTTGGGCTGGACAAAAGCAAAGTAAAGTGCTACAACTGTAACCAAATAGGGCACTTTGCAAGAGAGTGTAAGGCACCAAGAACAAATGGTGGCCAAACACAGACCAGACCAAACTACACTGAGAAAGCTCACCAGAATGAGAAGCCAAAGCAGCAAGCTGCAGTTGCTGTTGAAGAAGGAGGCTTTGACTAGAGCTTTCAGATAGAAGATGCATCTCCAAACCAAGCTCTTATGGCAGATCAAGATGAAACCAAGGTATTGGAAAATCTTTGCTCTTCTTAATGCATTGCTAAAGTTAATAAATACAGGTCATATAACTTAGAGCTGAGATCTGATCTTGAGTCCTTAAACATCTTGAAAGCTGATTTTAAAAGAGCTAAAATGATTATAAACTGAAAATGGAAGATTTAGAGAAAACAATTTCAACTCTTAAACATGAGCTAACAAACTACAGGACTCAGATCAAAGATCTTATAGCTAAGTTAACTGAATGCCAAGTTGAGCTTGTAATCAGTAAAGCTAAGGCAGAAAACTATGTTCTTGAAAAAGAAATGTAACACCCATAAATTTCTTCTTTGAAGTGTCATGCGACTGGAGGCCCAGGCGCATGGATATCAGGCGACTGGAGCTTGATACGCATGGAGTCGCATGACTGGAGCTGCATATGCATGGCAATCGTACGACTGAAGGTCCAATCGCACAAAGCTCGGGCGACTGAAGTGCCTACACGACTGGAGCTCGGGCGACTGGATGAGGGGTATTTAAGGGAGAGGGCAGCTCTTACCCTCTCCCATACTCGCAAATTCAGTCAGAAAGGAGAGAAGGGTGACAGAAGAAGAAAAGAGAGCAAAAGTGTGATCTGGGCTTGAAACTTGTCGAGCAACTAGTCAAAACGGAGCTATTCATCTTCTTCTTGCTTACGTGAGTTCTAGGACCCCTCATCTACATGTTTTCAAACGATTTTGGGGCTGGATCACATATAAAACCCGATTTTTGTAAAGTGTATGTTAGCCCATTTGGGTGTAATCATGTTTACTATGTTTAAAGTGTGATTTTGGACTTGTATGAGTTTGTATGATGTCCTAGTACGATTTCCTAAGATTTGGGAGGGTTAATTCGTGTTTGAGATGAGTTTAGAAGGGTTTTAGAGTCGTATGTCGCGGCTGCAGTTCGAGATGAACTCCAGTCGCTGCCCAGTTAGGGTTATGCGACTAAGGGCCAAACGCACGACTGAAGAACGATTGATGTTCAGTCGCACGACTGAGGCCCAGATGCACGACTGGGGACTCAATCGGACGACAGGTCATGCGACTGGGAGTTCAGTCGCATTGGTCCAGTCGCATAGTTGTTCAGTCGTACGATTTAGAGTTCAGTCGCAGAGATGCCCATTCTCATAGTGTTTACTCGTACGATAGGAAGTCCATTCGCACGATTGTATGCCCACTCGCATAGTTGTCCATTCGCACGATTCAGTCGCATGGAGGCCATGCGACTGAAGTATGTCCAATCGCCCAAATAGGGCTGATGTGAATGAGGAGAGATGTGTATGCAAGATGCATGTATGACAAGTATGATGTAGCCTTATATGATAGTAATGACTCATGATTTGTAAATATCGAAGTTCCTTATGTCGATGTATGTTTATCTTTTTTGACTTTACATGCTATGTTAATGAATGAAACGAAAGTGATAAGAACGTAAAGTGAAAGATAATGAAAGAGGAACATGATTGAACGAATGAATGTAAGAAAAGGCTCGCAAGCAAATGTATGGAGGTGCACACCCCTGGCAGGTGTTAGCTCAATGGTGTGCGGGTTAGCTACCCCGAAGGATGCACATTGGGGTCAGTCTTTGTGATTGACCATATGTACGGGATCCATGCCGCTTACCCTAGGTGACTGGATCAGCATGAGTGCACAACGTTCGTGATTGATCATCACTAGTCCAGCACCAACAGTAATGCATGATGTTCGGGATATAGCACATGGCATTGATCCAGAATGAATGAAGGAAGATAAGTGGTGCATGTACCTACCCTAGGTGACTGGATCAGCATGTGTGCACAACGTTCATGATTAATCATCACAGGTCCAGCACCAGCAGTAATGCATGATGTTCAGGGTATTGTACATGTTACCGGAAGTAATGAACGTATGAATGAATGTAATGAACGTATGAATGAAAGAAATGATCATACGTAAGTAATGAATGTATGAATGACATGAATGTATGAACACAAGTAATGAACGAATGAATGAATGAAAATAAGATACGTATGAATGAAAATTTATGAATGAATGATGAAGATAATAATAATATTATCTACGTGTACGTATGTTGTGTGATCGCATGTATGTAAGAACGGTATTAATGAAAGAAGGTATGTTATTATAAACTAGAACTCACTCAGCAACGCTGACTTTTTAGGTGTTTCCAGTTGACAGGTAGTGTTGCTGAGGATGGCATGAGGCGGCTACTCAGCTCTTTTGGGATGACATTCTCCTTTTGATAATGCTGCCACATTTTATGTTGCATGCAAGTGTTCCTTCAGGATCCCGATAAACGGGATTACTTAAGGAATCTTCTTTAGATATAGTTTTTTTAATGTTTTTAAACTAGAGGTCATTGTTTATGACCTTTTAATTGTTGAGGATTCAAATAAACGGGATTACTTAAGAAATCCTCGGTTTCATATGCTTCCGCAACAATCATTGTAAAGCTATGTAATGAAAAAAGAAAATATGTATTTTGTATTCGAATCAACGATGTAATGCATTGTAAAAGCTTTTATGATGAAATGAGAATGTACTTTTATCAATTTCGCTGCATTATTATGCTTAGTAAATGTAAATTATGTGTTTGATGTGCAATGAATGACCAACTGTGAGGTGCCCGGGAACGGGGGCCTTACAAGTTGGTATCAGAGCCAAAGTTTAAGTGAAATGGGTAAATTTTCAAAAAAAACCTAAACTTAAACTGAAAATAGGACAGAAAGGGGAAGAATGCCATCTGAGTAGCTGCGTGCCATCAGGTATTTTCTTAAAGTTAACCGGTATTATGTGCGTATGTTATGTGTTTACGTGTTACTGTTAGATTTAGATACTAATTTAGTCAGGACAGGTAATGCTCGGGGTACGAAGAGTGAAGTAAATGGCTAATCATAACTGGCCACTGTAATTAGGAACTTACTGTACTTGACATAAACTGAGCTATTTCCTTGAATGACCGTGTTGGTGTTTGAATCTTTCAGTGTGATAGAAGATGGTTGGTGGTAAATCATCTAAAGTTTCACGTGGTGGAGGTGGTGCTGGACGTGGTGCTGAACCGCGGGCCACAAGAGGAAGACCTAGAGTGGAGAAGGAGGTTCTTGAAGAACCTGAAACCACTCATCAGGAGGGGGTATACGAAAGCGCTGATCTAAGGGCCTCGGTGAAAGAGGCAGTGGTCGAAGAAGTGCATCAGGTCATGCAGACAATTTTACCGTCTGTAATGACCGAAGTGATAAAGGTTGTACAAAGATGAAAGACGAGGGAGGAAGCAGTCCTCAGGGACACAGCAGCAACAAGAGCCGGAAACGGTTCTTTCCAATGATGAAGAGGAAGAAGGGGAGGAGCCTGTACGGGAGACAACACGGGGTTGTAACTACGGGGCGTTTATGAGGTGCAAGCCCCCTACTTTTGACCGTACTGGCACCGCTGCTGCTGCTCACCAATGGGTGAGAGAAATGGAGGCGGTCCTTGATATTAGGAGTGCCAGGAGGACAAAAAGGTGAAGTTTTCTACCCACTCCTTCATGGGTTCGGCTTTATGCTGGTGGGACAACATAGTCCAAGCCGAGGGTAGCAGGGCCATTGGAAGAATGAAGTGGTCCGAGATGAAAAGGATGGTGATCGAGGACTTCAGTCCCCGTCGAGAGATGGATAAAGTTGAGAGAGAGTTCCTGCAGTTGGAGACGGGGACGATGACCTACCAACAGTACACCACCAAGTTTAACGAGATGGCGAGAATGGTGCCGGATCAGGTGACGCCGGTGTCTCGAAAGATTAATCGATATATTCAGGGGCTGCCAGCTGAAATCCATTGGCACCTAATTTTGCTCGACCAAGCACCTTTAGGTCGGTAGTGGATTTGGCAGGGAGATTATATGATGAACGGGCTGTGGTGGTGAAGGCTGAGGGTAGTAAGAAGGGAGGTGGTGAGAGAAATTGGCAGGGGAAGAGGTTTAGTCGAGGTGATACTTCGACGAGTAACAAGAAGGCACGGGTGGATGATCGCCGTGTGGTCATGTCAGGTGAAGGGTCGAGAAAGTGTGGGAAATGTGGGAAGGAGCACGGTGGCGAGTGCAGATGGGGGTGAATGTTTGTTTTAAGTGTGGGAAGCCTGGTCATACGTCTAGAGATTATAAGGGCGCGAGGTGCTTCAACTGTGGGGAAAGTGGTCATATGAGCAGAGACTGTAAGAAGCCGAGGGCTGAGGGTTCAGGGGCAAGAAGACGGGAAGTGAAGGGCCGAGGGCAAGTGCTAGGGCATTCACGATGTCACAAGAGGAGGCTAGAACGGACCCTGATGTTGTGTCCGGTACGTTCTTGGTGAACCAAACTTTAGCCTCTGTATTATTTGATTCAGGTGCCAGTAGGAGTTTTATTTTTGCTGATTTCTGTGCCAAACTGCCTGTTAGAAGTAGACGTGTTGATGTACCGTTTGATGTAGAAACTGCGATAGGTAAGTCTACCAGGATTTCCGAGGTGATAGAGGGTTATGATGTGGAATTAGAGGGCCGCAAATTTCCGGTCAGACCATTTGCGATGACTTTAGGTGGTTTGGATTTGGTGCTTGGGATGGATTGGTTGGCGGACTTTGAGGCGAACATTGTGTGTCGCAAGAAGATGATTCACTTGACAGCGCCCGACGGTAGCTCAATGACAGTTTATGGTGATCGGGTTACTACAATTCCGAAGGTGATCTCAATGGCTGTGGCGGGAAAGTGTATGAGGCGTGGGTGCAGTGCCTACTTATGTTATGTAAAAGATGTAGAAACGCCAACACCACAACTATCCGATGTTCCGGTTGTGTGTGATTTTCCAGACGTGTTCCCGGAAGACTTATCGGGATTGCCACCAGACCGAGAGATCGAGTTCCAGATTGACCTGATACCTGGTGCTCAACCTATCGCCAAGGCACCGTATCGATTGGCTCCGACGGAAATGAAGGAGTTGATGGGACAGTTGCAAGAGCTGCTAGATAAGGGGTTCATAAGACCAGTATCTCACCTTGGGGTGCTCCGGTCCTGTTCATAAAGAAGAAAGATGGTAGTATGAGGATGTGCATCGACTACCGCGAGCTGAATAAGTTGACGGTAAAGAATGGATACCCCTTGCCTAGAATCGATGATCTGTTTGATCAGCTTCAAGGCGCCAGTTGGTTTTCACGAATAGATCTTCGATCGGGCTACCATCAGCTAAAAGTGAAGGAACAGGATATCCCTAAAACAGCTTTTCGTACGCGCTACGGTCACTACGAGTTTCTTGTCATGTCTTTTGGGTTGACCAATGCGCCGGCTGCTTTTATGGACCTGATGAACCGAGTGTGTCGGCCGATGTTGGATAAATCAGTGATTGTGTTTATTGATGATATCCTGATTTATTCAAGGAGCGAAATAGAGCATGCCGGTCACATTCGAGAGGTGTTGGAAACGTTGAGAAGGGAGAAATTATACGCCAAGTTCTCCAAGTGCGCATTCTGGTTGCGTGAAGTCCAATTCTTGGGTCACGTGGTTAACCCGGAGGGGATTATGGTCGATCCGAAAAAGTGGAAGCGGTGATGCAATGGAAGTCTCCAAAGACGCCATCCGAGATCCGCAGTTTCTTGGGTTTGGCGGGCTATTAGAGAAGATTCATTTAAGACTTCTCCAAGATTGCTTCTCCACTAACCAAGTTGACCCGGAAAGATGTAAAGTTTGTATGGGTCAAGCTCAAGAGAAGGCGTTCAAAGAATTGAAGACGGGGTTGACCCAAGCTCCTGTATTGGCATTACCCGATGGAAGCGAAGACTTGGTGGTTTATTCTGATGCTTCCTACTCGGGGTTGGGGTGCGTGTTAATGCAAAGAGGAAAGGTTATAGCCTATGCGTCCCGGCAGCTGAAAGTTCATGAGGTTATTTACCCCACTCATGACTTGGAGCTAGCAGCTGTGGTCTTCGCATTAAAAATTTGGAGGCACTATATCTACGGAACGAAGTGCACAATTTTCACCGACCACAAGAGCTTGAAGTACTTCTTTGAGCAGAAGGATTTAAACATGAGGCAGAGGCGATGGTTGGTGCTTATAAAAGATTATGATTGTGAGATCCATTACCATCAGGGCAAAGCCAACATGGTTGCGGATGCCCTTAGCCGAAAGGAGAGGCCCGAGCCAATTCGAGTGAAAGCTTACCAGCTGATTATGACCTCGGACGTGATGAAGCAAGTCAAAGAGTTTCAAGATGAGGCACTGAAGGAAGATCATCTTAACTCCGAAAGAATGAGAGGTCTGGTCGCGGAGTTGGGTGAAAACATGTTTGGTGTTAGAACCCGGTTTGGACGGATGTGGATTCCTCGTCTTGGGGATCTACGAATGAAGATTATGGACGAAGCCCACAAGACACGATACTCCATTCATCCTGGTGCTACCAAGATGTACCAAGACATGAAGAAAGATTACTGGTGGCCGGGTATGAAGCGTGATGTGGTGGAGTATGTGAGTAAATGCCTCACTTGTTTGCAAGTAAAGGCAGAGCATCAAAAGCCGTATGGAAAGATTCAACCTTTGGATATACCGGAATGGAAGTGGGAACACATCACCATGGATTCATTACAAAGCTGCCGCGTACCCCGAAAGGGTACGATGCTATATGGGTGATTGTAGACCGCTTGACGAAGAGTTCTCACTTCCTACCGATACGCGAGACATATTCATCCGAGAAGTTGGCCGATCTTTTCATCAAAGAGATTGTGACTCGTCATGGTGTACCGGTGTCAGTTGTGTCTGACCGCGACACCCGGTTTACATCCAAGTTCTGGAAGAAATTTCACGATGCTATGGGGATGAGGTTACATATTAGTACGGCCTTCATCCCCAGACTGATGGTCAGTCAGAAAGGACCATTCAGACATTAGAGGACATGCTCCGGGCATGTGCGATTGATTTTGGGGGAAGTTAGGATGACCACCTGCCGTTAGCTGAATTCTCGTACAACAACAGCTATCATGCCAGTATTGGCATGCCACCTTATGAAATGCTATATGGTAGGAGATGCAGGACACCGTATGTTGGGGTGATATTGGTCAAAAGGAATTGGGGAGCGTCGAGGTGATCGAGGCTACGACTGAAAAGCTTGAAAGGATCAAGGCCTACATGAAGGCAGCCAAAGACAGACAGAAATCGTATGCCGATAAACGATGCAGACCGATTGAGTTCTAGGTGGGTGACCGTGTTATGTTGAAGGTCTCACCTTGGAAAGGAATTATTCGGTTCCGAAAGCGGGGCAAACTGAGCCCGCGGTATATAGGCCCTTTCCGAATTATTGCCCGTGTAGGAGAGGTGGCCTATAGGTTGGAATTTCCAGATGAGTTAAGTGGAATTCACCCAACTTTCCACGTATCTCATCTGAGAAAGTGTTTAGCCGATGAAGATATGATTGTTCCACTGGAGGATATCGAAGTAAATGAACGGCTCAATTATCTGGAGCAACCAGTGGCAATTATCGATAGAAAAGAGAAGCGGCTGAGAAATAAAGTGGTTCCTCTTGTGCGTGTACAGTGGAGGCACAGGAAGGGATCCGAGTCAACGTGGGAGATGGAAGATGAAATGAGACAGCATTACCCACGTTTGTTCGAGGAATAATAGGTTTCGGGGACGAAACCTAAATAAGGGGGTGGACTTGTAACACCCGGAAATTTCTTTCTTTGAAGTGTCATGCGACTGGAGGCCCAGGCGCATGGATATCAGGCGACTGGAGCTTCATACGCATGGAGTCGCATGACTGGAGCTCCATACGCATGGCAATCGTACGACTGAAGGTCCAATCGCACAAAGCTCGAGCGACTGAAGTGCCTACACGACTGGAGCTCGGGCGACTGGATGAGGGGTATTTAAGGGAGAGGGCAGCTCTTACCCTCTCCCATACTCGCAAATTCAGTCAGAAAGGAGAGAAGGGCGACAGAAGAAGAAAAAGAGAGCAAAAGTGTGATCCGGGCTTGAAACTTGTCGAGCAACTAGTCCAAACGGAGCTATTCATCTTCTTCTTGCTTACGTGAGTTCTAGGACCCCTCATCTACATGTTTTCAAATGATTTTGGGGCTGGATCACATATAAAACCCGATTTTTGTAAAGTGTATGTTAGACCCATTTGGGTGTAATCATGTTTAGTATGTTTAAAGTGTGATTTTGGACTTGTATGAGTTTGTATGATGTCCTATTACGATTTCCTAAGATTTGGGAAGGTTAATTCGGGTTTGAGATGAGTTTAGAAGGGTTTTAGAGCTGTATGTCGCGGCTGCAGTTCGAGATGAACTCAAGTCACCGCCCAGTTAGGGTTATGCGACTGAAGGGCCAAACGCACGACTGAAGAACGAATGATGTTCAGTCGCACGACTGAGGCCCAGACTCATGACTGGGGACTCAATCGGACGACAGGTCATGCGACTGGGAGTTCAGTCGCATTGGTCCAGTCGCATAGTTGGTCAGTCGTGCGATTTAGAGTTCAGTCGCAGAGATGCCCATTCGCATAGTGTTTACTCGTACGATAGGAAGTCCATTCGTACGATTGTATGCCCACTCGCATAGTTGTCCATTCGCACGATTCAGTCGCATGGAGGCCATGCGACTGAAGTATGTCCAATCGCCCAAATAGGGCTGATGTGAATGAGGAGAGATGTGTATGCAAGATGCATGTATGATAAGTATGATGTAGCCTTATATGATGGTAATGACTCATGATTTGTAAATATCGATGTTCCTTATGTCGATGTATGTTTATCTTTTCTTGACTTTACGTGCTATGTTAATGAATGAAACGAATGTAATAAGAACGTAAAGTGAAAGATAATGAAAGAGGAACATGATGAATGAATGCATGCATTAATGATTGAACGAATGAATGTTAGAAAAGGCTCGCAAGCAAATGTATGGAGGTGCACACCCCTGGCAGGTGTTAGCTCAACGGTGTGCGGGTTAGCAACCCCGAAGGATGCACATTGGGGTCAGTCTTTGTGATTGACCATATGTACGGATCCTTGCCGCTTACCCTAGGTGACTGGATCAGCATGAGTGCACAACATTCGTGATTGATCATCACAGGTCCAGCACCAACAGTAATGCATGATGTTCAGGGTATAGCGCATGGCATTGATCCAGAATGAATGAAGGAAGATAAGTGGTGCATGTACCTACCCTAGGTGACAGGATCAGCATGTGTGCACAACGTTCGTGATTAATCATCACAGGTCCAGCACCAGCAGTAATGCATGATGTTCAGGGTATTATACATGTTACCGGAAGTAATGAACGTACGAATGAATGTAATGAACGTATGAATGAAAGAAATGATCGTACGTAAGTAATGAATGTATGAATGACATGAATGTACGAACACAAGTAATGAACGAATGAATAAATGAAAATAAGATACGTATGAACGAAAATTTATGAATGAATGATGAAGATAATAATAATATTATCTACGTGTACGTATGTTGTGTGATCGCATGTATGTAAGAACGGTTTTTATGAAAGAAGGTATGTTTTATTATAAACTAGAACTCACTCAGCAACGCTGACTTTTTATGTGTTTCCAGTTGATAGGTAGTGTTGCTGAGGATGGCACGAGGCGGCTACTCAGCTCTTTTGGGATGGCATTCTCCTTTTCATAATGCTGCCACATTTTATGTTGCATGTAAGTGTTCCTTCAGGATCCCGATAAACGGGATTACTTAAGGAATCTTCTTTAGATATAGTTTTTTTAATGTTTTTGAACTAGAGGTCACTGTTTATGACCTTTTGATTGTTGAGGATTCAAATAAACGGGATTACTTAAGAAATCCTCGGTTTAATATGCTTCCGCAGCAATCATTGTAAAGCTATGTAATGAAAAAGAAAATATGTATTTTGTATTCGAATCAACGATGTAATGCATTGTAAAAGCTTTTATGAAGAAATGAGAATGTACTTTTATCAATTCCGCTGCATTATTTTGCTTAGTAAATGTAAATTATGTGTTTGATGTGCAATGAATGACCAACTGTGAGGTGCCCGGGAACGGGGGCCTTACAAGAAACCTTCAAGAACATAATATCCTCATCCTTGCATGCAGAAGTGTATTATTAAAACAAGCAGGGACTGGGATCTAGTGAGATAACTCCTCCACACACTATCTTGTCTGTATGATCTCCTAGGTGTGGAACTTGTGAAATGAGCTTCCCCTCATAGATCGTTTGACTGAAGAGGATGAAGAGGAGATGGTAAAAAGTGACTTTGGTTTGAGTGAAGAAAAGCATTCTGAGAAGGGTCACCATTCCTCTGAGGAGAGTAAAGCTGTTGAGATGACCAAGTCAAGAAGAAAGAACTTGATCAGGAAAGCCAAAAGAAAAGCAAGGAAGGCTCAAGAGATCAAGGCCACCTTTGACTCTAAGCAGAAACAAGTTTTTATCTTTGCAGGGTTTGAAGTTGTTAAGACTGATGACATGAACTCTAGCTCATGTGCAACTCATCTCAGCAACAAGAAGAAGACTGATCAGTTGTGTGTTACTGCTACACAGCCTGGACTATCCAACTCCAAAAACAGTTCTCAACCCAAAAGAACTGTCTCAGCTCCTGCAAAGGTGAAGGTGGAGAAGTGATGTGACCAAAGTCAGTTCTCTTCTATGAAGATGACTCTTGGAAAGAAGAAACTGAAGTGTGTATGTGTGAGAGTACTTCTCATTTGGCCAAGGATTTTCCATATAATCCTAAAGGTACTCTTCACATGATAAACAAAGAGACTTCCAAGAATTCCAAGAAGAACTTAGCTTCGGAAGGAAAATCTGTTTCCTTTGGATGCTCCAAAATAAGAAGAAGGCAAGTGGAAAACTGCCTTCGGAAGAAAATTTGGTCTCGGAAGAAAGGAATGCTTCCAAAGTACTGAAGCTTGTGCAGTAAAGGCAAGTTCTTCCAATGGTCCAGTCATCAAAACTTCCAAAGTCTTAAAAGCTTCCGAAGTATTGAAGGTCAAGTCCAAACTTTCAAAGGTGGTGTGGAAGTCAAAGAAAGACCAAATGACTGAAGGTTCTTCATCAACAACAGCACAAAATCCTCAAAGCACAACTATAGGATCTATCACTGTTGCATTGTCTTCAACTGTTTTAAATGAGCCCAAGACCAACGAGGCTTGGGTTTCCAAATGTAACTAGCTATCTCTTTGTGCAGGAACAGCTACAGACAAACAAAAATGTGTGAATCATTGACAGTGGTTGTTCCAGGCACATGACAGGCAATAGGTCACTACTCTAAAAGTTTGAAAGAATTGATGGAGGACCAGTTGCTTTTTGAGGAGATGCAGGTGGTTACATTACTGGAAGGGGCAAGGTCACAAATGGTAAGCTCAGCATTGACAAGGTAAACTTTGTCAAGGAGCTTGGATACAATCTACTGAGTGTATCTCAATTTTGTGATCAAAGTCATAACATGTTGTTTACTGAGCATGAGTGCATTGTTCTCAAGCCCGGGGTGGTCATTCCTCATGAGCACATCCTACTCAGAGCCCCCAAGAAAGGGAACATGTACAAGATGGACTTTCAAGAAAAATCTCTCTCAGGAGAAGTTTCATGCTTTCTATCTAAAGCAAACAGTGATGAGTCTTTCCTTCGGCATAAAAGAATATGCCATGTAAACTTTAATAACATGAATAAATTAATTAAGAATGACTTGGTAACTGGAATACAAAAAAGAGAGTTTACAAGTGATGATCATTGTGTTGCATGCCTGAAAGGGAAGCAACACAAGGTATCTCATAAGCCTAAGGCAAGAAACACTATCACTACACCCCTACACTTGTTACATATGGATCTCTTTGGCCCCACCAGTGTAATGAGTTTAGGAAGGACCTCTTACTGTCTGGTGATCACAGATGACTTTACAAGATTCACATGTGTCTTCTTCCTTAGAACTAAGGATGAGACTCCTGAGATTCTCAAGAATTTCATCTTAAAGATTGAAAATCAATGTGATCACAAGGTCAAAACCATAAGACGTGATCAAGGAACTGAATTCAAGAATCAAATACTTGATACATTTTGTGATGAAAAAGGTATTACAAGACAATATAGTGCTCCCAGGACTCCTTAGCAAAATAGAGTTGCTGAGAGAAGAAACAGGACACTAATTGAAGCTGCAAGAACTATGTTGTCTGACTCTAAACTGCCATCACCTTCTGGGCAGAGGTAGTCAACACTGCCTGCTATGTGTAGAACAGAGTTTTAGTAGTTAAGACACATGATAAGACTCCTTATGAACTTTGGCACAAGAGGAAACCTTTTATTGGTTTTCTCAGGTCATTTGGGTGTCCTTGCACCATCTTGAATACCAAAGATCATATTGCCAAGTTTGCTGAGAAATCAGATGATGGACACTTCATTGGATACTGTTCTCAAGCTAAAGCTTATAGAGTATACAATCTCAGAACTAGAGTAGTTGAGGAGTCAGCCAATGTGACTTTCAATGAACACACTCCCAGTGTGAAAGGTTCTGGTCCGGATTGGCTGTTTGATCTTGATTTAGTTACCAACTGTTTTAACAAATCTTGTGAGCACGTTTAAGGGTCCACATATATATTGCCTACAGGTGATTCTGATCCTAGATTTGAGCTGAGAAGATCTTCAAGCTACATATCTCCAGCTCCAGTGGTAACTAATCCTGCAAATGAACCTTCTACCAGCACATCAATGACAAATCCTGCTGATACATCTGAGTTGCCTTCATCTTCCAGTGTCGAGGCACAAAACTCAAATGTAGGAACTTCAAATGTTTGAGAACATGGTGGTGGTGACAGTGATCAGGAATTTCTTGATGCTGAGAACCATCCCATCGAAGAAAATCTCAATGATGTCACACACTCATTGGATCAAGTTAATCTTGATAAGTGTGCTGCTGTAGAGGGTGAATCCTCCTTGCCAGATCAGAATTTCTCCAATTTAGATCTGGCTAAACAACTTGCTGTGATCCCTCAACTAAGGATCCACAAGTCTCACCCTTCTACAAACATCATTGGAGATGTTGGTACAGGTGTAAGAACAAGAGGACAGTCTCATAATGCCAATATTTGTCTTCACTCTTGTTTCTTATCCGAAATAGAGCCAAAGAAGATTGATGCAGCTCTAAAGGATGGAAGTTGGGTTGAAGCTATACAAGAGGAGTTGCTTCAATTCAAGAGGCAAAGGGTTTGGAACTTATGTCCTCTTCCTCAAGGGAAGACTACCATAGGTACAAAATGGGTTTTCAGAAATAAGAAGGATGATAGAGGACTTGTCATCAAGAACAAGGCAAGACTAGTTGTTCAAGGGTATACTCAAGAAGAAGGGATTGACTACACAGATGTCTTTTCACCTGTAGCAAGACTTGAAGCTGTTAGGATATTCCTAGCTTTTGCTGCATCCAAGAACTTCAAGGTCTATCAACTTGATGTCAAGTGTGCTTTTATTTATAGAGTGATTGATGAAGAGGTGTATGTCAGACAACCACCTGGTTTTGCAGACCCTGATCATCCTGATTATGTCTGCAAGCTTGACAAACCTCTCTATGGGCTACATCAGGCACCCAGAAAGTGGTATGAGACTCTATCTCAGTATCTCTGTCAGCATGGCTACAAAAGGGGTACCATTGATGGAACTCTCTTCATCAAAGGAACAAGAAATGATATAATGCTAGTTCAAGTATATGTGGATGATATCATCTTTGGGTCAACTAATCCAAAGCTCTGCAAAGACTTTAAGAAGCTGATGAAGGATAGATTTGAAATGAGTGCCATGGGGGAACTCAATTTCTTTCTAGGGATTCAAGTGAAGCAAGTTGACACTGGTATCTTCATAAATCAGTCAAAGTATGTGCAAGTCATACTTAAAAGATTCAATATGACTGAATGTAAGGTTGCTAAGACACCCATATCTAGAAACCACTCCCTTGGACCTGATCTTGAGGGGGAGTATGTTGATGAACATCTCTACAGGGCTATGATTGGGTCTCTTATGTATCTTACAGCTAGCAGGATAGATATTATGTTTGCTACTTGCATATGTGCAAGATATCAAGCCAACCCCAAGATGTCACACTTAATCACTGTCAAAAGAATTTTAAGATACCTTAAAGGAGCCCCATCTCTTGGCCTTTGGTATCCAAAAGGCTCTGACTTCAATCTGTATGCATATACAGATAGTGATTATGGTGGATGCAATATGACTGCGAAGTCTACATCAGGGGGATGTCAATTTCTTGGTGGAAGGATAGTCTCTTGGCAATGCAAGAAAATCCTATGTATATGCATCAACTGCTGAGGCTGAATACATTGCTGCTGCAAGCTGCTGTGCTCAAGTGCTTTGGATTCAAAATCAGATGCTAGACTATGGATTCAACTTCAAAGAGACTCCCATTCACATAGACAACAACAGTGCTATCTTAATCACAGAGAACCCTGTGCAGCACTCAAGAACTAAGCACATCAACATCAGGTATCATTTGATTAGAGATAATTTTGAAAAAGGATTAATCAAACTAGTCAAAGTTCGCACAGATGAACAATATGCTGATCTATTCACAAAGGCTTTTGATGAACAGAGATTTAAATATCTTATATAGCTATTGGGATGATTAACTTTGAGCAGCTTTTCTTAAAAACTTAATCATATTATTTCTAAAATTATATGTGTTCTAAGTTGTCTATTCTATCACTTTAATAAGCCTCAGTTTCTCTTCGGAAGACAAACTTCCTAAGATATTCCTTAGATTTTTAGAATTTTACTCTTTTTATCTTTCGGAAGATTTAAATAACCTTCAGAAGATTCAAAGTTGCCTTCGGAAGCTTTTATTCATCTCAGAATGATGTTGGTATAATTGCTTCCGAAGCAAAATTCTTCAAAATCTTTGAAATATCTTCCGGGCAAAAATTTGCCTTCGGAAGCTTTTTGGTCAAAACTTCCGAAGTTAAATAACCTTCGGAAGCTTTTCAGTCAAAACTTCCGAAGCTAAATAACCTTCGGAAGATTTCTCACCTTCTAAGAAAACTACTTTTTGGGCAAAAGAAAACTACTTTTCAGAGGTGGGACCGACACGCGGATTTCAAAGTTTATCTTCTTTCGTTAACTTTGTCTCAAATCCAATTCATACAAATACACAACGGTTACCCCTCTTTCCTCTACCTGCTCCAAAATTCGCCCATACCTCAGACCTAATCTCTCTGAAATCGCATTTGTTCTTCACCTTTCTTCACCCTTAAGCTTCTCAAAATGGCCAACATTCACAACAGAAACAACCCTGATTTCTCCATGCAACTTCACAGGCAACACAACCAAGTTGCTCTGCTGCACTCTGAGAAAGATGATAGTTTCTCAGAGGTTTGCCGTTTTTGGCTCTATCCAACTATTACACCTCCCTTACCATTGATCCTACTCTTTATGAGGATCACCTGCTAGACTTCAGGAGGACATGTCAAGAGGTTATCATGGATGGGGAGAAGGCTCTGTCTACCACAGTGCAAGGGAGGACAGTCTTCATCACTCCAGCCATCATAAGCACTCATCTTCAGCTGGATGATGAAGAAGGTGAACTGTCTTTCCCAAAGGAAGTTGTTAACCATTCCTTTGAGTAGATGGGCTATGAGGGAGATTTTGCTGTCAAGACGTTCAGGAAAGGGAAGGTCTCATCCCAGTGGAAATATCTACTTCATGTAGTGATTCACAGCTTGTCTAACAAGCATGGTGGGTGGGACCAGATTCCTGGGGATCTCTCCTTCATAGTTCATGGAATGGTGCAAGGGGTCAAGTTCAGGTACTCTCAGTTTGTATACACAAACTTGCTTGCTAACTTGGACTCCATAGAATACTATATGTTTCCTAGATATGTTTAACACATTCTCAACTGTGAACTTGGATCACAGTTGAGGGAAACATATAATATTCTTAAACTGGGACAGATGAAGCCAGGCATCTTTAAAATTATGAAGAAGCCAACTGTAGGCTTCTCAGGGGTAGAAACAGCCCTTGTCCCCAAAATGTTAGAGCTCATTGCTCAAGGTGACAACCTAGCAACACAAGCTAGTGTTGAACCCACACCTATCATCTCCTTACCCTCACAAAGACCCCATATAACCTACACTTACCAAAGAAAATCCAAACGAACCCCTGCTCAAGTTATTGAGCCTGTGCAGGCCCCCATACACTCATCCATACAGGAGGAAGTGGACACTAGGGCTCCCAGTTCTCCTGAGGAGCAAACCACTCCCATCTCTTCAAGGATCAATGCTGATGTTCCTCATGATCAGCCTGATGAGCCCATAAGCCCAACTGCCTTAAGCCTTCTCTCTGAGTCTAAACACTCAAGTGAACAACCTTCAGGGGACAGTTATCGTCCCTAGCCTTTGGACTTAAACAACCAAATTCCTAACCTTGAATTCTACACTGATGAGGACTTAGGGTTCAGTGAGCACCATGAGTCTCTCTACTCATCACCTACTCAAAGAGAGAGGAGTGCTTCTGAATTTCCTATGTCGACCCCACATCAGTCACCCATTACTGAGGTGGGTCCTTCTGAACCTGTTCAGGGGATCCATATGGAAGAGGCTCTCACTTTTGCAAGTGATTACAACATTAAGACCTCAACCATGGAAACTCAACCCATTGACACTTCATCTGAGGCTGTCAATGAGCAGAGGAAATCCAGCAGCCCAGAATACCAAGCTGGTGATGAGAGTGAGGACTTAGGTCTACTTCTTTCATCCCCCATGATTCTTCTGATGAAGATAAGGGGAATCTGAGACTAAAGGTGCAACAACTGTCAAAACAATGCACCTACTTAGTCTCTAAGGTTAGTCATCTTGAATTTCAAGTGACTACGTTAACCAATAGGGTCAATGATCAGCAACTTAAGATATCTTATCATAAGGAAAAACTAGCTGAGAGACCTTTAAGAAGAGGTCAACCAGGAACACAAGAACCTGAGGATGTGGTTGACCTAACTCCTAGCTCACCTATACAAGAGGGTGATGCTATTAAAAGGGGGAGAAAGTCGCTACAATCACAGAACCTTGGAGTTCTTCAAAGAGTATGGACACTGAGGACTCACCATCCTCTCTTATAATTGTACGTACTCAGCAACCTCCTCAAGTTCATATTGATGTGAACTTCCTAGACTACTTGTTTCAGAGTCTCTTTGAGGAGGGTATACCAAGGGCAATGCCATTTGACAGTAGAGCCATCATCTTTCTTGAGCCATCTACTCAAACAACTCAACCTTAACAAGCTAGTAGGTTGGCTCAGGTTACTCAAGAAGCTGAAGAAGATAGACTAAGGCAATCAGGTAATGTCATTGGTCAACTGGATGTTGAGGCAGACCTTGAGATTAGCTTCAAAGGGAAAGCCTTGACTGAAGGCCCGGTGATAGAGCCTGAAAGCCCTGTCTTACAATCAATTGATGAAGTGACAGAGATTGAAATACCTATCACAACAACAACTACTTCAACAACTCAACCCCTCAGTGAAACACCTGCTGGTGAAGGTGTATCACAGTCTCTCTCTGGCCAGAGCTTGGATGTTGCACCAAGCAATGAAGGCCAAAGCTCTCTCCACCCTATGTCACAAAGGTCTGTGGGTGACAAAGGGAAAAGGGTTCTAACCTCTGAGGAGATTGAGGAGGAGGAAAGAGAGAGAAAGAGGAAGCTAAGAGGAGTAAGTTCCACTGGGTCTTCAAGCTTCATGCAAGCTGCAATCAGGGCTGCCCCCAGACCAAATACTCAAAATGATGAGTTGAGGGCAGACAGAATTACTTACTTACAGACAAGGAACTATGACATAGATGAGATAATATCTCTCCCCTTAGAGGAATTGAATGATCTGGCTGACATGGAAATGTCAAGAGAGAGGAAGGAAGCTGAAGATGCAAGAATTCTTCTTGAGGTCAAAGAGAAGAAAAGACAAAAAAGGCTATACAAGCATGTTCATACTCTCTCGCCTGTTCAAGAAAGCCCTATGCAAGAGGCTGTGGCTACTACACAAGAACCTCAGGTAGATAAAGAAATAGACAGACAAAGGATGATAGACTACCTGAGTGCCACAGGCCTCTACCAGGCAGAAGCACTTCTTCCCTTGCCCTTTGAGTACATTGAGTTTGAGTATCTCAAACAACTTAAACTTCAAGTACTCAAAGAGCAGAAGACAACAAAGAAGAAAATGAGGGAAGAAGTTGCTAAGTCAAGAGCTCTCATTCAGAAGAACTTGAAAAAGTCTGCTGATAGACAAAGAATGATGAGCTTCTTGAAACTGTATGGATTCTCTGGAAGGAGACTTTGCCCTATGTCTCTATCCACTATGGATGAGCATATCAGGGTAATCAAGCAGAAGATCAAGAGTGGAGAGCTTGTTGACTTACACACTCCTCCAAGTCAAGCTCCACCTGAAGTAGAGGTTAAGTTTGAACAACCTGAGACAACACAAACTGAACCTCCTGCTTCATCTTTTGATCCACGGCAGGGTCAAAGGCCAGCCTCTTCATCTATTGAGCCACAACAAGGTCAAAGGCCAGCCTCATCATCTGACCCACAACAGGGTCAAACTCCCTCTCTTCTGATCCTGTGAGGGAGGAACACCCAACTGAGGAAGACACAATTGATCAACAAGGTGCTATATGCCAGTCTTCTCAGTTAAAGACTGCACAGAGGAAGAAGAGGATGGCTTCTAGACCATCTTTAAAGAAAAAGAAGAAGTCAAAATCAACCTCCTCTGATCCTCAGGATGAATCAGAACATCCTAAGGAAGTGCAAGAAGAGGAAGCCCAATCACCTCCAATTCAAATGGCTCCTCTTGCATCAGGAAGACCCATCTTATCCTGGACTTATTCAACTAATCTAGAAAGATGGCATGTAGTCAGAGATCAAGGTGAAGAAAATGTCTACTCTTGGGAAGACCTCTTCAATTTACCTCTGCATGATCTTTTTGACATGAGAAGATACTTCACAAGTCTGAGTGATCCTGACCATCTAATGAAGAAAGGAATGGTCATGATCATGTTGAGGACTGTGAACAACTAAATATCTTCAAGTGTTTTGGTAGCATCAGCCTAGGGGGAGTTTGTAAGGATTCCTATAAGTCTGATGCAGCCAAAACACTCTAAGTCTTCCTGCATGGTGCACAGAACATGAAGTAGAAATGCTTCGGAAGTTTTACACCAGAAACACTCTAAGTGTAAAATCTTCCAAAGCCAAGACCAATATCTTTCGAAGCCAGAAATGAAGTCTTTCAAAGATTCAGAGACAAAGTCTTCCGAAGCCAAAGAACCAAGACAGATTCTACCGAAGACTTTTATCATACATGCTTTTATCTGATGTACTTTTTCTTAAAGCTGAATTGTAACAGCCGGAAATTCTGTTTGGAGTGTCATGCGACTGGGGCATCCATACGCATGGAGGTCACGCGACTGGAGTCCCATACGCATGGAGGTCAGGCGATTGGAGCTCCATACGCATGGGAGTCGCACGACTGGGGTGTCCAATCGCGTGGAGCTCGTGCGACTGAAGGTTCAGTCGCATGGGGACTCAGGCAACTAGACTGTAGTATTTAAGGGAGAGGGCAGCCCTTACCCTCTCCCCACACTTGCAAGAAATCAGCCACAAAGAAGAGAAGAGAGAAAGAAGACCTTTGGGCGGAAGAAGACGGACGGAGACTGAAATGGTTTTCTCCGATGAGGAGGAAGAGGAGGAGGAGCCTGTGCAGGAGGCGGCACGAGGCTGTAACTACGGGGCATTTCAATGATGCAAGCCCGTAACTTTTGATGGCAATGGCACTGCTGCTGCTGCTCACCGATGGGTGAGGGAAATGGAAGCCGTGCTGAATATCAGCGAGTGCAGGGAGGATCAGAAAGTGAAGTTTGCCGCCCACTCTTTCATGGAGTCAGCTTTGTGCTGGTGGGACAACATAGTCCAAGTTGAGGGTAGTCGGACTGTCAGAAGGATGAGATGGTCAGAGTTGAAAAGGCTGGTGATTAAGGAGTATTGTCCTCACCGTGAAATAGAAAAGGTTGAAAGGGAGTTTTTGCAGTTGGAAGCGGGACGATGACACATCAACAGTACACCACCAAATTCAACGAGATGGCAGGACTGGTGCCGAAACAGGTGACACCTCTTTCGTGGAAAATTAAGAGGTACATTCAGGGCTTGCCGGCGGATATCCATAGGCACATGATCGCGGCCTGACCCAGGACGTTCAGGTCGACGGTAGATCTAGCGGGAAGGTTGTACGACGAGCGGGAGGCGATGGCGATAACAAGCGATGCGGAGGAGCGAGCCTATGTTAAGAAGGGGAAAGGAAGGCGAGATATTGATGGTGGAATGGAGGCCGAGAGTAAAGTGATGAGGATCGATGATCGAGAGAGGATAACAGAAAGGGTGAGGTATGCAAGAAGTGTGGTAGAGGCCATGAAGGGGAGAGCAAATGGGGACTGAACGTCTGTTTTCAGCGTGGGAAGGAAGGCCACATGGCAAGGGAGTGCCTCATGGCTAAGTGCTACAATTGCGGTGAGACTGGACATCTGAGCAGGGATTGTAAGAGGTTAAAGGCGGGAAGCTCTGGTGCGAGGAAGGAGAACAGAGGGTGAAGGCTACAGCATTTGCCATGGCTAGGAGGAGGTAGATCGGACTCCGACTGGACGATAGGTACGTTTCCGGTAATTTAAGATTTTGCACTTACGCCTTGTATGCGATGCTAGTAGTAGTAGTTCGTTCCTACTGCCTTCTGTTGTGAGTTGCATATTAGGAGAAGGAATATCGATGAGCCCTTCGATGTAGAGATTACTATTAATGGATTCACTAGATTACCGGATGCCCTAGAGGATTGCGTGATGCAATTGAGAAAGTTGTGTCACCCGTTGTCTGAGGAACAGTTTCAGCATGTGATTGGTTTATCGAACAGCAACGTACGTGTAGTTTCGACATTGTAGCAAACAAGTAGAATGGGAGGTCGGAAGCAAAAGAAAAAGATAAATTTGGTTTGGGCCACCAAAGAAGCCGATTTGCCTTTCAATCATAGTGTACCTGCAAGGAACCTGAGAAAAACCGATCTCGGTGCAGTTATATTTGGAACAACACATAGCACGAGTAAGCCTTTCTCATCAGTTGTTTCGTTTGCCAGACAGTCATTATTCATACATAAAGAACATCAAGCAAAGCTTGTGGTGTTTCTTTTTAATAATGGTGACCGCACTCTATATGGCATATTTGAGGCCGCAGGTCCTGGTCAAATGCACATTGATCAATATGCATGGGTTACCAATGGAGATAGTCAAAGATGGACCAGAAGTCGTAAGTTGATAAACGATGTAGAGCGACAGGATTCCAGGTGAGAGACTGGAAAAGAGATAAGACAGTATTGCCCGTAAAGATTTAAGGAACAACAGGTTTCGGGGACGAAACCCTTTTAAGGGGGTGGACTTGTAACACCCGGAAAATTCTGTTTGGAGTGTCATGCGACTGGGGCATCCATACGCATAGAGGTCATGTGACTGGAGTCCCATACGCATGAAGGTCAGGCGACTGGAGCTCCATACGCATGGGAGTCGCACGACTGGGGTGTCCAATCGCACGGAGCTCATGCGACTAAAGGTTCAGTCGCATGGGGACTCAAGCGACTGGACTGCAGTATTTAATGGACATGGCAGCTGTTACCCTCTCCCCACACTTGCAAGAAATCAGCCACAAAGAAGAGATGAGAGAAAGAAGAGAGAAATAAGAGAAAAGGGGTGGTTCGGGCTCGGAATTCGTTATGTGGCGAGTCAAAACGAAGCTCTAACTGAGGAGACTGCTAAGGTGAGTTCTAGGACCCATCATGTTTTCACATCATCTAAAATCTATTTCTGGGTTTTTGGGTGTTTAACACGTGTATGTATGTATGTGTACGTGTATTGTGTGTTTAGGGCTTGATTTCGGTCTTGGATAGGCTTGAATAAGGTCGAGGTATGTTTCCTTATGGATTAGAAGGGTTGATTTGAGCTCAAATGAGGTCTGGAAGGGTTTGAAGGCCGAATGTCGCGGCTGCAGTTAGGGATGAACTTCAATCGCAGCCCAGCTAGGGCTAGGAGACTGGAGGGCCAATCGCACGACTGAGGGACGACTGAGGTTCAATTACACGACTGAGTCTCAATAGCATGACTGGGGATCTAGTCGTATGACAGGTCATACGACTGAGAGTCCAGTCGCATAGGTGCTCAGTCGCACAGGTGTCCATTCGCACGACAGAGAGCTCGGTCGTATAGGTCCATTCGCATGGCTGTCCAATCGTATGACTGAGGGTTCAGTCGCATAGGAGCCCATTCGCATAGTGTTCATTCGCATGATAGAAAGTCCATTCGTACGATTGGGTGTTCATCGGCATGAATGCCCATCCGCATTGTTCCAATCGCATAGTGTGCAATCGCATAGTGTTCAGTCGCATGGAGCCCATGCGACTGAAGGGTGCCCAATCACCCAAGTAGGGTTGTTGTGTACGAGAAGAGATATAGTTCAATTACTGGCCTTCGGGAAAAGGGCAAGGGTAAGTAATGATGTGATAGCTCCCGTAGGTACATGTGTGATAACTGTCGAGGCTTAGAAGTTACGTTGGGCACGATGCCGATAGTAATGCATGTATATGCAAGATGTATGTATGTGAGTATGGTTTAGCCCTGTATGATGGTAATGACGGATGACTGGTAAATGTCGATGTTCCTTGTTTCGATAAGTGTTTATCTTTCCGTGACTTTACGTGTTATGATTAATGAATGAAACGAAAGTAATAAGAACGTAAAGCGAAAGATAATAAAAGAGGAACATGATGAATGAATGCATGCATTAACGTATGAATGAATGAACGTAAAGCTAGTGAGCGTAAGTATGAGGTGAGCGACTCTGTGTCGCAACAGACTCGAATGAGATCTCTGTCACGTATCCTGGTACTGTGTCAGTCTTCGGACATGAGTCGGGGGTTTGTATAACAGGCCCCGGCACAGTATCAGTCTACGAACATGAGTCGGGAGTAATTACATGGGACGAGATAGTGAGGTGAGCAACTTTGTGTTGCAACAGACTCGGATGGAGTTCAATCCAGGTGATTGACTCAACGGGATCTTTGTCGCGTATCCTGGAGCTGTGTCAGTCCTCGGACATGAGTCGGAGGTTTGTGAGCAGGCCCCAGGCATAGCATCAGTTTCGAGCATGAGTCGGGGATATTGCATGAGACAGGATCTAAGTGGATAAGTAGAGAATCGCATGCTCCGGTACTGTGTCAGTCTTCGGACATGAGTCGGGGGTTTGTGTACAGGCCCCGGCAGAGTATCAGTCCTCGGACATGAGTCGGGAGTAGTGCGTGAGAGTGAGATGAGACGAATGAGGAACAGATCGCGTGCTCCAGTACTGTGTCAGTCTTTGGACATGAGTCGGGGGTTTGTGTACAGGCCCGACGCAGTATCAGTCTTCGGACATGAGTCGGGAGTATCACGTGAGTTAATGAATAAGAGAGATAATTATGAAAGATGAAAGTATGAAACGAACGAAAGATAATGAACGTGATGAAAGCTAAAGAACGAATGAATGAAAATAATGAATGGAAGGAACATAGTGATAACGCATGAAACGGGATCCTTGTCACTCGACCTCAGTAATCATGGCTGTGTGCCATGAAGAGGGTGAAGTGTGACCGGATCCAGATAGAAGTAAAAGACTGAGAATAAACAAAAGTTAAAGATAAAGAATGAACGAGAAAAGAAGATAATAATGATGTTATCTATGTGTATGTACGTATGATGTGTGTTCACATACGAAAGTATAGTACGATTTTGAAAGAAGTAAAGAATGGTTTTAACCAAAGAAAAGTATGTATTTCATATAAAACTAGAACTCACTCAGCAACGCTGACTTTCGATGTATTTCCAGTTGGCAAGTATGTTGCTGAGGATGGCACGGGGCGACTACTCAGTTCCTTTGGGATGGCATCCATTGTTATAATGCTTTTACAATAAAATGATCATATGTAATGAACTGTAATAATATTTTGTATGAGCAAAGATGAGAATGGGGAACCTGAAGCACTAGAGGTCCCTGTCTACGACTATTTTGTAAGATCATTTTGTAGAAATGAAAAGAATTTTTAATGTTTCCGCTGGAATGTTGTTATGAAGAACGATAAAGAATTATGTTTATGTGCGATGAATGACCAGCTGTAATGTCCCGGGAACGGGGCCTTACATGAACCACTTTAACGCTACCCCACTCTAGTTGGTCACCAACTTGCATGAGTTGGTGAAAAGGTCCATGCTTTAGGAAAACTGTACATTGAGGTCTTGGGGTCAAACCTTTCTACTTTATGTACTTTTATCCTTTTTGTAATATATTAGGATGTGACCTATGGCATGTCATAGTCACTAGTCAAAAGGCAATCTGTCTTTTGACTCTACATGGATTTTGTTGTCTAGTTCATGTATCCAGCTGGCCTTCAAAGTATGGCCGTCTGTAGGTTGTAGTATATAGTGTCTCAAGTCTTGTAACTTAGTTATGCATGCATACTTATTCTTGAATACTTGTAACTTTGAACTTGAGAAGCAATATACAGCATCCTTGAAAACCAACTACTTGTGTTGTTATCTTTTCTGTTTTGTTCTAAGTTTACTTGTGTTCTTTGCATCACTATAACCAGTTCCCCATTTGATCTATTAAGTGTTCTAAATACACTCTCCTCATTGTGTTGTTGGGTTGTAAAGTGACACCCTTCAACCGGTCCTGCATCTAGACCCCGTGTTTTTACTTGTTCTATAAATTCTTGGGGCTGAAAATGTATATAAACTATTTTTACAAATGTTTTATAAGTACCCGTAAGTACCCATGCATGTATAATGATGTTCATAAATGTTTTATGTTGTGTTCATGCTTAGAATGGTATAAGTAAGCTTAGAACAGGATAATATGATGCTTGGGACTGAAAAACAAATTTAGAAATGTGTACAACAAGTTGGCCATGTGTCCAAATAAAGCTCATGTGCCCAAAATTGCCTTAGAAATGTTCCAAGTAGGGTCAACCGCCCAAACAGTACCCCAACCGCCTAAAATTTGCCTTAGAAAGTTTCTAATTCAACCCATACGTCCAAACAGGGCCCAACCGCCCAAACAGTGCCCCTATACGTCTAGAAAATAGCTTAGAATTTCTAAGTGATGGTCCATGCGCCTGAACAATAGCATATGCATCTGAAATGGTTCAGGCGCCTAAGTGTTGAAACGCCCAAATAGTGCCCATGCGCCTAAACAGGCCTCATGCGCCTGTATAGTACTCATGCGCCTGTATAGTACTCATGCACCTAGAACACTTAGGTTAATTTTGAAATTTTGAGAAAAACAGAATCCTTAGGGTTTGACCCAAGTTTGACTTTAGGGTTTTTAATTGCTATTATATTTGCATTATTATAAGTTGTTCCTATGGTCACAGTAATTATTATTGTGTGACTTATGTGGTGTGTCTTTGATCATAAATGCAAGTATTATCCTTAACAAAGAGAAAGATTAATGATAAAGAAAAGTGAAACATAATTAAAATGCTAAAAGTCTTGGAAGCATATAGGAGGTGCACGACCATGTTGTCGTTAGCTCAACTGTGATGCGGGTTAACTACCCCAAAGGATGCACACAGGGTCAATCAATTGAGATTGGCAGACCTTTGCAGCATACCCTAGGTGACTGGGTCAGCCTTGCATATAGTGATCATAGTCTATTGATAGACTAGAGGCCCAACACCAGTTTCCCCGTGCATATAGTTTAGGTATTGCACAATGGTCCATATAGACAGTGAAAGATAAAGTTAAAGAGTATGAAATGAACAAAGGAATACAGTAAAGAAAAACGAAAGCACTACCTTGTTGGATAGTTGATGCGTGCTCATGTATAAGAGTAAGAGAAGTATTTTTATAAAAAGAGTATTTTCATATATACACATTATACGAGGTATTTTAGTTCTTTCAAAACTAGGACTCACTCAGCAACGCTGACTTTTATACATTTTCAGTTGGCAGGTAATCATTGCTAAGGATGGCATGAGGGTGAAGCTACTCGGCGAGAAAAGACTGACATCCATTCCTATGATATGATATTGTTGTTGTTTTAATACAATTAAACAATCTTTTGTAACTTAACCCCCCCCACTGTATTGATTAACAACAGTACCTATTAATAATAGATAATGGCCTTTGCTAACGTAATTCCGCTGTTTATTTTATGAAATGTATATTAATATGTATCGATGACGCAATGAATGACCAACTGTGAGGTGTCCGGGAACGTGGCCTTACAATATCAGACTGGATATACCATGTACAAAGCCTTAAAAACCATATGTGAAGGAGGAAAAGAGATTCAAAACCTAAAGAAACAAAAGCTGAAAAGGCAGTTAGAATTGTTTCAACATTTGTCTGGTGAAACAGTAAACCAGATAACGAACAAATTTGTTCAGCTCACAAGTGAGATGTCAATAGCTGGCATCAAGCATGAACTTGAAGATCTAAATCTCATACTTCTTAATGCTTTACCCTCATCATAGGAATAAACAGTGACATTGTTAAAGCATACTGAGAAGTTTCCCATGGATCTAGATCTGCTTATTGCCAAAATAGAGTCTGTTGAAATTGATGAGAGCTCAAGGAACAATGATAGAGCGGCATCAATGTCATAGTATCAATTTGTTACATCTCCTGCAAACTCTGTTGAGAATGCATTCATGGCAAAGAGTGAGAGTGTTCCAGAAGAAGAGGGAGACTTATTTGTTGGAGCAGGATTCTTCACTGATTCATCATACACAAGTGTTCCTGCTTACACAACACAGTCTCAACCTCAATATCCTCCTAGATCTCAAAGTTCAAATGTTCAAACGGATACTCCATCAACTAACTCTGCTAAATCTAGTAAAGTTAAAGATGTTATAAACATCCTATTAGAGGATGAAGAGTCTAAAACTACTTTCACTGCATTCACGGCTAGTTTTCAAGCATATCAAGGTAGCCATTTAACTCAGTAAGACCTTGTTTTGCAGGATTTGTTTGAGATGGATCCTGAAGATGTTAAAGAGATGGATCTGAATAGGCAGATGGTGATGATTGCCTATAGAACACAAAAACACTCATACACTCATATGTCAACAGGAAGTACAAGCCTAGTGCTAACAAAACTGTTGGTTTTAACAAGTCAAAGTCAAGGTGTTTTAACTGCAATAGTTATGGACATTTCTCCAAAGAATGCAAAGCTCCTAGGAATAATGGAGGAAATTCTCAATCAAGTTCTGGCAATCAGAGGTTTCAATCAGCTCAGAAGATATTCCAAAAGCCTTATCAAAGTCTTCCTATGCCTGAGCTGAAAGATGAATCAAAATAGTCTGAAGAGCCCAAGAAAGCTCTTGTAGTCAGCATTAAAAATGGTTATGATTGGAGTGCATATGCTGAACAATTTACTAATGATCTAACTTCAAGTTTATCTCTTATTGCAGAAATACATGGGGAAGATTGGTCAGAGAATAGTGATTCAAAAGTGCAAGGTGAGAATGAAGAAGATGACTATGATTGGAGTGACAAATCTGATCCTAAGGAGGATACACAAGAAGTAGCTCTAATAGCATAATCTGATCAACCCAAGGTTGACACTTCATCCTTAATTCTGAAACCTCATCCCCAAAATTTCTTGAAATACCGTCTGAAGTAAGAGAGAAATTGTGCACTAAATCATGCTTCGAACATGTTGAATACTATCGAAGCTATTCATATAAAATCTATGAGAAACTTAAACAAGAAGAATCAATGCATAACAAATTAAAATCTGACCATAAAATAGCAGATCAAAAGATCATTTCTCTTCAAACATCATGGAACAAAACGATAAAAGAATTAGAAATTGTTTCTAAACAATTGGAAGAAATGACCAAAAATCTTGAACAGGAGAAGATAGCACATGCTGCTACTCAAATGGATCTTGCTAAAGTTAAAAGTTCAAAAATGATAGTTGAAAAGATGGTGAGTGAAAGAAAAGATAAACAGAAAGTAGGACTTGGATTCACTCATGAACCTGTGCCTGAATCAATAACAAACACTTTACCATAGAACTTTAATACGCATGATCATTCCCTGAGAATAAGGCTAAACTCAAAGCCTTTCAGAACAAATCAAGAATTCTGAATGTGAAGAGGAAAAAGATAATGTAAAAGTTTTTGTTTAAAATGATCAAGACAAGCTTAAAAATGGTCACCCAATCAAGATAAAATCTTATGAACCTAAACAAAAAATCAGAACACTTCTGATCAAATTTATTCTGTATTGGAAGAAGTGAAAGTTAGAAGCAAAGATAAAGCTAAACATCAGGAAGGAACATCAAAAGATTCAGACCCTGTTGATCTAAAATACAAAGATAATAAAATAGAATCTTCACCTGAAGATGTTCAATCTGAAAGTAAACCAAGTTCTTTTAAAGCAAAGAATCAAAGAAGAAGAAAGAAATCATCTAAAACCAAAACTGAACAAAACAAAAGTTCAGAAAATCTGATCAAACCAACAAATGAAGTAACTAAACTCAAACCTATAAAATTTATGTCAACTGGTTTGTTGAATATGAACTATCTTCAACAAAGCAAGATAACTCCTAAGAACAAATCTCACTCTGATCTGAAAACGAGTTCAGATTCTAAGACTTCTGATGTTACAAAAAGATTTATTCCTAAGGAATTAAAGAAGAAAGTTCATGAACAAAAGATGAAAAGTAATTTGTCAAATAACAAAATGTCAACTCAAAATCAAAAATTGACAACTCAAAAACAACAATTTAACGTTTTGACACCAAAATATAAAAATGAATCAAATATAGCGTCAACATCAAAAGTTAACAAGCAGTTCTTTAAATCTCCACAAAGGTACTGTGAAATATATGATATGAAAAATCACAATACTGCTGAGTGCTTTTTCAATAAGTACTGTCACATATGTGACATGAGAAATCATTCTACAGCAGATTGTTATTTCAACAAATATTGTACTTATCGTTATGAGAAAACTCACAATACTGAGAATTGCTATTTTAGAAAGAGTTCACCTAATGAGGATTTGCAAATTAAAACATGAGCAAAGATTATGTTAATCCTCAGTATATGAGAAATCAAACTGATGGATTTCAACGATTAACTAACCAACCATCTTTAGGTCTGAGATCGTTTCAAAAGAACAATTATGTGAGGCCAAAACAAGTTCTGAAAGAACAATTCATACTAAGATCTGTAAGACTGACTAATAAAAATTTGGTAATCAATATTTTTCAAAAATTGATCACTCAAATGGTATGAATGTTCACAAAAATAATCCACAATAATTTCGTAACAAGATTGGCAAATTCATTAAGAATAAACCTGATTTGAATACTCTTCGTTTCAAACAATTTACCATTGTTTATAAATACGAAAAACCCAAGACCATCTTGGCTTGGGTAGATATCTCAACTTAATTTTCTTGTTGTGCAGGTACGCCCGAGAAGACCACTCAATATATGGTATGTGGATAGCAGGTGTAGCCGGCACATGACAGGCAATCCTGCCTTGTTACAAGACTTTAAGTTAAAGGATGGAATGCATGTCGCCTTTGGTGGTGATGCGGGTGGAAAAATAATAGGAGAAGGAACAGTATCAAATGGGATAATAAGCTTCGACAAAGTCAACTTCTATTCATAGTTGAACTTTAATCTTTTAAGCGTATCCTAAATATGTGATAAATCATATCCTGTTCTATTTGATGATTCTTTCTATTATGTTTTGAAGCTAGGATATAGATAAGCAAGGATTGGGTAATTGTCAAAGCTGAAACGGATAGAGATGTATACAAGCTGGATATGTCTCAAGTTGATCCTTCAACAGAAACAACTTGCCTAATTGCTAAAGAAACAAATGATGAAAGCCAGCTTTGGCATAGACGTCTCTGACATTCAAACTTTAAGAACATGAACAAGCTTGTAGCAAGAAATCATGTCATTGGACTTCCATCCAAGAAGTTTGCAACAACTGATCACTGCTCAGCATGTTTGAAGGGAAAGCAACACAGAGCCTCTTATAAGACCAAGCTGATAAACTCAAATTCCAAACCTCTACAGATGTTACACATGGACCTCTTTGGACCAACAAATGTCAAGAGTATTGGAAGAAAATCATATTGTCTAGTTATCATTGATGACTATACAAGATTTTCATGGGTTTTCTTTTTATATGCTAAATCTGAAATGGCTGAATTACTAAAAGAATTTATCATTAAAGTTGAATCAACTAGATCATAAAGTGAAAATAATAAGAAGTGATAATGGTACGGAATTCAAAAATGCTAACATTGAGATGTTTTGTGCAGAGAAAGGAATAGCTCATCAGTTCAGTGCTCCCAGAACTCCTCAACAAAATGGAGTTGCTGAAAAGAAGATTAGAACACTGATTAAAGCTGCTCGTTCTATGTTAGCCGACGCAAAGATTCCTATCACTTTCTGGGATGAAGCTATATCAACTGCGTGTTTCGTTCAGAATAGAGCTTTAATTGTGAAAGATAAATTGAAAACTCCTTATGAGTTAATGTTTGGAAGAAACCAAATATAAATTTTCTAAAATCATTTGGTTGTCCAGTCATGATTCTTAATTCAAGTGATCATTTAGAAAAATTTGAAGCAAAATCTGATAATTGATTTTTCGTTGGATACTCATCTGTTTCAAAAGTCTATCGAGTTTATAACTCTAGGACAAATATTATTCTTGAAACATTCAACGTTAAATTTTGGAAAATTCTTTTCCATCAGTTTCAAATGGAACTGCTTGGTTATTTTGATTTAGATTCACTGTCAAACTCTCTTCAATCTAACTTGTTTAATCAATCGAACTTTCTTAATTCTACAGGTAAGAAGAGCTCTAGAGGAGATCTTGGATCTTTCAGTGAGGATTCGGATTCTGACGACCCAGATGATTCAAGCCCAGATTACCCATTCTTCTCTTTTGTCAAGGACTCAACTATTAGATTCAATGACAATGATCAATCTAATCAAGCTTCAGATCATTCGTTTCGTATGATCAAGAAGGATCACAACCAATTCATAATGATGGTAATAAGTTTGTGCAACCTGAGTTAGGAACATCATCTATCTCTAGTGATGCAGTTGATACTGGTAACTTTGATTACTTTATCAACTCACCAACTCAAGTTCCAAACTTTGATCCACATTCTTCTAAACTGCATCAGCTATCCAACTTGAATCAAACAAATCTGGATGTGAATGTTCAAGGTGATGAGATTCCGACATCTCGTAATCACAAGAACCATCAACATCTTAGATTATTGGTCCATTGAATAAAAGAACAAGGAGTAATCAGAACAAGCAAACCTGTGCTTATACTCTTGTTTTCTTTCTGAAATTGTTCCTAAAAACATCACCAAAGCGTTAAAGGACAATGGTTAGATTGAAGCCATGCAAGAAGAATTACTTCAATTCCGCAAACAAGAAATGTGGAATTTGGTGGAACTAACTGAAGGAGAAAATGCTATAGGAACAAAATGGTTGTTTAGAAATAAAACTGATGATCGAGGGATAGTTATAAGAAACAAAGCGAGACTAGTTACATAAGGATACACATAAGAAGAAGGAATTGACTATGATGAAGTATTTGCTCCATTTCAAGACTCGAATCCATTTGTGTCTTCATGGCTTATGCATCATTCATGCAATTCAAGGTGTATCAAATAGATGTTAAAGGTGCATCTTGTACGGTCCAATCACAGTGTGTGTACGTGAAGCAACCTTTGGGCTTTAAGATGCAGAATTTCCACATCATGTGTACAAGCTTAGTAAAGCTCTGTATGGACTTCATCAAGCACCTAGAATCTGGTATGAGACATTGTCACGACACTTGATCGAACATGGATACACAAGAGGGAAAATCGATCCAACTTTATTCATAAAGAAGGATGCTGATAATCTCTTATGTGTGCAAGTGTATGTTGATGATATCATATTTGGTTCTACTAGTCCAAAACTATGCAATGAATTTGAGGAAATCATGAAGTCTCATTTTCAGATGAGTTCTATGGGAGAAATCAATTTCTTCCTTGGACTGCAAGTTCAACAATCTGCAGATGGTATATTCATCAATCAAGAGAAGTTTGTCGACAAACTCTTGAAGAAAATCAAACTACAAGATTGTTCGTCCATAAGAACTCCAACTAACGTAAACTCCAAGATTGAGCCTGATCCCAAAGGAAAATTAGTTGACCAAACTTTATACAGATATATGATTGGTTCTTTGATGTATCTTACTGCATCTAGACCAGACATAATGTATGCTGTTTGTGTCTATGCCAGGTATCAATCAGACCCGAAAGAATCCCATTAATTGCTGTCAAAAGGATATTCAGGCATGTCAAAGGTAAACCAGCTCTAGGGCTATGGTATCCTTACGAGGGAAACTTTGAGCTACATAGATATACAGATAGTGATTATGGAGAATGTTGTCAAGATAGAAAATCTACAACGGGTGGTTGTCAGTTTCTATGTCCCCGATTAGTCTCGTGGCAATGGAAGAAATAAGCAAATGTCTCTATTTCAACTGCAGAAGCTGAGTACATAGCTGCATCAGAAGGATGTTCTCAAATCCTTTGGTTGCAAAACCAACTGCTGGATTATGGGTTCAATTTTCTTAAAACACCTATTTACATTGATAACACTGCTGCTATGTTCATTACACCTAATCCAGTTCAACATTCAAAAACAAAACATATCGAGATTTGATATCATTTTCTCAGATATAACTCTGAAAAAGGTTTAATCATTTTGACTCAAATTGCAACTGAAAAACAATTGGCTGATCTATTTACTAAAGCCTTTTTACCAGGAAGGTTTGAGTACTTAGTGGAGTCAATTGGTCTTATTAACCATGTGTAGACCTGGTTTCTAAGTCCTTCTTTCAGTTCTTTGAATCTTACCATGATCAGAACCCTCTCTAATCCAAAGATCATCATAAGTGAACCTGTCAAAGTTATTTTGCTGATTGTATTTGTGTGTGTGTGTTTTTCTTTTATAGAAAAATCAAATACAAAATTAGAAAACTCAAAACTTAAAGATAAAAATATAAAAAAACTACAAATATAGAGTCTTTCTTTATTTGTTAATTCATTTTTAGGAATGAATCTGTTTTTGCAACAAGTGAGAAATGATAGTACATTAGTGAGATCAGTTGCATACTTCACTCGCTAATAAAGTCTGACATGATCATATATGATGTGTAGACAATATCATGCTATATACTGAAAAAGTAAATTCTTGTGATTAAACTAAATCATCTATGCTTGTATGTATGTTCATCTGAGTACTTTTGAGTTGTATTAGCTTATCAGATTGATTGCTTGTTAAGCTACAACACTCACACTTGATGGTGATATGACTAATCATGAGATCTGTTACAAGCATCATCTCACTTCTTTGTTATGAGTCATCGTAGACCTAAAGTGTTAAATATCCCTGTTGTAAGTGATTACAGACCTGGATATTCTCCTTTGATGCAAAAGATGCCAATGTGCACAACCCATTCAAATGGATGGTTAGAGTTGATCAAATGGTTATCCATGATCATTCTCGGTTAAATAAGTAACATGAACTCTGGTTATGCATATTTGTCAGGTAATAAGTTGAGAATGTGTGCTTACTTGCATGTCTTGATGATAGTTGATCTCTCTATGTCTTTGTATGAGTCACATCATGTCATATCTAATCTACCCTAATCAATCCAGGAATTGAAAAAGTAAGTGAGCTGATTCTTTTGTCAATAACACTCATTTTCTGTCCTTAGATCTTGTGTCTCCTTTGCTGTGAAATCACTAGCCTGGAACACACTTGATCAGGATTTATCATTGTCTATGACTATTCACACTTTATTTTATTTTAATTGCTGATCTTAACTGATATGATCTCTGATTCTATTGTAAATATTAGATTTTGATTTTGCTTTAATTTTGATTTTGTGCATGTTTTCTGTGTGCAGGCAATTTAACAATGATATGTGTGATCTTATTGTGTTACCTTGGGAAACTTCTAAGTTTGTAAAACTTAAAAGGTTAGGGGGAGTAATAAATGTAAAGAGTTTTCTCAGAAAATCAAAATTTAAATGTTGAATGGAAAGGATGAAGCTAAATGTTCAAAGTATGTGTGTTTGATAATGTAAAATTTTGATAATGATACATTGAACCTATAAAAACTTTTCAAGTGGAAAAGCTTCTTGCAAATGTTGAAAATAAGACAATTTGTTTAATTTTGAGACTAAAATAAAGGAAAATTTAATTTTGGAAATTTAAAATAAAATAAAAGGGTTTAAAATGTCAAAAGTGAAAATTGAGTGTCAAAAATGTAATTTTTAGGGTAAAATTCAAAATTATGAAATTTGTTTGAATATTAGTACATGAATAGTGCTAATAAGTCTAAATAGTGTTCAGGTGAAAGATGTGAAAAATGTACAAGTGTATTGAAACTCATACGTCTAAACAGTGACCATAAGTCCATTTAGGTGTTTGATGAGATTTCAGAATTTTTTCAGGTGTTTAGGTGTTTCTCATAAACTCATGCGCCTGAACAGTTGTCAAACGTCTGAAGAAATTTGGTTAAGTGTTAGACGGTTCAACATTCCCATGCATCTACACAGTACCAGACGGTTTAAGTGTAAACTTGACCAAGTGTTGGACGTTTCATATAGATTCATGCGGCAAAATAGTGCACAACCGACTAAACAGTTCTCAACCGTCTGAACAGTTCTCATGCGGCTGAACGGTTCTCATGCGTCTAACCTCAAATCCCATACAGTGCTCATGCGTCTAGAATTTTACACTTAGTATATAAACAACACTTCTCATTTTTTTCACTCATTCACAACCTCAGACCGTTGTACACATTCGACACCCTTTTCACCCATTACACTCAAATTGTCATCTGTTTCTAAAATTTCTTAATCAAAAGTGTGTATAAGTGATTTATGAATGTAAGTTCATTGATTAAATCATTTCATTTCAAGTTACTGATTCAAAATCACTCAGACGTTTCTAGTCTGTTTAGACGTTTGGAACCCTAAAACTTGAAAAACTTGAAATTGATGCATCAAAATGAATATAAGAACTTAAATTGATCATATATTGTTGATATACATTGAATTTCGATCATTGTGATATATGGAACTATTGTTTTCATGAACATTGAGCACATGGTGTTCTTCATCAGTCGAATGAAGAAGATGAACAGTTCAAAAGTTTGAAAATATTTTTTAATAAAAATTAATTAAATAATTCATAAGAACTTAATTGATAAATAACTTTGATAAATGATAAGTGACTTAGCATGTTTTGAAAAAAATGTTGCAACAAATTGTATTTAATATGATTTGGACAAAATTGTAAGTAATTCTAGAAAATGATTAAGTACAATTTGATGTAAAATAAAAACTAAGTGTTTTTAAAACATAATAATTCCTTAACATTAATTTAAAGTTTGATAAAATCAAATCATTTCAAATAAATCAAGATATCTGAATTTTGTGTGTTTGTTTGTGCAGATGGCTGAACTTAAATTTGAACCAAAGCATAATGTAGATGCTTATTTGGATGAAGAAGGTGGAGAGGCAGCTGGTTATGAGGAGATGATTAAATTTCTGCTGAGAACTAAATATGTATATGCCATGTGTTCCAGACCTGTGATCAATCAAGACTTAATAAAAGATTTTGGAGAACAGCTGAGGTTGAAAGAGATGATGAAGGCAACAAAGTTGTGAGAGCATTCATTACAAATGATAGGATGCTTGAAGTCTCTGAGCAAGCAATTAGAGTAGCTCTTAGACTGGGGGAGAATGATCCTCAAGATTTATCAGAGTATACATTCAATGAATGTAGAGATGTATTTATGATGATGGGTCACCCTGACCATTTCCCTAAGAAACAATTTTTCGGGGCTAGGGTGTACAACCATTGGAAACTACTCTGTTATATCTTCCAACAATGCATGTCCAAAAGAAGTGCAGGATGGGATTCATTCCCAGTGGACATTGCATCTCCCATCATAGCCTTAGCCACTAACAGAAGATTCAATATGGCTAAGTGGATTATGAATGGATTTATCTTCAATTTAGAGAGAGGAAGAAGAAATAAGTACTTGATGTATCCAAGATTTCTTCAGCTGCTTATAAATGATCATCTTGATTTGTATGTAGATGGATTTGAAGGTGATAGACTGGAGCTGGAACATATGTCTGAAGTTGTATACAAAAGACTGGCAGTTATCACTGGTGCTCTAAATATACCTCTATTTGATTACATGAGAAATGTAGCTATAGATGAGGTTGATATTAATCAACAACACTTTCATCTATCTAAGGATGAACCAATAGATCCAAATGATCTTATTGAGGATGTTGTTGATGAGATTGTTGATGAAGAGGATGATGAAAATGATGAAGATAATGATGATAAGAGTGATAGTTATTCAAGCAGTAGTGATGACGATGATGGTGCTGATGGTGAAACTGAAGCACATCAATCAGTTAGTAGTGAAAGGACTGCTTCTGATCATGCTTCTGAGACTCATAATATGGGTGAAGGGACATCTGGTGATGTTCTTCATGATGAAACTTTGAATGAAGCTCAAGATAATGAAGCTGATGTTAATGTGCAAGATGAAGCTATTATGCATAAAGAAGATGTTCAAAATCAAACATTTGATTTTGATTTTATGGAAGCTGATGTTAACATTTAGTCTTTATTGTTTAGTGTCTATTTTGTATTTTATACTTGTGTAGGGACTAGTTGTGTAAATTTAGTTCCTTAGTTCTAGTATAAATAGCATAGACGTAGTGTAGTTTAAGTAGTTTTTGCATATGTTTTATGAGAACTGCTTTCTATCACTTGTAATCGTCTTTTGCTATCAATGAAATATGAATTTTGTTGATTTTGCATGATTTGATTACAATAGATTGTATTGTGCTTTGAATTGTTCATATAATTGATACAGATTGCTCTAATTGATCCTATCAATTGGTATCAGAGCTTTCGGTTGAGTGTTTTTGAGGTTCTGTCGAAGATAGAAACTTCAAAAATCCACTGAAATCTGTAATCAATTGACAATTCAAGTGAAATATTGTGAATCGAAGCTGTGTTTCATCATCAGAAACATGTTTTGAATCACAAATTGCAGTTTATCTCATAAAAATCGAGTAAATTAGTGACAAACAGTTCGACTGAGTGTTCTTGAGTGTTCGACCTAAAATCTATGAAATTCATAGAAAGTTGTTGATAATCACTAAAATTGAGGTTATAGGATTGATTATCGGTATAATCATGAACTAATTGCGAAATTTCAGCTCAATTCATCAACAATTGAAGGATTTTGAGATTTCTGAGTTCGTTACATTCATATGAATCTGATGAATGTGCCGTATTAGGGCTGAAAAACACTGAAATTTGCCTAAGTGATTGGTCGTTTGAGAACTGTTGGACTTTTCTCAACTGTTTCAGTCGTTTTACCTTAGCCGTATAACCACTGTTAGCCTTATAACCACTGTTGGTAGTTTCACCATGTGGTAGTATAACTACTGTTGGACTTTTCAGCATTGTGTTGGAAATTTTTCTAAGGCAATCCCTTAGACTCATCAGCTGTTGGACATTTCACACTGCTGGCCGTATTACCACTGTTCGACGTTTCACTGTTGGACGTATTACCACTGTTGGACGTATCACCACTGTTGGACGTTTGACTACTGTTTCGGACTTTTCAGCCTTAACACTTAGAAATTTTTCATAAATTTCAAAAATCCAAAAATATTTTTTTCTTTTCTTAATTCAAAAGATTAGAAAAACAACAAAATTATAAAAATGGCTAAATCAGAAGATTCTGAGAATAGAGTTCCAAAACTTAAAAACAGAGCTGATTTTAAAAATTGGTCTCTTAGGCTGAAACATCATTTGAATTCCATAGACACTGATCTGTGGAAATCAATTGAAAAAGGTCCATACATTCCTGTGACTACTGATGGTCCAGACAGAGGATTTGTGTATTCTAAAGATTCACAAGAGCCTTATCCAGAAGATAATCTTCATGGTGATGATTTAAAGAAAGTAAAGAATGACATCAAAGCATATTCTCTCATGTGTAAAGGACTACCACTGGAAGTTCTTTCAAGGCTTGAAAACTATCAGACTGGATATACTATGTATAAAGCCTTGAAGATTATATGTGAAGGAGGAAAAGAGATTCAAGATCTGAAAAAGCAGAAACTGAAAAGGCAATTGGAACTTTTTGAGCACATCTCAGGAGAAACAATAAATCAAATGATGAATAGGTTTGTGCAATTAACTACAAAGATGTCTACTTTAGGAATCAAGAATGATCTTGAGGACCTAAATAATAGACTTCTGAATGCACTACCATCTTCTTGGAAACAAACTGTCACTTTGTTGAAACATACTGAGAAGTTTCCAATGGATCTTGATCTGCTCATTGCTAAAATTGAATCTGTAGAAATTGATGAGAGCTCAAGAAACAATGATCGACATGCATCAACAACTCAGTATAAGTATGTTGCTTCACCAGCAAATACTGTTGAAAATGCATTTCTGGCTAAAGACCAATCCACTCCTGAAGATGAAGGTGATCTGTCTGTGGGAGCAGGATTCTTCACCAGTACACCTGCTTACTCCACTCAACCACAACCACAGTCTTCACCTAAAGCTCAAATGCCAAAACCTTCAACTGAGATGCCATCCTCCTCAAACTCTCCCAATCCAAGTAAAGTGAAAGATGTGATCAACATTCTTTTACAAGATGAAGAGTCAAAAATTGCTTTCACTGCTTTCATGGCAAGCTTTCAAGCTTATCAAGGCAGTCATCTGACTCAAATGGAGCTAGTTCTACAGGATTTGTTTGAAATGGATCCAGATGATGTAGAAGAAATGGATCTTAACTGGCAAATGGTCATGATAGCATACAGAACACAAAAGCATTCCTATTCTAACAGAAATTACAAACCCAGTGCAAACAAAACTATTGGATTTGATAAATCAAAATCAAGATGCTTTAACTGTAACAGCTATGGTCATTTTTCAAGAGAATGTAAAGCTCCAAGAAATCAAGGAGGAAATAATCAAGGCAACTCAAATGGTCAGAAGTATCAGCAATAGGCAAACAAGACTTTTCAGAAGCCATACCAAAGTCTACCAATGCCAGAACCCAAAGAAGAGAAGAAAAGTGAGGAAACTAAGAAGGCACTGGTTGTAAACATCAAAGATGGTTATGACTGGAGTGCATATGCAGAGCAATTTACTGCTGATCTCACTGCTAATCTGGCATTAGTTGCTGAAGTTGATGATGAAGACTGGTCTGAAATTAAAGATCCTAAATATGATGAATCAGATCAAGAAGAAGAGTATGATTGGAGCGACAAATCAGACCCAAAAGATACTACTGAAGAAGTTGCTCTTATGGCTCAATCAGAACAACCAAAGGTTGTCAACTCTTCTGATACTGAATCTTCACACTCATATCCTGAAATACCAGTAGACGTGAGAGAGAAAATGTGCACAAAAGCATGTTTTGAGCTAGTTGAACACTACAGAACATATTCATTCAAAATTTGTGACAAGCTCAAACAAGAAGAATCAAGGCATAATAAACTAAAATCAGATCACAAAACTGCTGATGAAAAGATAATGTCTCTTCAAGCTTCATGGAACAAAACCATTAAAGAACTTGAACTTGTCAAACAACAACTTGAAGAGATGAACAAAACACTTGAAAAAGAAAAATTGGCACATGCAGCAACTCAAATAGACTTAGCCAAAGTTAAAAGCTTAAAGAAAATTGTTGAGCAACTGGTGAATGGAAGGAATGAAAAAGATAAAACAGGATTAGGATTCACACATGAACCTATGCCTGAATCAATCTCAAAAACATTACCTGATAATTTCAATACTCATGATCATTCACCAGAAAACAAAGCTAAACTGAAGGAATTTCAAGATCAAAAGAACCTTCAAAAGAAAAATGTTGAAGTTTATGAAGAAACTGACTTAAACAAGATCAAAAATGGTCATCCAATCAAAGTTAAATCTTATGAACCTCAACAAAAACAAAAGAAGCTGTTTGTACCAAAAAGTGAAAATGTTATTGAACAAACTGAACTAAAGAGTGAAAATTCTGATGTCAATAACAAACTGAAAGAAAAATATGAAGAGGTTAAATCAGATAACAATAATTTGATAATTCTAGTTCTAATGAACTAACTGAAGTGAAAGAATGTCAAAAGGAATCTTCTCAAGATTCTACAAAAATTCAAAGCAAGAAATCGTCATCAAGATTAAGAAATCAAAGACGAAGAAAAGCTGCAAAAGCAAAGAAAACTGAATCAACTAATCAGTCACAGAACAATACTCAAATTAAACCTGTGAAGTTTGTGTCTGCAGGAACTTTTGATTTGAACACAAACACAAAAATGACACCTACATCTAAGATCAAATCTAACTCTGATCTGAAAACAAGTTCAGATCATAAGACTTCCGCTGTGTATAAAACATTTGAATCAAAAGAGTCAAAGAATGTTGTTCAAGTTAAAAAGAAAAATCCAAAAGATCAAAAGACCAAATTCACACCAGTTAAACAACAAATTAACTTACCTAACCCAAAACTTAAACAAGAATCAAATGTTGCTTCAACATCAAGGGTTAACAAAATGTTGTTTAAACATTCTGAAAAGTATTGTGATATCTGTGACATATACAATCATGACATTTCAGAATGTTACTTTAACAAGTATTGCTACATATGTGATATGACAAATCACACCACAGCTGAGTGTTATTTTAACAAATACTGTGCCTTGTGTGATGAAAGAAATCACAATACCAATGATTGTTACTTCAGGAAGAACTCTTCAAGGAAGGAATTTAATAATCAAGGCTTTGTAAATCCACAATATAAGAAATCAAAATATTGGAATTAAATTTTCACAACAACAATCTTCCTTGGGTTTGAGATCTTTCAGAAGAAACAATTCAGATTTTGTCAAATCACAGCAATACCATCAAGAAAAGTTTATTCCTCGATCTGTGAGAATAAACCAAGGAACATTCTCAAATGATTCATACAAGAGTTCAAGATTTCTTAATAATGCTTTGAAATCAAAATCTCAAAGAGATAATCAGTTGGTTTCTCAAAAAGGATTTGAACATGTTAAAATTCAAAAGAAACCAGATGTCAACAAACTTCATTTTAAACAATTTACAATTGTTGACAAGTTTGGCAAGCCCAAGACCATCTCGGCTTGGGTTACTAACTCACCTTAAATGTTTGTGACTGCAGGTACGCCCGCGGAGACCAATCAACTCATGGTATGTTGACAGTGGGTGTAGCCGGCATATGACAGGCAATCAAGCCTTGTTGCAAGACTTTAAGTTAAAGGACGGTACTCATGTTGCTTTTGGAGGAGATGCAGGTGGAAAGATAATAGGAGAGGGAACAGTGTCCAATGGGATTATCAGTTTTGATAAAGTCAACTTTTGCTCACAGTTTAACTTTAATCTTCTAAGTGTATCCCAAATTTGTGACAAATCTTATTCTGTTCTTTTTGATGAATCTCACTGTTATGTCTTGAAACCAGGTTTTCAGGTTAGCAATGACTGGGTGATAGTTAAAGCTGCTCGAGACAGAGATGTATATAAACTGGATATGTCTCAAGTGGATCCTGCAACTGAAACTACTTGCCTGATTGCTAAAGCTTCAAATGATGAAAGCCAGCTTTGGCATAGACGTCTTGGTCATTCCAACTTCAAAAACATGAACAAGCTTGTAGCAGGAAATCATGTTATTGGACTTCCTTCCAAGAAGTTTTCAACAACTGATTATTGCTCAGCATGTCTGAAGGGAAAACAACATAGAGCGTCTTATAAGTCCAAACTAATAAACTCAAACACCAAACCACTCCAGATGTTACATATGGACCTTTTTGGACCAACTAACGTTAGGAGTATTGGTCGAAAATCATATTGTTTAGTCATCATAGATGATTATAGAAGATTTTCATGGGTTTTCTTTCTTCAAGCTAAATCTGAAACTGCAGATCTTCTAAAAGAATTTATTAATAAAGTTGAAAATCAGCTTGATCAAAAAGTAAAAATAATAAGAAGTGATAATGGAACTGAATTTAAAAATGCTAACATTGATTTGTTTTGTGCAGAAAAAGGGATAGTTCATCAGTTCAGTGCTCCCAGAACTCCACAACAAAATGGAGTTGCTAAAGGAAGAACCGAACTTTGGTTGAAGCTGCCCGTTCTATGTTAGCAGATGCTAAACTTCCAATCACTTTCTGGGACGAAGCAATATCCACAGCATGTTTTGTTCAGAACAGAATCTTGCTTGTTAAAGATAAAAAGAAAACTCCATATGAGTTGATGTTTGACAGGAAACCAAACATAAATTTTTAAAATCATTTGGTTGTCCAGTTATGATTCTTAACTCAAGTGATCATTTAGGAAAATTTGAAGAAAAAGCTGATAATGGATTTTTCGTTGGATATTCATCTGTTTCAAAAGCCTATCGAGTGTATAACTCTAGGACAAACACTATTAATGAAACATTCAACGTTAAATTTTTGGAAAATTCTTTTCCATCAGTTTCAAATGGTCCTGCATGGTTATTTGATTTGGATTCTCCGTCAAACTTATTTCAGTCTATCTTGTTTAATCAATCTGATGACTTTTCAGGTAAGAAGAACTCGAGAGGAGATCTTGGATCTTTCAGTGATGATTCAGATTCTGATGATTCAGATGATGCTCGTCCAGATTATCCATTTTTTTCATTTGTCAAGGATTCGACAATCCAATTTCATGACAATGTTCCTGATTCTTCAGCTTCAGATCATTCTGTTTCAGCTGCTCAAGAAGCATCACAACCTTTTCCTAATGATGGTACAGAAATTGGACATCCTGAGTCTGGCACATCTTTTATCTCTGGAGATGCAATTGATCATAGTAACTTTGATTACTTTCTCAATTCACCAACTCAAGTTCCAAATTTCACTCCACATTCTTCTACCTTATTGCAACAGCTCTCCAATCTAAACCAAACAAATCTTGATGTTACTGTTCAAGGAAATGAGATTCCGATATCTCGTATCCACCGGAACCATCCAACATCACAGATTATTGGTCCTCTGAATGAAAGAACTACTAGGAGTAAATCTGAACATGCAAATGTTTGTTTATACTCTTGTTTCCTTTCTCAGACTGTTCCTAAAAATGTCACCGAGGCATTACAGGACAATGGTTGGATTGAAGCTATGCAGGAGGAACTTCTACAATTTTGAAAACAAGAAGTGTGGAAGTTGGTGGAATTACCTGAAGGAGAAAATGCCATAGGCACCAAATGGTTGTTCAGAAATAAAACTGATGATCGTGGCATTGTAATTAGAAACAAAGCAAGACTTGTTGCACAAGGATACACACAGGAAGAAGGAATTGATTATGATGAAGTATTTGCTCCAGTTGCAAGACTCGAATCTATTCGTGTTTTCCTGGCTTATGCATCATTCATGAGATTCAAGGTGTATCAAATGGACGTAAAAGGTGCATTTCTGTATGGTCCAATCACTGATGATGTGTATGTCAAGCAACCTCCGGGCTTTGAGGATGCAGAATTTCCACATCGTGTGTATAAGCTTAGCAAAGCTTTATATGGCCTACATCAAGCTCCTAGAATTTGGTATGAGACATTATCTCAACACTTGATCCAACATGGATATACAAGATGGAAAATCGATCCAACTTTATTCATAAAGAAGGATAATGATGATCTCTTATGTGTGCAAGTGTATGTAGATGATATCATATTTGGTTCTACAAGTCCAACATTGTGCAAAGAATTTGAAGAGATCATGAAAACTCGGTTTCAAATGAGTTCTATGGGAGAAATCAATTTCTTTCTTGGATTGCAAGTTCAACAATCTGCAGATGGTATTTTTATCAATCAAGAGAAGTTCGTTGATAAACTCTTGAAGAAATTCAAACTGCATGATTGTCAATCCATAAGAACTCCAGCTGACGTAAATACCAAGATTGAACCTGATCCTAAAGGAAAATCAGTAGACCAAACTTTATACAGATCTATGATTGGTTCTTTGATGTATCTTACTGCATCACGACCAGACATAATGTATGCTGTTTGTATCTATACAAGGTATCAATCAGACCCGAAAGAATCTCACTTAATTGCTGTCAAAAGAATATTCAGGTATCTCAAAGGTAAACCAGCCTTAGGGCTTTGGTATCCTTACGAAGGTAATTTTGAGTTACATGGATATACTGATAGTGATTATGGTGGATGTTGTCAAGATAGAAAATCTACCACGGGTGGGTGTCAGTTTCTTGGACCCAGATTAGTTTCATGGCAATGTAAGAAACAAACAAATGTTTCTGTCTCAACTGCAGAAGCTGAGTACATAGCTGCATCAGCAGGATGTTCTCAAATCCTTTGGTTGCAAAACCAATTGCTAGATTATGGGTTCAATTTTCTTAAAACACCTATTTACATTGATAACACTGCTGCTATGTTCATTACAGCTAATCCAGTTCAACACTCAAAAACAAAACATATCGAAATTCGATATCATTTTCTAAGAGATAATTCTGAAAAAGGTTTAATATTTTGATTCAAATAGCAACTGAAAAACAGTTGGCAGACCTATTTACTAAAGCTTTTCTACCAGGAAGGTTTGAGTATTTAGTGGAGTCAATTGGCCTTATTAACCATGTGTAAACCTGGTTACAAATTTGAATCTTTTCATGATCAAATACTTTCCTAACACTGAAAATTTTCATAAGGATAACTTTTCATCGTTATTTGCCTGATTGTTTGTGTGTGTGTGCTTTCTCTTATAGAAAAACAACTACAAAAGTAGAAAACCCCAAAATCAAATAGAAATTATAAATCAAAAATCCAAAAATAGAGTGCTTTTCATTTTTCCATTCTTTGTTTTAGGAATGAATCTGTGATTGCCTTATGTGAGAAATGATAGTACATTAGTAAGATCAGTTGCATACTTCACTCGCTAATAAAGTCTGACATGATCAGGATTTGTTGTGTAGACACTATCATGCTAGTATACTGAACAAGTAAGTTCTTGTGATTATCCCACATCCCTATGCTTGTTTGTGTATTCATCTAAGTACTTCTGAGTGTATTAGCTTATCAGATTGACTGCTTGCTAAGCTACACGTATCACACCTGATGGTAATGTGACTAATCATGAGATCTGTTACAAGCATCGTTCACTTCTCTGTTATGAGTCATCATAGACCTGAAGTGCTGAGATATCCTCTGTTGTAAGTCATTACAGACCTGGATATTCTCTTTTGATGCAAAAAGATGCCAATGTGCACAACCCATTCAAATGGATGGCTGGAGTTGATCAAATGGTTATCCATGATCATTCTCTATTACATTAAGTAACATGAACTCTGATTATGCATATTTGTTAGGTAATAAGTTGAGAATGAGTGCTTTCTTGCATGTCTTGATGATGGTTGATCCTCTAAGTCTTGGTATGAGTCACATCTTGTCATATATAATTCTACCTTACTCAATCCAAGAATTGAAAAAGTAAGTGAGCTGATAATTTGTGTCAAAAACACTCATTTGCTGTCCTTAGATCTTGTGTCTCCTTTGCTGTGATATCACTGACCTGGAACACACTTGATCAGGATTTAATCATTGTCTATGACTATCCACATATTTTTTATTTTAATGTTCTGATCTTATCTAATATGATCTCACTGCATTCAAAGATTCTAGTGTAAATATTAGATTTTTATTCTGCATTAATTTTGATTTTATGCATGTTTTCTTGTGTGCAGGCAATATAACAATGCTAAGTATGATATTCTTATGATCTCTTAGTAAACTTCTATGTTTTGTAAAACTTAAAAGTTTAGGGGGAGTAATAATCCAATAAGAATAGTCTCAGAAAATCAAAATGAAAATGCTCATGTTTAATTGAACTGATGATGCTTTAATTTCAAAGTATGTGTGTGTTTATCAAATGATAAAAAATGATCTCATAAAATGATAAAAAATGATCTCATAATTTTTAGCGAGGAAAAGCTTCTTTGAAAAGTTGAAATCAAGACAGATTCTGACTTATTTGGTTGTTTATTCTGAAACTAAGATGAAGGGTCAAAATTCTAAAAAGTTCAAATTTGAGGTAAAAATGTAAATTTGAATGTTTGAGAGTCAAAAGTGTAAATTGAGGGAAAAGTAAAAATATGCAATATTGTTTGAATATTAGTATGAAATATTACTAATGTGTTTGAACAGTGTGCAGGTGGAAGATTTGAAAAATCCAAGTGCAAAAATGCATGAACAGTTGTTTGTGTTCAAACAGTTGTTGTATGCCTGGTCAGTTGATGTGTGGACATTTCAGATTCATTATGCTACTAATAGTGCTTATGCTACTGAAACAGTGCTTATGCTACTGAAACAGTGCTTATGCTACTGACAGTTCTCATAAGTCTGAAACAGTATTCATACGGCTAACCTCATGTGTCTAACAGTGCTAATACGACTGGACTCACAAGGCTGTATAGTGCTCATATGTCTAAATACTTGATGGCTGAATTGAAGTTTGTTCCTAAGCACAACATTGCTGCATTTTTGGATGATGAAGCTCAAGATGCTTTGTCTTATGAAGAAATGATCAGATTTCTTCTAAGAACAAAATATGTTTATGCAATGTGTTACCAACCTGTAATCTATGACAGACTTATTAGACAGTTTTAGAACACTGCACGGGTTGAAGTAGAGGATGGAAGAAAAGTTGTAAGAGGCTTTGTGACCAGAGATAGAATGATAGAAGTGTCTGAAGATTCTATCAGAAATGCTCTAAGATTGGGTGAAAATGATCCAGAAGATCGATGTGAATTTTCTTTTGATGAATGCAGAGAAATTTTTATGGCTATGGGTCATCCTGATCAGTTTCCTAAGAAACAATTCTTTAGAGCAAGGGTCTATAATCACTGGAAGCTTCTTTGTTACATCTTCCAACACTGTTTGTCCAAGAGGAGTGCTGGATGGAATTCATTTCCTGTGGACATAGCTTCACCTATTGTTGCTCTAGCTACAAACAGGAGGTTTAATATGTCAAAGTGGATACTGAATGGATTTGCTTTTAATTTAGAAAAAGGAACAAGGCACAAATACTTGATGTATCCAAGATTCCTTCAAATTATTATCAATGAGGAATATCCAGACATACATGTTTATGGTGTTGGTGGAGATCGGTTGAAATTGGAAAATATGTCTGAAATGACATATAAGAAGTTAACAATGATAACAGGTGCTCAGAATGTTCCTATGTTTGACTACATGTTAAATGTAGCAAATGATGAAGTTGACATTACTGTAGAGCATTATCATTTGTTAGAAGGTGAACCAATTGATCCTGCTGATCTAATAGATGAGTTTCCTATAGAGGAAGATGATCAAGATGAGGAAAATGATCAAGATGAAAATGATCAAGATGATAATGATCAAGATGATAATGATCAAGATGATGATGATAATAATGATGATGATGATGGTGATGTAGCTGAGACTCACCAGGATATAAGTCATGAACCACCAATTTCTGAGCATGAAAATGAAGCTCAAAATGAAGATGAAGAAATAGTGGGTGATGAAGTTCATGAACAGAACAGTGAGCATGAAGCAGTTGATAATGCAGATGCTTTCATTATTGATGAAACTACTCATGAAGAGGTACATGAAGAGGAACAGGCTCACTTTGAGACTGAACAAGAGATGAATGTTGATGATCAAATTCTTGATTATGAGTTCATTGAGACATTCCAAATTAATCAAGATATACCTGTTTCTACAACCCATGTGGCAGTTCAAACTGATGAGATTGTAGATGTTGATGATCTTGATAGATTAAAAGATGAAAATAAAGCAAAAGAAAAGGAGATTGCAGATCTAAAGGCTGAGATTGAGATGATAAAGAAAGAAAATGAGAAATTGAAAGAAGAAAGTCTTAGCAAAGATGAAAAGATTGTGATTATGCTAAAGACAAAGAAGATGTTATTAAAAATTTTGAGGTGATGATCAAAGACTATGATCTTCTTGAAGAAAATTCAAGAAATTGACTGAGGAAAATGAAGGGTTGAAAGAAGAGTTGATAAAATTGAAAGAATTAGCAAAACCAAAGTCTCCAGAAGTTGAAATTATTTCAGAAACCATTCCAATTGATGTTGAGAAGGTATCTGCAATGGAGAAAGGGAAAAGAAAAATAGATGAAATAGATGCAGAAGTTGTACCTGAATCATCTTCAAAGATTCAGAGAACTGAAGAGTTAATTGAAGAAGAAATTCAAGAAAGTCAAGAACCAAGTACTCAAGATAAAATTGGTGCTTTGGAAGACTTGGAAGATGAATTTGATGATAATTGGTATAATGAAGTTCTTGATGATGAAGATATAAATGAAGAATTTGAAAATCTTCCTTTGGAGCATGATCAAGGATTTGATGATATTCCAACTGACTTTGAGGAAAGATACAACTTCTTGGTGAAAATGAAATACAACAGAGTGTTCTTAGATGGGCTAACTGTTTCTCAGATAAACGATGAATATGAGAAGTGTATAGCTGCTGAGTCTTCTGCACCTATTGATCCAAATGAAATAAGTTTGGAACATGGTGAATGGGATAGAAGACAGGAGAGCATAAACGTTGAAGAAATTTCTAGTTCTGAGCTGTACCATCCAGATCCAGAAGACATGAGCATAACTGCTTTTTGATCATGGTTGCAAGCTAGAAATTATCCATGGAAAAGATTGAAGAGATTACAAGGAGAATCTTTGAGAAATTTAGTAAAAAGCTTTCAATTGACTGAAAAACAATCGAACAAAATGATCATTCTAGATACTGATAATCCTCAGTATTTAGACATTACAAAAAGAACTCGGATTTTGAAACCCCAAGAAATCAAACAGATGGCTCAAAAATCTAGTATGCTTGAAAGAAGGAAAGAATTGATGAGTATGTTTCCACAGACAGAGAAACAAGTATACAAAGCTTCTTCTGATCAAATTCAAATTTTTGATAAGTCTAGATCAACTGGTGATCTAGTGAGAAATGTATTACAGAGAGGACAATCAGTTGCTGAGCTTTTAAATGCAATGATTGCTCCAGATTTTACAAATCAAGTTAAAATCATAGCATGGAAGTATGATGAGATTTTTGATGCATTTTTGATAAAACGAGTAAATGCTGTGTGTGATGTATATCACTTCTACTCGAGCATCATTAAACTTCCAGTGCAAGATCCGAAAGAGTTAAGTAAGCTTGACTTGAGAAATCCTACTGAATCAAAAAGAGGATCAATGTTTGTAGAACTCTTGAAAAGAGGATTAGCAAGGACTAATAACTTTCTTGAAACAAGATGCGATCAGGAAGACAAGGAGTACTTTACTTTGCTAAAGAAAAACAAAAAGTTAAGGGGTTTACAAATAGAAGAAGAACATTTTATGATTGAATTTTCTGATAAGTATTTCGAGAAAGTAACTTCACCGGGATTGAAGGTCATTGAAGGAAATCAAAAGACAAAACCAATTTTGAGATGGTTCTATAACACCTCAACTTTTGAGTTGAAGTTGGTCCGAAATCTCACAAACTGGGATGAGGACATGATTTCATTGTTTGGTACTTTTGAACTAAAATTACTTCACCCGAGTTATATTTCATTCTTGGCTGCACAAAAGTTTGAGAAGGTGATTCCTGAAATTGCAGAACAAGATAAGAAATACTTTATCTCAATCATTAATGTAATGAATGCTGCAATGGAGCGAATTTCATTGAGAAAGGCTCTTGCTTATGCAAACATCGTGAAGAAAGATATTCCAGATATTGAGTTTATGAGAATATCAAGAAAAGGAGTGCTTGAATTGTACACAAAAGACTGCGGAATTCCAATTGAACTATATGCTAATGTTGATATAGCATGTTTGTCAAAGAACACGTTAGAAAGAATGAAGCAGTTAGATATAAAAACCAATGAATCAAAACCAGAGCAAGCTGTTCTAGCAAAGAAATTCAAGTCAGCGATTGAGAATGCATTGAAGGAAATTGAAATGTACAAGCAGAAGCCAATGTTCAAAGTAAAAGAAGAGCCTGAGGATTTCTTTGCAGATTGAAGAATGAAGAGAAAAGAGAAGATAAGATGAAGACAAAGACAAGATTGAAGATAAAAGAAGAAAAGAAAGGATGGAGCTGAACTGAAGACTGAAGACAATGTAAATCTTAGGGGGAGTATTGTTAGGTCCCTTAAAAGATGAACATTTAGTCTTTATTGTTTAGTGTCTATTTTGTATTTTATACTAGTGTAGGGACTAGTTGTGTAAATTTAGTTCCTTAGTTCTAGTATAAATAGCATAGACGTAGTGTAGTTTAAGTAGTTTTTGCATATGTTTTATGAGAACTGCTTTCTATCACTTGTAATCGTCTTTTGCTATCAATGAAATATGAATTTTGTTGATTTTGCATGATTTGATTACAATAGATTGTATTGTGCTTTGAATTGTTCATATAATTGATACAGATTGCTCTAATTGATCCTATCACCTTCTGAGTCTGTCTTTCAAGGCACATCTCCTGTAGAATCTGAAGACATGCCAGTCGTTACAGCGTAAAATGTGTCTGTATAGACTGATGATATTTTAGATGTTGATGAGTTGGAGAAATTGAAAGAAGAAAACAGTGCTCAAGAGAGAACTATAGTTGAATTGAAAGTTGAAAATGAGAAACTAAAAGAAATAAACATGTCTCTTGACAAGGAAATGACTGTGTTGAAAGAAGAAAATGTAAAGCTCAAAGAAGATAGTTAAAGTAAAGATGAAAAACTTGTTGATCTTGCAACAGATAAAGAAGATGTTATAAAGAATTTTGAAGTAATGATCAGAGATTATGATCTACTGGAAGAGAAATACAAGAAGTTAATAGAAGAGAATGAAATGTTGAAAGATGAGTTGAACAAGTTAAAGGAGACTCAAAAGCCAAATTCTCTAGATATTTTATTGTATCTGAGATGAGTCCTATTGATGTAGAAAAGATTCTGGAGGTGGATAAAGGTGTAAGGCTATTAGTAAGGCTGATGCAACCCAAACACTTAAAGTCTTTCCTACATGCATGCACATGCACACTGAAGTGGAATGTTTCAGAAGATTTACACTGACTTGGAAATTATTCTCAGTGCAAAATCTTCCGAAGCCAAGACCAATATCTTCCGAAGCCAAAAGATGAAGTCTTCCAAAGCTTCAAGGACAGAGTCTTCGAAGCCAACCATTGAAGACAAATTTCTTTTGAAGACTTTTATATTACATGCTTTATCTGATGTACATTTTACCTAAAGCTGAACTACTTTCCGCTGCCACTCTGATAAGTCACCAACCTTTTCATGAGTTGGTGAAAAGGTCCATGCTTTTGGTAAACTGTACATTGAGGTCTTGAGTCTGTAACTTTCCACTTTATGTACTTTATCCTTTTTGTAATATATTAGGATGTGAGCTATGGCATGTCAAAGTCACTAGTCAAAAGGCACTCTGCCTTTTGACTCTATATGGATTTTGTTGTCTAGTTCATGTATCCAGCTGGCCTTCAAAGTATGGCGGCTGTAGGCTTTAGTATAAGTATTTTCTGGTCCTTGTAACTAAGTAAGTTTTGAGTTGAACCTTGTAAACCACTTTGTAAGGAACTAGAAGATCAATATACTTTAATCTTGAAAACCAACTGCTTGCGTATTGCTCTAGTTTCTGTCTTATTACATCATGTGTTTCTAAGTTCTCTATAAACTCATTTCTTATCAGTTCCCCATTTGAATTGTTAAGTGTTGAAATACACTCTCCTCTTTGTGTTGTTGTGTTGTACAAGTGCATAACCCCTTCACCCGGTCCTGCAATTGGTATCAGAGCTTCTCAGGCTCTTGATATAAGATCCCACCATCTTAAGATCCCTCACACATAAAAAAATACTTATCCCTTCAAATGGCAGCTATCTCTAAAGCTGGTATAAAACTGGAACCATGACAAAGTCCCCACTGATCACTCTTCATGACTTTGACACTTGGTGCCAAAATATGGAACGTTTCATCAAGTGTCAAGACTCAAGAATGTGGGAATCTGTTGTCTCCGGACCTTACATACCAAAAACTCCTTCAGTGCTGCTGGAGGTGGTATGATCCCCAAGGTTGTGGATGACTACTCAGAAGAAGATAGAAAGAGAGTAGAGATTGATCAAAAGGCCATGACTGCCCTTCAAACTGCTCTTCCAAACTCAGTATACAGAGGTTTCAAGAAATGCAAAACAGGTAAGCAGCTTTGGATGCATTGAAACTAATGTATGAGAGTTCTACTGAAGCCAAGGAAAACAAAAAGGATCTTCTGAAGTAGCAGTTTGAAAATTTCACCTTCAAAGCAGGTGAGACCATGACTCAACAATACTTCAGTATGTTGAGATTGTGGATACCCTAGTGGATGTCGGAGCAACTCTTGAAAACAGAGACATTGTAAGGAAGTTCATGTCCTCTCTTCCTAGGCAATGGACACATTACTGTGTTGTAATCAAGAGAACTGAGAACCTTAAGACTCTCACTCTGACAGAGTTGTATGGCATTCTCAGTGGATACCAGATGGAGATGAACATGCAAGGTTTATCTGGTAACTCTAGCAATCAAATAGCTTCCTATTCACCCTTGAAGATCTGGACTGTATCCATCCAGACAACCTGGAGTATATGGAGATAGTCTAGCAGATGGCTCTTCTCACTCACAGAGCCAAGAGATTCTACAAGAGGATAGAAAGGAAGTTTTCCAGTAATACAGCCAGTGGAAAGTATGGACTGGATAAAAGCAAAGTTAAGTGTTACAACTGTAACTTGATGGCCACTTTGCTAGGGAGTGCAAAGCACAAAGAACAAATGGTAGACAAGCACAATCCAGACCAAACTACACTGATAAAGCTACCTAGAATGAGAAGCCAAAGCAGCAAGCTGCAGTTGCTGTTGAAGAAGGAGGCTTTGACTGGAGCTTTAAGGTGGAAGATGCATCTCCAAATCATGCATTAATGGCTAAACATGATGAAGACAAGGTATTGGAACATCTTTGCACTCCTGAATGTATTGCTAAAGTCAACAGATCCAGGTCCTATAACCTAGAGATGAGATCTGATCTTGAGTCCTTGAACATACTAAAATCTGATTTTAGAAAGACTGAAAATGATTATAAGTTAAACATAGAGGACTTGGAGAAAGCCGTTTCAGTTTTAAAACATGAGCATACAAATTACAGGACTCAGATCAAAGATCTTATAACTAAGTTAACTGAATGCCAGGCTTAGCTTGTGATCAGCAAAGCCAGGGCAGAAAAATGTGTTCTTGAAGAAGAGACCTTCAAGAACATCATATCCTAATCCTTGCATGCAAAAGTTTGTTATCAAAATAGGCAGGGACTGGGATCTAGTGAGATAGCTCCTCCACACACAATCTTATTTGTAAGATCACCTAGGTGTGGAACTTGTGAAGAAGAGCTTCCTTACATAGCCCATTGAGTGAAGAGGATGAAGAAGTGATAGTGAAGAATTCCTCTGAGAGGAGTGAAGAGGAGGATTCTAAGAAGGGTTACTATCCTTCTGAGGAGAGCAGGAAGCCTGAGATGACCAAGTCTATGAGGAAGAACTTGATCAGAAAGAGCAAAAGAAAGGCCAGTAGGGCTCAAGAGATCAAGGCCACTTTCAACTCTAAGCAGAAACAAGTCTTTATTTTTGCAGGATTTGATATGGTCAAGACTAAAAACTTGAACCTCAACTCTTCTATAAAGAGTTCTGGTTCATGTTCAAATCATCTTAGCATCAAGAAGAAGGCTGATTCGTTGTGTACCACTGCTACACAGCCTGAACCATCCAACTCCAAGAACAGTCCTAAGCCCAAAGGGAATGTCTCATCATCTGCAAAGATGAAGGTGGAGAAGGGAAGTGATCAAAGTCAGTCTTGTTCTCAGAAGAAAACTCTTGGGAAGAAGAAGATAAGTTGTGTTATGTATGAAATTACTTCTCATCTTGCTATGGATTGTCCATACATCCAAAAAGTACACTTCATATGACCAAGAAGGAGACTCCCAAGAGATCTAAGAAGATCTCAGCTTCGGAAGGAAAATCTGTCTCCTTCGGAAGCTATAAAGGAAAGAAGAAGGTATACAAAAGTCTGTTGCAGTGCTAGCAGAATCTTCCGAAGGTTCAGTCATCAAAACTTCCGAAGTCTTAAAAGCTTCCGAAGTGATTAAGGTCAGGTCCAAACTTCCAAAGGTGGTGTGGAAGTAAAGCAAAGACCAAGTGACTGAAAGTTTTCCATCAACAACAGCAACAGATCCCCAGAGCACAACCATAGGATCTATTACTGTTTCATTACCTTCTATCTCCTTTGATGAGCCCAAGACCAATAAGGCTTGGGTTTCCAAATATAACTAATTATTTTCTGTGTGCAGGAACAACTCAAGACAAACAAAATGTTTGGATCATTGATAGTGGCTGCTCCAGGCACATGACAGGCAATAGGTCACCACTCCTGAACTTTGAAAGGATTGATGGAGGAGCAGTTGCTTTTGGAGGAGATGAAGGAGGTTACATATCTGGAAGGGGCAACGTTGCAAATGGTAAGCTCAGCATTAAGAAGGTAAACTTTGTCAAGGAGCTTGGGTACAATCTTCTGAGTGTATCCCAATTTTGTGATCAGAGTCATAACATGCTTTTTACTGAGCATGAGTACATTGTTCTCAAGCCTGGGGTGATTATTCCTCATAAGAATATTATGCTCACAGCCCCCAGAAAAAGGAACATGTATAAAATGGATTTGCAGGAAACATCTCCCTTAGGAGAAGTTTCATGCTTTTTATCTAAAGCCAATAGTGATGAGTTTTTTCTTTGGCATAAAAGAATGTGCCATGTAAACTTTAAGAACATGAATAAGCTAATTAAGAATGATTTGGTAACTGAATGCCAAGGAAAGAGTTTACAAGTGATGACCATTGTGTTGCATGCCTGAAAGGGAAACAACACAAGGTATCTCATAAGCCTAAGGAAAGAAACTCCATCACTACACCCCTACACTTGTTACATACGGATCTCTTTGGCCCTACCAGTGTAATGAATTTAGGAAGGACCTCTTACTGTCTGGTGATCACAGATGGCTTTACAAGATTCATATGGGTCTTCTTCCTTAGAACTAAGGATGAGACCCCTGAGACTCTGAAGAATTTCATCTTAAGAATTGAGAATCAATGTGATCAAAAGGTCAAAACCATAAGATATGATCAAGGAACTGAATTTAGGAATCAAATCCTTGATACATTTTGTGATGAAAAGGGTATTACAAGACAATATAGTGCTCCCAGGACTCCTCAGCAAAATGTTGTTGCTGAGAGGAGAAACATGACACTGATTGAAGCTTCTAGAACCATGTTGTCTGACTCTAAACTGTCCATCACCTTCTGGGCAGAGGCAGTCAACACTGCCTGCTATGTGCATAACAGTGTTTTAGTAGTTAAGACCCATGGTAAGACTCCTTATGAACTTTGGCACAAAGAAAACCTTTCATTGGTTTTCTCAGGGCATTTGGATGTCCATGCAACATCTTGAATACCAAAGATCAAATTGCCAAGTTTGCTGAGAAATTAGATGATGGACACTTCATTGGATACTCTTCCCAAGCTAAATCTTATAGAGTATACAATCTCAAAACTAGAATAGTTGAGGAGTTAGCCAATGTGACTTTCAATGAGCACAATCCCAGTGTGAAAGGTTCTGGTCCGGATTGGCTTTTTGATTTTGACTTAGTTACAAACTGTTTTAACAAATCTTGTGAGAATGTTTCAGGGTCTATGAACATTCTACCTCCAGGTGATCCTGATCCAAGATTTGAGCTAAGAAGACCTTCAAGTTATACATCTTCAGCTCCAGTTGTAACTACTTTAGCAAATGAGGTTTCTATCAGCAGAACAATGACAACTACAGCTGATCCATCTGAGATGCCTTCAAGTTCCAGCTCAGAGGCACAACAGACAAACAAAGAAACTTCAAATGCAGAAGAAGAAGATGGTGGTGGTGACAGTGATCAAGAATTTCTAGATGCTGGTAACCATCCTATAGATGAACATATCAATGATGTCACACACTCATTGGATCAAGTTTCTCTTGATAAGTGTGTTGAAGTGGTGGAGGAAGCATCTATGCCAGATCTAAATTTCTCTAATTTAGATCTGTCTCAGCAACTTGCCGTGATCCCTCAGTTAAGGATCCACAAGTCCCATCCTACCACAAACATCATTGGAAATGTTGACACTGAGGTAAGGACAAGGGGACAAACCCATGAAGCAAATGTTTTTCTACACTCCTGTTTCTTATCTTAGATAGAGCTCAAGAAAGTTGATGAGGCTCTAAAGGATGGAAGTTGGATTCAAGCCATGCAGGAGGAGCTACTTCAATTCAAGAGACAGAGGGTTTGGAACCTATGTCCTCTTCCACATGGGAAGACTACTATAGGAACCAAATGGGTATTTAGGAATAAGAAAGATGATAGAGGTATTGTCATCAAGAACAAATCTAGACTAGTTGTTCAAGGATACACACAAGAAGAAGGAATTGATTACACTAATATCTTTGCTCCTGTGGCAAGACTAGAGGCTGTTAGGATATTCTTGGCCTTTGCTGCATCCAAGAACTTCAAGGTCTATCAACTTGATGTCAAGTGTACTTTTCTGTATGGGGTGATTGATGAAGAGGTGTATGTCAAACAACCACCTGGTTTTGCAGATCCTAATCACCCTGATTATGTCTGCAAGCTTGATAAGCTCTCTATGGGCTGCACCAAGCACCAAGAAAGTGGTATGAGACTCTATCTCAGTATCTCTGCAAGCATGGATACAGAAGAGGTACTATAGATGAAACTCTCTTCAAAGGATAGGAGATGACTTACTGCAAGTTCAAGTGTATGTTGATGACATCATTTTTGTTTCAACTAATCCAAGGCTCTGCAAAGACTTTGAGAAGCTGATGAAAGACCGATTTAAAATGAGTTCCATGGGGGAACTAAATTTCTTTCTGGCATTCAAGTGAAGCAAGTTGAAGATGGAATCTTCATAAGTCAATCAAAGTATGTCCAAGACATACTCAAAAGATTCACATGACTGATTGTAAGATTGCTAAGACACCCACAGCAAGAAACCACTCCCTTGGGCCTGATCTTAAGGGGGAGTGTGGGATGAGCACCTTTACAGGGCTATGATTGGATCTCTTATGTATCTTACAGCTAGCAAGCCTGATATCATGTTTGCCACATGCATTTGTGCAAGATATCAAGCCAACCCCAAGAGCCGTTATAATCCTTAACATCCTGCGTTTTCTGAAAGTTTAAAAGGTTAAACTATGTTTTAGTGTTCTAACAACCCAACAATGGCATCAAGTGCCGGTTATGTGGATGACTTGCTTGTTTTATCTTTTGAAATTGGTTTTAAAAGATGTTATTAGACATGTTATAGGCTGTTTTGGGCTGGAATATTATGTCTTGTTGAAACCCCAACTTTCAAGGTTACATTACACATGCTTGTGATTAAACCTTGAAAGATATGTATGTTGATATGTTGATTGTTTGGACAATATTTAAAACCAAAAATTTCAGTTTATTTGGCTGAAATTTAAAGGTTTTAAGTGGGGTTTCATTGTATATTTTGATGATTTGATCATTGGATGTTTTAGTGCATACCCTAGCCATTGACCTTGTGATTGTTTTGTGCTTTATTTCAAATGTAATTTATTTATTATTGGTTGTAATAAATAGATTAGGTGTATTTTCATTTTACTAGATATCTTGTATTAGGACTTTATATCTTGTAATATGAAGACATACACATGGGAAGCACAAAGGAAGGTCACAAGAGAACATGGAGCATTTTGGATGCGGTTTCAAGTGGGAGGCTTTTGGAAGCTTTCCATATGATTGTTTGTGACCCTTAGGAAAGACCTATGGACCACACTTGTGATGGCAAACAAGTGTGGACCACCTAGATGCTATGGTTATGCACATATGCACATATGCACATATGCACATTGTGGTTGTTTATATTATGCTTGTTTGGTTGTTTGTTGTATGATTGTTGTTTGATATTTGGATATGCATAACAAACCATTAGCAAACTTAACAAGCTGGAAATTTATGGTTTCTTATCATTAAGTAATTAATAAGAGGTTATTAAAAGGATAATGATTTAAAAAAGGGTTTTATTTAATAACCATAAATACCTTGCATCTATGGTTCTCTAATCATCTATTAAGTAATATAAGAGGTTATTAAAGGATTGATGATTTAATAAAAAGAGGTTTTATTAAAAATGAACCATAGGTACCTTGTATTTGAAAGCATGCAAATACAAGGTACATAGAGTTTTCAAAACTAGAATTAATGAAAACTAAAAATCCCTTTTCAAACAGTTTAACACCGTCCTTTTACACAACACTTAGTCATTTGGAAACTGTAATGGGATAAAGGTCACCTAACCGTTTTGAGGGAACTTATGACTTAAGGTGGAATACCACATTGGTGGGATAAAGGTCACCTAACCACTTGTGTTGGTAAACTCACATGTGTGTGCAAGTAGGGTAACTTGATTTGCAAACCATGTTGAATGGATCACCTAAAATATGGTTTCCAATGGTGTTGATGGGATTAACATGCCGACTTTACATATGATTTTAAGTCGATCCCATACCGCTAGAAGTTGCAAAAGGTTGCAATTGTCAAATGTTGACTACCTTGTTAATTTGAATAATGGGATAAAGGTCACCTAACCATTATTTAATGTAACGTTGGATTCTAGATTTTAATTATTAATTGTCTATGAGACATAAAGGGTATTAATAATTAAAATGAAATTTTTCAGAAATACTAAAGGAACTTTGTAAAATTTGTAGAATGACCGCAAACAATAATGCTACCACCCCGACCGTCCATACCCTATCACTGAGATCTATTTTTAGAGAGGGATCGTCTGAACCACATAACCTTATGGACTAGTCTCGAAACTTAAGAATTGTTCTCAAGCAAGAGCAAAGGCAAATGTCCTTGACGATCCTATTTCTAACCAACCCGACCCGATGATGTTGAGACATTCCCGATCCCAAGGCAAATGTTGCCAAAGGAGGAGGGCACATCAAAGGCAAAGAAAAGGGAAGATCAAGCGGAACCTCCAAAACTAAGCTTATAAGCCTAAGATAACCAAAACGATCCATGCTTTGAGTATGGTGAGATAGGTCATTTGAAAGGAATTGTCCAACCTATCTCAATGAGTTGAGAAATAAGAGGGATGCTGGGCAACCTCAAGCACAACCTTCATAATTCATATTGACTTAAATGTTATTTCCTCAAAGCACATGGGTAATTGGATACCGCATGTGGAACTCACTTTTGCAATCTGTTGCGAGGGTTCAAAAGAAATAAGCACTTTAAGAAAGGAGACTATGTTTTGAAACTTTCAAAAGGTTGGAAGTTGTTCTTCAAAACATGTTATATGCTCCTATTTTGACTAGGAACATGATTTAAGTTTCCCTTTTAAAACGATATGGCTATGATTTAAAGTTTGTAAATGATGGTATTTATGTTGCTATGGATGATGTATATTATTTCAAGGCTATGCCTTCTAATGATATTTATGAATTGGTTCATAAAGATTCGTCCTATAATAACACATCATACCCATCATGTACCAAGAGACTTAAAATGGTTTAAGTAACTCTTATCCTTGTCATTGTCTCTTGGTTACATAAACAAGAATCGGATTTAAACACTTTAAAAGAATGGTCTTTTGAAAACAAATGAAATTGTTCATTTGATAAGTGTGAATCTTGTTTACAAGGTAAGATGACCTACACCCCCTTTAGTGGTACTAATGAGAGGGCAAAAGATTTATTAGGAGTCATACATTTGGATGTATGAGGTCCTTTTAAAACAATGACAAGGTATGGGAAACTTACTTCATTACCTTAACCGACGATTATAGTCGCTATGGTATGTGTACTTGATGGCACATAAACATGAAGAATTTGAAATGTTCAAAAACTTCAAGAATGAAGTAGAAAATCAACTCAATAGAACTACCAAAGTTCTCCGTTTAGATAGAGAAGGTGAATACCTAAGTGAGACTTTTGGGGATCATCTAGGAAGTTGTAAGATTGTCTCACAACTTACTCCTCACAGAACACCATATAATGATGTGTCTGAAAGGAGATCGAACCCTATTGGATATGGTTCGACCTATGATGCCTATAAGCTCAATACCTCTATATTTTGGGGTTTCACACTACTCTCCAAGGCTCGTATTTTGAATATGGCCCAACCAAGAAAGTGGATTCGACGCCTTTTTAAATATGAAATGGAATAGTTCCATCGCCATCATATTTAAAAGTATGGGTTATGAAGCTTATGTTAAGCTTAACACCCAAACCAACTGAAAGTCGATTCACTAAGTGTATATTTGTTGGATATCCAAAAGGACTGTATAGGATACTACTTCTTTGATCCAACAAAGCAAAAGGTATTTATTGCTCAAAAGGCATAGTTCTTGGAAGCCAAGTTCCTTATGAAAGGAATGACGCATAGAACAGTGGAATTTGATGAGGATCAAGATCCACAACCGATACACGTTTGGTTGACACTAGCTATCAACAAGAGGTTGTTGATAATGATCAAGAGGTTGATCGATACACACAAAACGTTCATAGATCTAGTAGAGTTAGCATTCCACCTGAAATATATGGATCTTTCATGGATGGATGCTATGAGATTGACTCCGATGAGCCAAGTACATACCATAATGCTATGTCCAATTAGGATTGTGACAAATGGCTGGAAGCCATGAACGTAGAGATGCAATCCATGTATGACAACCAAGTTTAGGAATTGGTTGACACTCCACTTAACTCCAAACCGGTTGGATGCAAGTGGGTTTTCGAGAAGAAAACAAAACATGCATGGAAACTTAGATATTGACAAGGCTCATGTGTATAAAAAGGCTAGTGGGAGTGTAATCACAATCTTAGTATTGTATGTTGATGACATACTACGTTTTGGAAATGACATTCCAACCATGGAAGGTGTTAAAACCTGGCTTGGAAGTTGTTTTTCCATAAAAGATCTCGGTGAAACCATCTATATTTTGGAAATAAATCTATAGGGATAGATCGAGGCGGTTGATAGGTTAAACCAAAGTGCATACATTGATAAAATCTGAAAAGGTTCAAGATGGAAAACTCTAAGAAAGGTATGGTACCTATTCAAAGAGGGACAATATTGAGTGCATCTCAATGTCCAAGCTCAAAGGATGAGCAAGATTATATGAGGGACATCCCATATGCGTCTGCTATAGGATCCATCATATATGCGATGATATGCACTAGACTGGACATGTCATGCGCGTTAATCATGACAAGTAGATATCAGCAGAATCCATGTAACACCCATTGGATGGCTGTTGAAAGTATATTGGAATACCTTAGGAGGACTAAGGATATGTTTCTAATATACGGATCTGATGAAGAGGAACTAGTTGTAAAGGGTTACACGAATGCTAGTTTCCAAACTGATCGAGATGATTCTCGATCACAATCGGGTACGTCTCCATTATGAATAGGGTAGCGTTGTCCACTACAGAATTCGAATACATAGCCGCCTCATTAGCAGCTTGGGAAGCTACATTTATAAAAGGTTTGTCACCAATCTAAGGATGGTCTCTACCATTCAAGACTCCTTAGAAATCTTTGTGATGACGAGGGTGCGATTGTTCAAATCAAGGAACCCCGTGCACATCAAAAGATTAGGTACAATGAGCGGAGATTCAACTACATAAGGGATGAAGTTGAAAAGGGAAAGATATGTATTCGCAAAGTTCACTTTGATCAAACATTGCGGATCCACTCACGAAGCTCCTTGAAAGGGCAAAGCATGAAAGTCATACCTATGCCTTAGGACTTCGATATTCTAGTGATTGGACTTGATCAAATTTTGTATTTGAATATATGGAACTCTTTATTATTTGAGTAAAATTATTTGGTTATAATGTCTCAATTAATGTTCCAAATTTAGCATGTTTAATCCATGAGTAAATTATTTACTCTAAATGTCCGTAGTCGTTCATACTTGTGGGAACAAGTATGAGGGTAAGACTATTATGAACTTGGATTGGTTGATATTCATAAGGATGAATATAGAGCAATGGGTTGCTACCAAGGTTCATAGATATTTGTGGGATACAAGTATTGGACTAACCCGCATCTCAAATTTTACTACATGGAATCTTATCGATTGATCATAAGTAAATTTGAGTAAAGGCGAATATCATTTAGTATCCTCCGACCTGAGATACATATTAGGTTTTGATATTCACCAAGTGTTATACTTTGAGCTAATTCTTTACTGTCCTGAAATAGTGGACGGTACATAAGGGTATGTTCAGGTATGACGCGAGGTTTTTGTGAGAAACGTATGTATCAAGATGGAATTTGTTCCTCTTATTCGTTGAGAGTTAGATGTCTAAGGCCTGATTAAGTTAAATCAACAAGGAATGATCATTCTGTGTCCTTGGATTTAACATGATATCTGTAACAAAAGGATAGATGATTGATTCACCTAAATCATTTCAAGTAGGGTACTTGGATGGGATGATGTTATTGAATGGCCACAAGTCATGCGTATTAAGGGTAGTAACCGTTGTTAGGCGTCATTTACTACTTGCATCATCTTCTATGAATCTTGGGCAAGTGGGAGATTGTAGGATTCTATGTGCCCAAGACACTTAGAATATTGATGTGGTTAGTACGTTATGATCCAAGTCGGGTTATACCCAATAACAAGCTTAGCAAACACCAATTAATATTGATTGATGATATGATCATGCAATTAAATATTTACACCAATTAATATTTAAATTGATGATATGATCATGCAATTAAATATTTACACCAATTTAGAAAATGGGTTTTCTAAATAAGTTGCATATGAGATGGAACAATTTATTAGGATATTTTGTTCAATGATATTATTTGAAATGTTATTTAAATTAGTTATATAACATCAAATAATAATGAGAGTATACTACTTATACAATTAATTGGTTAATTGTATAAACTAGTTACAATAATAGTCAATACATATGTGTGTGTTAATGTTATAATTTATAAAGGAGAATCTCCTTTTTAACATTATACCGTCCACTTCCATCATGTGGGAGACCACATGCATGTGTGTTTCCACTACAATATTCTCTTGATATACACACACATGCATTGCTTTATTGACTACACATGCTCTCCTTTTCTCATATAACTAATGCATGCAAGATACAATTTGGATCTCTCCCTCTCTCTCAAACCCCACGGGTTTTATGCAGCAAGATAAGAGGTTATGAAGCTGTTTTGTAGCTGAATAAGAAGGTTTTTCAGCAAGAAAGAAGAGGGATTCTTGCACTAAATGATGATGATTATCATTGGCATGCAACACAACAACAAAACTCTCTTCTCTTCCTCTCTCTAGCTACGGATTCAAGCAGCAGTTTTTTCAGGGTTTTGGAGCTGAGTTTTGTGTTGTTTTGGTGTCTTCTTCCTAACAAGAAGGTTGTTTGCAAAGTAGCTTGGGGTATAGACGCTTGAGGACCTCTACACTTGAGTTCTTGGCCAATTTCAAGCATCCAAAATCACCCATCTTTGGTCGAAATGCTGCTGCAGTAAGGTAGCAAATCACAGCTTCATATAGCTGTGATTTTATGTATATTTGTATATGTTCATAGCTTGTCCATTCACATATTTAAGATTCTATTGTTTTGGGTTTTGTTTTCCATCTTAAAACTACATTTAGAACACAAAATTTTCAGATTATAAACTTGTTATAATCCTTAACATCCGCTGTGTTTTCTGAAAGTTTAAAAGGTTAAACTATGTTTTAGTGTTCTAACAAACCCAACAATGGTTTTCGGTTTGTTGGACCTAAACAATATTGTTTAACCATTTTAAACAAGAAAACGCAGCGGATTAACTCAAATATCAACCATTTGAAATCTGAAAATTATAGTTCATTGCATGTCTACAACAAACCCAAGAATGCAAGGATCTTATATATGTGTTTGAACTAGTTATCACAAATAAAACAACCCAAAGGAGCAATACATACTACCTTCAAAAGCTGCTGAAAATCGAGTTGTAGATGAAAGGATGATGCTCTTGAGCAGCCAAAACACCAAGAGAAGGTGCTCTCAAGTGTTCATACCCACAAGCATTAAGCACACACCATTCTTGTTAGGATTTGAGCACCATAAACGAGTCATGCAAGCTGCTGGAATCTTGTTTCAGCCGTGAACACCCTTGTTCCACCGTGAACATCCAACAATGATGTTAAACACTTTGTTCCAGCCATGAACTCCTTCAAAATCGAGTCACCAAGGCTGCTGGAACTTGTTTCATCCGTGAACACACTTGTTCCAGCCTTGAACATCTTCAAGATCGAATCATCAAGGCTGCTGGAACCTTGTTCCAGCCGTGACATGCTTTGTTCCAGCCGTGACATCCAACAATGATGTTAAACACTTTGTTCCAGCCATAAGATCTTTCTTCCAAAAGAAAGATTCATGTTTTGTGACTCTTTGCATGTGATTGAGAGAAAGAGATCTGAAAATGGAGAACATGTGTGTCTTCTTGTGAGATCCACTTCTCTAACCTTGAGAGAAAAAAAAACGAAAATGAAAGGGGAGAGGCTTAGGGGCGGCCGATCCCCTATGTTTTTATTAGGGTTTCCCCTAAAAAATCTCTTTTATAAAAAAAAAAAGGTTACAAGAGTTTAAATATTATACATAATTAACCTTTTAATATATATAATATACACACACATATTTATTATTTGTTGTTGCTTAATTAATTTAAACAACATAACAAACAATATCCATGAACAAAATATCCTTATAATTTGTTCTTTCTCACATACAATTTATTTAGAAAACCCATTTTCTAAATTGGTGCAATTATTTAATTGCATGATCATATCATCAATTAAATATTAATTGGTGTTTGCTAAGCTTGTTATTGGGTATGACCCGACTTGGATCACAACGTACTAACCACATCAATGTTCTATGTGTCTTGGGCATACAGAATCCAACAATCTCCCACTTGCACAAGATACATAGAAGATTGATGCAAGCAGTAAATACCGCCTAACAACGGTTTACTACCCTTAATACGCGTGACTTAAAAGCCATTCAATAACATCATCCCCTTCAAGCATCCAACTTGAAATGATTTAGGTGAATCAATCATTTATCCTTTTGTTACAGATGTCATGTTAAATCCAAGGACACAGAATGATCATTCCTTGTTGATTTAACTTAATCAGGCCTTAGACATCATACTCTCAATGAATAAGAGGAACAAATCCCATCTTGACTACATACGTTTCTCACAATCACCTTATGTCATATCTGAACATAGCCTTATGTACTGACAATTATCTCATATCAGTGAAGAACTAGCTCAAGGTATAACACTTGGTGAATATCAAAACCCAATATGTATCTCAGGTCGGAGGATACCAAATGATATTCGCCTTTACTCAAATTTACTTATGATCAATCAATAAGATTCCATGTAGTAAGATTTGAGATGCGGGTCAGTCCAATATTCGTATCCCACGAATATCTATGAACCTTGGCAGCAACCAATTGCTCTATATTCATGCCTTATGAATATCCACCAATCCAAGTTCACAATAGTCTTACATTCATATTTGTTCCCACAAATATGACCGACTACGGACATTTAGAATAATGAAATTATTCATGGATGTTAACATGCTAAAAGGGAACATCACTTAAAATCGTAAATACATAGATAAGTTAAGTATTACAATTGTTCCATATTAATATATTAATACTAAACAGACCAATTCCAATCACTAGAATATCGAAGTCCTGAGGCACAAGTATGACTTTCATGCTTTGCCTTTTCAAGGAGCTTCGTGAGTGGATCCGCAATGTTTGATCAATGTGAACTTTGCGAATACATATCTTTCCCTTTTCAACTTCATCCCTTATGTAGTTGAATTTCCGCTCATTGTACCTAATCTTTTGTTGTGCACGGAGTTCCTTGATTTGAACAATCACACCCTCGTCATGACAAAAGATTTCTAAGGGGTCTTGAATGGTAGAGACCATCCTTAGATTGGTGATAAACCTTTTATCCATGCAGCTTCCAAAGCTGCTAATGAGGCGGCTATGTATTCGAATTCTGTAGTGGACAATGCTACCCTATTCATAATGGAGATATACCCCGATTGTGATCGAGGATCATCTCGATCAGTTTGGAAACTAGCATTCGTGTAACCCTTCACAACCAGTCCTCTTCATCAGATCCATATATTAGAAACATATCCTTAGTCCTCCTAAGGTATTCCAATATACATTCAACAACCATCCAATGGCTGTTACTTGGATTCTGCTGATATCTATTTGTCATGCTTAACGCGCATGACTCGTCCAGTCTAGTGCATATCATCGCATACATGATGGATCCTATAGCAGACGCATATGGGATGTCCTTCATACGATGTTGCTCATCGTTTGAGCTTGGACATTGAGATGCACTCAATGTTGTCCCTCTTTGAATAGGTACTATACCTTTCTTAGAGTTTTCCATCTTGAACCTTTTCAAGATTTTATCAATGTATGCACTTTGGTTTAACCCTATCAACCGCCTCGATCTATCCCTATAGATCATTATTTCCAAAATAGAGACGGCTTCACGGAGATCCCTTTTGGAAAGACAATTTCCAAGTGTAGTATGTCATCAACATACAATACTAAGAACGTAATTACACTCCCACTAGCCCCTTGGTACACACAATCCTCGTTAGCGTTCTTGATGAAACCCAATTTCTTGATCTTTTCATCAAAACGTTGATTCCAATCTCTCGATGCTTGTCTCAATCCATAGACTGATATCATTAACTTGCATACTTTATCAGGATGACTTTAGCATTGCCATTGGCGAGAAGGTTTCATCATAATCAACCCTTTGACTTAGAGTGAAACCTTTTGCTACAAGTCTTGCCTTGTAAGTATCCAAGTTTCCATGCATGTCAGTTTTCTTCTTGAAAACCCACTTGCATCCAACCGGTTTGGAGTTAAGTGAAGAGTCAACCAATTCCCAAACTTGGTTGTCATACATGAATTGCATCTTTACGTTCATGGCTCCTAGCCACATGTCACAATCCGAATTGGACATTGCATCATGGTATGTAGTTGGCTCTTCGGAGTCAACAACGTAGCATCCATCTATGAAAAATCCACATCTTTCATGTGAAATGCTAACTTTACCAGATCAGCGAACGTTTTGTGTGTATTGATCAACCTCTTGATCATGATCAACACCTCTTATTGATTGCTAGTGTCAACCAAACGTGTATCGGCTTGTGGATCTTGATCCTCATCAAATTCCACTGTTCTATGCGTCATTCCTTCCATAAGGAACTTGGCTTCCAAGAACTCTGCCTTTTGAGCAATGAATACCTTTTGCTCTGTTGGATCAAAGAAATAGTATCCTATACAGTCCTTTATATATCCAACAAATATACACTTAGTGAATCGACTTGCAGTTGGTTTGGGTGTTAAGCTTGACATAAGCTTCATAACCCATAATTTTAAATATGATAGCGATGGAACTATTCCATTTCATATTTCAAGAGGCGTCGAATCCACTTTCTTGGTTTGGACCATATTCAAAATATGAGCCGCGGAGAGTAGTGCAAAACCCCAAAATTATAGAGGTAGTGAGCTTATAGCCATCATAGGTCGAACTATATCCAATAGGTTCGATCTCCTTTCAGACACATCATTATGTTATGGTGTTCTGTGAGGAGTAAGTTGTGAGACAATCTTACAACTTCCTAGATGATCCCTAAAAGTCTCACTTAGGTATTCACCTTCTCTACCTAAACGGAGAATTTTGGTAGTTCTATCGAGTTGATTTCCTACTTCATTCTTGAAGTTTTTGAACATTTCAAATTCTTCATGTTTATGTGCCATCAAGTACACATAACCATAGCGACTATAATCGTCGGTTAAGGTAATGAAGTAAGTTTCACCATACCTTGTCATTGTCTTAAAAGGACCACATACATCCAAATGTATGACTCCTAATAAGTCTTTTGCCCTCTCATTAGTACCACTAAAAGGCGTGTTGGTTATCTTACCTTGTAAACAAGATTCACACTTATCAAATGAACAATTTTCATTTGTTTTCAAAAGACCATTCTTTTAAAGTGTTTAAATCCGATTCTTGTTTATGTAACCAAGATGACAATGACAAGAATAAGAGTCACTTAAACCATTTTAAGTCTCTTGGTGTATGATAGGTATAATGTGTTATTATAGGACGAATCATCATGAACCAATTCACAAATATCATTAGAAGGCATGGCCTTAAAATAATATATCATCCATATAAATATATAAATACCATCATTTACTAACTTTAAATCATAACCATATTGCTTTAAAAGGAAACTTAAATCATGTTCCTAGTCAAACTAGGAGCATATAAACATGTTTTGACGAACAACTTCCAAACCTTTTGAAAGTTTCAAAACATAGTCTCCTTTCTTAAGGTGCTTATTTCTTTTAAACCCTTGCAACAAATTGCAATAGTGAGTTCTATATGAGGTATCCAATTACCCATGTGCTTTTAGGAAATAACACCTAAGTTAATATGGATTATGAAAGTTATACTTAAGGTTTGCCCAGCATCCCTTTTATTTCTCAACTCATTGAGATAGGTTGGATGAATCCCTTTCAAATGACCTATCTCACCATACTCAAAGCATGGATCGTTTTCGGTTACCTTAAGCTTCATAAGCTTAGGTTTTGGAGGTTCCGCTTTGATCTACCCTTACCCATTGCCTTTGATGTGCCCTTCTCCTTTGGCAACATTTGCCTTAGGATCGGGAATGGCCTCAACATCGTCGGGGTCGGGTTGGTTAGGTGTAGGATCGTCAAGGACATATGCCTTTGCTCTTGCTTGAGAACAATTCTTAAGTTTCGAGACTAGTCCATAAGGTTATTATGGTACAGACGATCCCTCTCTAAAATAGCTCTCAGTGATAGGGTATGGACGGTCGGGGTGGTAGCATTATGGTTTGCGGTCATTCTACAAATTTTACAAAGTTCTTTTTAGTATTTCTGAAAAATTTCATTTTAATTATTAATACCCTTTTATGTCTCATAGACAATTAATAATTAAAATCTAGAATCCAACGTCACATTCAAATAATGGTTAGGTGACCTTTATCCCATTATTCAAATTAACAAGGTAGTCAATATTTGACAATTGCAACCCTTTGCAACTTCTAGCGGTATGGGATCGACTTTAAACGTCATATGCAAAGTCGGCATGTTAATCCCATCAACACCATTTAGAAACCATATTTTAGGTGATCCATTCAACATGGTTTGCAAATCAAGTTACCCTACTTGCACACACATGTGAGTTTACCAACACAAGTGGTTAGGTGACCTTTATCCTACCAATGTGGTATTCTCACCTTAAGTCATAAGTTCCCTCAAATGGTTAGGTGACCTTTATCCCATTAAGAGTTTCCAAATGACTTAAGTGTTGTGCAAAAGGACGGTGTTAAACTTGTTTGAAAAAGGGATTTTTAGTTTTCATTGATTCTAGTTTGAAAACTCTATTTACCTTGTATTTGCATGCTTTCAAATGCAAGGTATCCTATGGTTCACTTTAATAAAACCTCTTTTATTAAATCATTAATCCTTTTAATAACCTTTTATTAATCACTTAATGATTAGGAACCATAAAATTCAGCTTGTTAAGTTTGTTAATTAGTTTGTTATGCACATCCAAATGTCAAATAACAATCACACAACAAACAACCAAAAGAGTACAATCATACAAGCATATGTGCATAACAATAGCCACTAAGTTGACTACACTTGTTTGCCATCACAAGTGTTGTCATAAGGTCTTTCCTAAGGGTTCAACACAACACAAATGATGAGGTCTTCAAAGACTCCCACTTGAACTTGCATCCAAATGCTTCAAGTCCATCCTTTGTGTCTTCCTTTTGTGCTTCCTTCCCGAGCATCTTCTTTTACAAAATATATATCCTAATACATATTTTCTAGTAAAAGAAAAAATACTCCTAATCTATTTATTACATTACCAAATGAATAAACAAATTACAATCCTAATAGAAACACCAAAAGGATTATTACAACCCATAAAGAATGAATACAACCAACATGACAAGATTACAATCAACCAAATCCAAAACACATGGTCAAGGCTATGTTATGCACTAATATATGTATCCACATACATCATTTCAAGAACCAAAATGAACCCCATTTGACCCTAAATTTTCAGCCAACACAACTAAGAATTTAGGGTCTTTTGTCCAAACAAAAACCAATCAACCAAATTGATATCTTTCCTTTCAAGATCTAATCATAAGCATGCATGATTACAACCTTGAAAGGTTGGGGTATCATCAAATCATCACAAAACAGCCCTAATAAGGTTGTTAAAGCCTTATAAAACCAATTTTACAAGAACACAAGAAACTAGTCATCCACATATCCGGCTCTAGATGCCATTGTTGGGTTTGTTGGACCTAAACAATATTGTTTAACCATTTTAAACAAGAAAACGCAGCGGATTAACATCAAATATCAACCATTTGAAATCTGAAAATTATAGTTCATTGCATGTCTACTACAAACCCAAGAATGCAAGGATCTTATATATGTGTTTGAACTAGTTATCACAAATAAAAACAACCCAAAGGAGCAATACATACTACCTTCAAAAGCTGCTGAAAATCGAGTTGTAGATGAAAAGGATGATGCTCTTAAGCAGCCAAAACACCAAGAGAAGGTGCTCTCAAGTGTTCATACCCACAAGCATTAAGCACACACCATTCTTGTTAGGATTTGAGCACCATAAACGAGTCATGCAAGCTGCTGGAATCTTGTTTCAGCCGTGAACACCCTTGTTCCACCGTGAACATCCAACAATGATGTTAAACACTTTGTTCCAGCCATGAACTCCTTCAAAATCGAGTCACCAAGGCTGCTGGAACTTGTTTCAGCCGTGAACACACTTGTTCCAGCCTTAAACATCTTCAAGATCGAATCATCAAGGCTGCTGGAACCTTGTTCCAGCCGTGACATGCTTTGTTCCAGCCGTGACATCCAACAATGATGTTAAACACTTTGTTCCAGCCATAAGATCTTTCTTCCAAAAGAAAGATTCATGTTTTGTGACTCTTTGCATGTGAGAAATTGAGAGAAAGAGATCTGAAAATGGAGAACATGTGTGTCTTCTTGTGAGATCCACTTCTCTAACCTTGAGAGAAAAAAAAACGAAAATGAAAGGGGAGAGGCTTAGGGGCGGCCGATCCCCTATGTTTTTATTAGGGTTTCCCCTAAAAAATCTCTTTTATAAAAAAAAAAAGGTTACAAGAGTTTAAATATTATACATAATTAACCTTTTAATTATATATAATATACACACACATATTTATTATTTGTTGTTGCTTAATTAATTTAAACAACATAACAAACAATATCCATGAACAAAATATCCTTATAATTTGTTCTTTCTCACATACAATTTATTTAGAAAACCCATTTTCTAAATTGGTGCAATTATTTAATTGCATGATCATATCATCAATTAAATATTAATTGGTGTTTGCTAAGCTTGTTATTGGGTATGACCCGACTTGGATCACAACGTACTAACCACATCAATGTTCTATGTGTCTTGGGCATACAGAATCCAACAGTCTCACCTCATCACTGTCAAGAGAATTCTAAAATACCTCAAAGGTGCTCCAACACTGGGCCTCTGGTATCCCAAAAATTCGGACTTCAATCTGTATGCATATACAGATAGTGACTATGGTGGTTGCAATATGATTGCAAATTCTACATCTAGGGGATGTCAGTTGCTTGGTGGAAAGGTTGTCTCATGGCAATACAAGAAATAATCATGTGTCTCTGCATTAACTGTTGAAGCTGAATACATTATTGCTGCAAGTTCATGCGCTCAAGTGCTTTGGATTCAGAATCAGATGCTTAACTATGGTTTAAACTTCAAGGAGACTCCCATTCACATAGACAACAATAGTGTTATCTCTATCACAGAGAATCCTGTGCAGCACTCAAGGACAAAACACATAAACATCAGGTATCATTTAATTAGAGATAACTTTGAAAAGGGATTAATTAAACTAGTTAAGGTTAACACAAATAAACAATATGCTGATTTGTTCATAAAAGCTTTTGATGAACAGATATTTAAATATCTTATATCAACTATTGGGATGATTAACCTTGAATAGCTTTTTCATAAAAACTAATTCATTTTATTTCTTAAAATCTGTGTGTCCTAAGTTTTCTAGTCTATCACCTTCATAAACTCACATTTTCTAGGGATAAAAACTGGCTGAAGAGTTTTTCATAGATTTTTGACAAATTTTCATCTTTCGGAAGATATGCGTTTATCTTCGAAGAAAATATTCACTCAAGACAAATAACTGTCTAAGTGAAATTTACATTCGGAAGAAATTTCTGAAATATCTTCCGAAGCATAATAACTCTCTTAGGCACTTGTGTGTTTTTTTAAGGATCATTTCTCTTCCGAAGGATATTAACTCTCGGAAGCTTTGTTTCTATGGAACAAAGCATCCCAGTTTAACAAATTATCTTCCGAAGCAAATTTGTCAAAACTCTTTGAGAAATTCTTCCGAAGCTATTTTGGCTTTGGAAGTGTTTTCCTTAAAACTTCCGAAGACATTTTACCTTCGGAAGATTTTCGAATTCCAAGAAAACAACTTTTGAGCAAAAAGCAAACTACTTTTTCAGAGGTGGGACCACCTTCCAGATTTCAAAGTTTATCCTCTTTCATTAACTTTGTCTCAAATCTTTTTCACATATAAACCATGTCGGTTCCCCCTCTTTTTATCATCTTCATCTTCTCTCCAAACCTAAATTCTGGGATTTCTCTCTGAAACCACCTTCGTTCATCTTTCCTTCACATCTAAGCTTACTCAAAATGGCCAACCTTGACAGATGAAATGTCCCAGATTTTTCTGTGCAGTTACATAGGCAACACAGTCAGGTTGCACTGTTAAGCTCTGAGGACGATCCCTATTTCTTAGAGGTCTGCCAATTCTTGGCTCTGTCTAACTACTTTACCTCCCTTACCATTGATCCTCCTCTCTATGAGGATCATTTGCTTCAATTCTAGAAGACCTGCCAAGAGGTCATTTTGGATGGGAAGAAGATATTGTGTGCCACAGTGCAGGGAAGAACAGTCTTCATCACTCCGGCCATTACCAACACTCTTCTTCAGCTGGATGATAAAGAAGGTGAGGTGTTCTTCCCAAAAGAAGCTGTCAACCGTTCTTTTGAGCAGATGGGTTATGAAGGAGATTTCTCTGTAAAGACCATCAGGAAAGGGAACGTCTCATCTAAGTGGAAGTATTTACTTTATGTGGTTATCCACATAATGTCTAACAAGCATGGAGGATGGGACCAGATGCCTGAAGATCTCTCCTTCATAGTACATGGAATGGTTCAGGGGGTCAAGTTCAGGTATTCTCAATTTGTATATACAAATTTAATAGCAAACTTAGACTCCTTAGAATATTACATGTTTACTAAATATGTTCAATACATTCTCAACTATGAACTGGGCTCACAGTTGAGGGAAAGAGGTAATATTCTTAAATTGGGACAGATAAAGCCCGGCATCTTTAAAATCTTAAAGAAGCCAACTGTTGGCTTCTCAGGGGTAGAAATAGCCCTTGTCCAAAAAATGTTAGAGCTCATTGCTCAAGGTGACAACTTAGCAACACAAGCTAGTGTTGAACCCACACCTTCTACATCCCAACCATCAAAACAGCCACAAATCACCCTCACCTACCAAAGAAAACACAAACGAACCCCTGCACAAGCTATTAAGTGTGTGCAGGCCCCCATATACTCACCTACACAGGAGGAAGTGGACACTGGAGCTCCCACTTCCCTTGAGGAGCAAACCACTCCCATCACTTCAAGAATCAGTGCTGAGGTTCCTTATGCTCAGCCTGACGAGCTCACAAGCCCAACAGCCTTAAGCCTTCACTCTGAGTCAAGACTCAAGTGAACAACCTTCAGGGGACAGCTACCATCCCCACCCTTTAGATTTAAACCAACCAATACCCAACCTTAACTTCTATACTGATGAGGACTTAGATGCCAGTGAGTATCATGAGTCTTCCTACTACACCTCTCCTCAAAGGGAGATGAGTGCTCCTGAGTCATCTAAGTCTAGCCCACATCAGTCACCAATCACTGAGGTGGATACTTCTGAACATGTTCAGGATATCCATATGGAAGAGGCTCTCACTTCAGCAAGTGATTACATCATTTAGACCTCAACCATGGCAACACAGCCCATTGACACTTCAACTGAAGTTGTCACTGAGCAGAGGAAATCCAGCAGCCAAGAACACCATACTGGTGATGAGGAAGAGGACCTTGGTCCCATTCTCTCATCCCCTAGTGATTCTTCTCATGAATATGTGGGGAACTTGAGACTAAAGGTGCAAAAACTATCCAAAATATGCACCTATTTAGTCTCCAAGGTTAGTCATCTTGAATCTCAGGTGACTACCTTGCAACACAGGGTCAATAATTAGCAACTTGAGATATTTTATCTCAAGTAACAACTAGCTAGCCCTTAAGAGAAACTCAACCATGAACACAAGAACCTGTGGATATAATTGACCTAACTCCTAGCTCCCTTGTGCAAGAGGATGATGCTACTAAAAAGGGGAGGAAGTCATTACAATCACAGAACCTGGGAGTTCCTCAGGGAGTATGGACATTAAGGACTCACCATCCTCACTTGCAGTTGTGCATACTCAGCAACTTTCTCAAGTCCATATTGATATGGACAGCATAGACTCAGTCATAAGGAGTCTATTTGAGAAAGGCATCCCAAGAGCAATATCATCTCCACCAACTCTTGCTCACACTTTTGGGTGGAGGTATGATACTACTAGAAGAACTCTTATTCTTCAAAGAGTTTAACAAAAGAGCACTGCAGAGTTCAGCCTCAGAGGAAGACAAAGGCAATCAGGCAATACCATTGGTCAACTGGATGTTGAGGGAGACCCTGAGATTAGCTTCAAAGGGAAAACCTTGACTGAAGGCCCAGTGGTAGAACCTGAGAGCCCTGTCTCACCATCAACTGCTGCAGAGGTTCAATCCCTTGATGAGACACCTGCTGGTGAAGGTGCATCTCATCCTCTCTCTGGCCAGAGCTTGGAAGCTACACCAAGCAATGAAGGCCAAAGCTCAGAAGAGTCTTCTTACTAAGGTGGTCCTATGAGGTTCATATGGTTGTAGTTTAGGTCTCGCGAAGCAGACCTACTTCGCTACAACCTTTGGCTCTGATACCAATCTGTCACACCCCGGGCCCAGAGAGGCGGGACGTCACGATTAGTAAACAACAACCAAAATGCAGCGGAAACTAAATGGTTTATTAAACAGTGTCACATGATATTTACATTAAAATATTGGCTTTATTTCCAATTCACAAGGTGCTTCAATCTATGATCTATAGGTGTCACGATCCATCTCTCGGTAAATATTTCTTGGAGCCTCGATAACTAAGGCTTCTAGGCTTGACTTGTGTCTTTAACCTCTACCCTCATATCTTGCTTCGGATTTGGTAACTTCTATAGCTCAACTATTCTCCCTAGCTGTACCTGAAGACATGCTCAAAAAGAATTGTGTCAACATAAAGTTGGTGAGTTCAAGTGGTTAAAGTTTCAAAACAATTTAAAAGGAACTACAAGAGTCCACAGTAAAGGTTTTAGAGTCTAGTGTGATAGTTTATAAAAATCTCATTCGATTTGAAAAGCATCGTTTTTAGTATCAGTCATTGTGGGGTATCACAATCAACCCTGCACTTGGTCCCCGGTTTGAAAGAATTGATTTGCCCAAGATACATATTAAATTGATGTGGCTAGTGTGATATGATCCAAGTCGGGTCATACCCAACAACAAGCCAAACAAACACCAACATATATTTATTTGTTGATTAGATCAAACAGATAAATATAAACACCAATTAGAAACCGGGTTTTCTAAATCATTGCTATTGTGAATGAACAAAATTATATGTATAATTTTGATCATTAAAAAAAGATTGTTTTATTAGTTAAATTAGTTAAGTGACAAAAACAATAGTGTATTGAATTTTATAAAAGATAAAGGGGTTATGCTTTTATAAAATTGGAATGGAAGAGTGGGACTTTATAAAAATAAAATAAAAAGGATTCAAATTAAAAGGAAGAAAACAAGAGGAGCCTTACGGCTGCCCTCTTGTCTTGGAAGTCCCATTTTGTGTTTTTAAGAACATGCAATTAAGACACTTGATAACTCTTCCATTCCTACACCTTTCTTTACACACACAAAAGCAAAAGATTCTCTAAAAACTCTCTCTACATTTCGGATTTTAGAGCAGAGTTTGCAAGGTCTTTCAGCCCAAAAACAAGTGAGTTCTTGGCTGAAATTTCGACATTGGAGAGGATCTTTCAAGTTGGTGTTGCAATCCTAGCAAGGAAGGGTGTTGTGCAAGCTTGGGGTATCACTCCTTGAGGTTTTCTTGGTTGAAAACTCAGCCACAAAGTCGTTTTTCACAGCTCACTATTTCGGGTTTAAGGAAGCTACAAAGGTTGTAAATTCTCACTTGTTTTGTGTTCTTTTATTGTATGTATGTGTATAATGATCCATGGCTTGGGGTTCTTTATTAAATGGGTTTGATAATCAGATTTTAACATGTTTTAAATCATATATTCCGCTACGTTTTTCATATATACAAGTAAATATGAGCTTTGATAAACATGTTAAACCCCATCAATGGCATCATGAGCCACTTATACATATGCATACATATATTACACTAACTAATTCACGTTTTGTTTTGTTGCTTGACACCACAAAACCGTGGGTTAAGGGGCTGTTTTGGTACCCCCTTTCGATGTTTTAAAGATGCTACATTATGCATATTAGGATCTTTAAAACTCTAGTTTATAAGATAATTGTTTGCATGGACTAAACCCATTTGTTCTTGGTTTATGTTGGCCAAAAACATGGGTGATAAGGGGCTGCCAAAATCGGTTCATTAGTATATATTTGGATATATTGTTGTTTATTATGCATAACAAAGCCTAGACCATTTGGATTGAATGATTGATTGTCATGTTATATTCATTTGGGCATGTAATAATTTATCTTTGGTTTCAAGTTTTGTTTTGTAATCTATTCATTCATATGGTTTGTAATAAATAGATTAGGAGTTTTTCTTTACTAGAAAAAATGTATTAGGATACATATTTTGTAAAGGATGCTCAAGATCAAGACTTGAAGAAAAGATAAGACAAAGAGGATGCTTGAAGATGTGGTTTCAAGTGGGAGTCCCTTTGGTCAACCATGTGTCATGATTCATAACCCTTAGGACATGACCATTTGACACACTTGTTTTGGCTAAACAAGTGTGATCAACTTAGTATGCTTTGTTATACATATATGAATGTTTTGTTTATGTTTGGTTGAATGCATATGATGATGTTTGTTTTGAATATTTGGATGTGATTAACAAACCGTCAACTAAAACAAACAATAAACAAGTAATTGGTTCTCAAATCATTAAGCATAAATAGAATGGTTCTATAAAAGGAGTTAATGGTTTGCAAAATAAAATGGGTTTTATTTAAAAGAACCAATAGGGTAGCATATGGTTGAATGCATACAATCATATGATACATAGACTTTTCTAAAACAAGAATTGTGAAATTATAAATCCCTTTTGAAAAACAAGTTAAACACCATCCTTTTACACAACACTTGGGTCACTTGCAAACTCTTAGTGGGATAAAGGTCACCTAACCACTTTGAGGGAACTTGTAATTTGAGGTGAGAATACCATGTTTGTGGGATAAAGGTCACCTAACCACTTATATAGTAAACTCACACGTGTGTGTAAGTAGGACGACTTGATTTGTAAAATATATTGAATGGATCACCTAAAATATGTTTTATAAAAGGTGTTGATGGGATAAACATGCCGTGATAAACATATGATGTTTAAACGATCCCATACCACTAGAAGTTGCAATAGGTTGCAATTGTCATTTATGACTACCTTGTTTTATTTAAATAATGGGATAAAGGTCACCTAACCAATATTTAAATATAATGTTGGATTCTAAAATTTTGTTTATTAATAGTCTATGAGACATAAAGGGTATTAATAAATGAAATATAATTATCAACGATTACTAAAATGGAACTTTGTAAAATCTTGTAGATGGCCGACAACAACAACGCTAATAATGATGTACCAAACCAAAGCAACCAATCCCTAAGGGCGATCCTTCAAAGGGATCGTCTAACACCTAACAACTTCATGGATTGGTACCGCAACTTGAGAATTGTTCTCAAGCAGGAAAAGCGGTCCTATATCCTTGATGATCCCATCCCCAATGAACCTAACGAGGAGGATGTGGAAGCCTATAATGATTGGGTTAGATATGTGGAGGACTCCATCCAGGTCTCTTGCTTAATGTTAGCAAGTATGACACCCGAACTCCAAAAGGAGTATGAGCTCCATGGAGCCTATGACATGATCACTCAGCTGCGGGAAACGTTCCAGCAACAAGCTAGAGTGGAGCGCTTCGAAACGGTTCGAGCGCTTCATGCATGTAGGATGGAGGAATCCCAATCAGTTTCATCTTATGTTCTTAAGATGAAAAGCCACATCGACCGCCTTCAAAGGCTGAACTGTCCCGTCTCAAAGGAGTTGGCCACGGATTTGATCCTTAATGGCCTAACTAAAAAGTTTGAGGCATTCGTCATGAATTAGAACATGTACGGATGGGACAAGAGCATAAATGAACTTCATTCTATGCTCAAATCAGCTGAGGCGGGAATGGGTAAAAGGGTTTTACCCGTTCTCACCATTAATGAAGGTGGGAGAAGGAGAAGGTCTCTACCCCCTCCTAAGGCAACTGTTGCCAAAGGAAAGGGGCACGTTGGGGGAAAGGGGAAGATGGTTGTTAGGGCGGAACCTCCGAAGCCCAAGGAGAAGAAGCAAAAGGTTGCTGTGAACGACCCATGCTTCAAATGTGGTGAGATAGGGCATTGGATGAGAAATTGTCCAGTCTATCTCAAGGAGTTGAGAGAAAAGAAGGATGCGGGGCAAACCTCAGGTATAATATACATGATACATATTGAGCTAAATGTTATTTCTTCTAACACATAGGTATTAGATACCGGATGTGGAACTCACATTTGCAATTTGTTTAAGGGGTTCAAAAGAAATGAGCATTATGAAAAGGGGGAAATAAGTCTCTTTATGGGCAATGGTGCAAAGGTTCACGTGGAAGCCCAAGGAGACTACATTTTGAAGCTTCCAAATGGTTTGGAAGTTATTTTATGTAATGTATTATATGCTCCTAGTTTGACTAGGAACATAATTTCTGTTTCCTGTTTAAGACAATATGATTATAATTTCAAGTTTGTTGACAATGATATTCATGTTTCTTTGAATCATGTATTTTATTTTAAGGCTATACCTTGTAATGGTATTTATGAATTGGTTCATGAAAACGCAACATATGATAGCTCAATATACCAAGCAACCACCAAAAGACTCAAATTGGATTTGAGTGATACCTACCTTTGGCATTGTCGTCTTGGTCATATAAACAAGAAACGCATACAAACACTTCAAAAGAGTGGTCTTTTAAAAACAAATGAATATGATTCATTTGATGTATGTGAATCTTGTTTACAAGGAAAAATGACTAAGGCACCCTTTAGTGGAACTAACGAAAGGGCGAAAGATTTATTAGGTATCATACATTCGGATGTATGTGGTCCTTTTAAGCCAATGACTAGGAATGGTGAAAGATACTTCATTACCTTTATCGACGATTATAGTCGCTATGGGTATGTGTATTTATTAAGACACAAAGATGAAGCTTTTGAAATGTTCAAAATCTTCAAGAATGAAGTAGAAAATCAACTCAACAAATCAATTAAAGTTCTCCGCACCGATAGAAGCGGTGAATACCTAAGTGATGTTTTTCAAGATCATCTTAGGAGTTGTGGGATTGTCTCACAACTCACTCCACCTGGAACACCACAACATAATGGTGTGTCTGAGAGGAGGAATCGAACCTTATTGGATATGGTTCGATCTATGATGGCTAGAAGCATATTGCCTCTATCATTTTGGGGTTTCGCTTTGCTCTCCGCGGCCCGTATTCTGAATATGGCCCCAACCAAGAAGGTGGAAAGGACACCTTTTGAGATATGGCATGGAAGAGTTCCTTCCCTATCATACTTAAGGGTTTGGGGTTGTGAGGCTTATGTTAAGACTCCCACCCCAAACAAATTAGATGTCCGATCCACCAAGTGCATCTTTGTTGGATATCCTAGAGATTCTATGGGATATTATTTCTATGATCCACTGGAACAAAAGGTGTTTGTTGCCAGAAAGGGTGAGTTCTTAGAAGCCAAGTTCCTTACGGACGAATCTAGCAGTAGAACAGTGGATCTTGAGGAGGATCAAGAACCACAGCCCGATGCACGTTTGGTTGAAACCAGCACTCAACATGAGGATGTTGAGGATGATCAAGCGGTTGATCAATACACACAAAACGTTCGCAGAAGTGGTAGAACTAGTAATCCACCTGAAAGATACGGATTTTTCATGGATGGATGCTATGTGGTAGATTCGGATGAACCAACCACATATCATGATGCAGTGTCCAATTTGGATTGTGACAAATGGCTTGAAGCCATGAACGTTGAGATGCAATCCATGTATGACAATCAAGTTTGAGAACTTGTTGTACCACCTCTTAATTCCAAAGTAGTTGGAAGTAAGTGGGTTTTCAAGAAGAAAACCGATATGCATGGAAACTTGGATACTTACAAAGCTAGACTTGTAGCAAAGGGTTTCACTCAAACTCAAGGGGTTGATTATGATGAAACCTTCTCACCTGTTGCAATGCTTAAGTCTATAAGGATATTGTTTGCCATAGCAGCTCATTATGATTATGAGATTTGGCAAATGGATGTCAAAACCGCTTTCCTAAATGGATATCTTGAGGAAGATGTCTATATGGTTCAGCCTGAAGGTTTTGTCGATCCAAAACATCCTAACAAAGTATGCAAGTTAAAGAAATCAATCTATGGATTGAAACAAGCATCGAGAAGTTGGAATCACCGTTTTGATGATGAAGTAAAGAAATTTGGCTTCATCAAAAACGCTGATGAGGCTTGTGTGTATAAGAAGGCTAGTGGGAGCACAATAACCTTCCTAGTATTATATGTCGATGACATACTACTATTTGGAAATGACATTCCAACCTTGGAAGGTGTAAAAACCTGGCTTGGAAATTGTTTTTCCATCAAGGATCTTGGTGAAGCCACCTATATTCTGGGAATAAAGATCTATAGGGATAGATCAAGGCGGCTGATAGGTTTGAATCAAAGTGCATACATTGACAAAATCTTGAAAAGGTTCAAGATGGAAAACTCTAAGAAAGGTACTGTACCTATTCAAAGAGGGACAATATTGAGTACAACTCAATGTCCAAGCTTGAAGGAGGAGCAAAATAGAATGAAGGCAATCCCATACGCATCTGCTATAGGATCCATCATGTATGCAATGATATGCACTAGACCGGACGTGTCATGCGCTTTAAGCATGACAAGTAGATACCAGCAAAATCCTGGTGATAGTCATTGGATGGCTGTCAAGAACATTCTGAAATACCTAAGAAGGACTATGGACATGTTCTTGATCTACGGGTCTGGTGAAGAGGAACTCGTTGTAAAAGGTTACACGGATGCGAGTTTCCAAATCGATCGAGATGATTCACGATCTCAATCAGGGTACATCTTTATTCTGAATGGGGGAGCTGTTTCTTGGAAAAGCTCAAAGCAAGAAGTCGTAGCGTTGTCCACTACAGAGTCAGAATACGTCGCCGCTTCAATGGCAGCACAGGAAGCTGCATGGCTGAAGAAATTCATAGCCGATCTAGGGGTAGTCCCTTCCATTCAGGATCCCCTAGAGATCTTTTGTGACAACGAGGGTGCGATTGCTCAAATCAAGGAACCTCGTGCTCATCAAAAGACTTGGCACATTGAACGGAGATTCAACTACATAAGGGATGAAGTTGAAAAGGGAAAGATATGTATTTGCAAAGTCCACACTGATAAAAACATTGCGGATCCACTCACAAAGCTCCTTGAAAAGGCAAAGCATGAAGGTCATGTTTGTGCCATGGGACTTAGATATTCTAGTGACTGGGTTTAATTTTGTACTTTGTATTTGGATATTGGAACTTATGTTATTTGACTTAATTATATGGTTATAATTTTCATTTGTTCTTCTATGTTAGCATGTTTAAATCCATGAATAAATAAGTTATTCTAAACGTCCGTAGTCGATCATACTTGTGGGAACAACTATGAATGTAAGACTATAATGAATTTGGATTGGTTGATGTTCATAAGGTATGAATATAGAGCAAGAGGTTGCTACCAAGGTTCATTGATATCTATGGGATATAGATATTGGACTGACCCGCACTCAATTATTTCTACATGGAATCTTTGTGATTAGTCATAAGAAATATTGAGTAAAGGCGAATATCATAGTATCCTCAGACCTGAGATACATATTGGGTCCTGATATTCACCAAGTATGGTATTTTGACTTAGTACTTTGCTGTTCTGAAATATTGGCAGTACATAAGGCTGAGTTCAGGTATGATATGAGGTGATTGTGAGAGACGTATGGAGTCAAGATGGAATTTGTTCCTCTTATTCGTTGAGAGTTAGATGTCTAAGGCCTATTAAAGTTAAATCATCGGAGAATGACAATTCTGTGTCTCCTGGATTTAACATGACATCTGAACAAAAGGATAGATGATTGATTCACCTAAATCATATTCAAGTAAGGTACTTGAAAGGGATGATGTTATTGAATGGAACTTAGTCATATACATTAGGGGTAGCAAATCGTTGCTAGGCGTTATTTGCTGCTTGCATCAATCTTCTATGAATCTTGTGCAAGTGGGAGATTGAAAGAATTGATTGGCCAAGATACATATTAAATTGATGTGGCTAGTGTGATATGATCCAAGTCGGGTCATACCCAACAACAAGCCAAACAAACACCAACATATATTTATTTGTTGATTAGATCAAACAGATAAATATAAACACCAATTAGAAACCGGGTTTTCTAAATCATTGCTATTGTGAATGAACAAAATTATATGTATAATTTTGATCATTAAAAAAAGATTGTTTTATTACTTAAATTAGTTAAGTGACAAAAACAATAGTGTATCGAATTTTATAAAAGATAAAGGCGTTATGCTTTTATAAAATTGGAATGGAAGAGTGGGACTTTATAAAAATAAAATAAAAAGGATTCAAATTAAAAGGAAGAAAACAAGAGGAGCCTTACGGCTGCCCTCTTGTCTTGGAAGTCCCATTTTGTGTTTTTAAGAACATGCAATTAAGACACTTGATAACTCTTCCATTCCTACACCTTTCTTTACACACACAAAAGCAAAAGATTCTCTAAAAACTCTCTCTACATTTCGGATTTTAGAGCAGAGTTTGCAAGGTCTTTCAGCCCAAAAACAAGTGAGTTCTTGGCTGAAATTTCGACATTGGAGAGGATCTTTCAAGTTGGTGTTGCAATCCTAGCAAGGAAGGGTGTTGTGCAAGCTTGGGGTATCACTCCTTGAGGTTTTCTTGGTTGAAAACTCAGCCACAAAGTCGTTTTTCACAGCTCACTATTTCGGGTTTAAGGAAGCTACAAAGGTTGTAAATTCTCACTTGTTTTGTGTTCTTTTATTGTATGTATGTGTATAATGATCCATGGCTTGGGGTTCTTTATTAAATGGGTTTGATAATCAGATTTTAACATGTTTTAAATCATATATTCCGCTGCGTTTTTCATATATACAAGTAAATATGAGCTTTGATAAACATGTTAAACCCCATCACGGTTGGCCTCTTCTAAACTTGTGTTTAACTGGATATTCCCGTAGGAAAAAGGACCAAGCCTCAGAATAGTGAACCACTCCTGCTAGGATGGTTCACCATAGTATCTTACCCAAAACCAACGACCCCTCAGGATCTCAGTGGGGTACCTCCCTGTGGCGGGAGCCACTGTGCGTGGGGGATTCCCCAAATAGATCTATTCACGTAAGAACAAGCGGTTCACAAAAGAATTAATGATTATGACTAAAGTATCAGCAGGTATCCAGAAAAAAGTCCCACATACAAGCATCAAGTAAGCATAATCATAGTTCATAAAACAAAAGATCATGCCAAACAGTAAACAGTATCACACATAAGAGTTTTAGTTTAAAAGGAGCATGCTTCATTCCCAAAACAAAAGTAAAAAGGGGGAACACGAGAACTCACCTGGTGTCCTTATATAATTTCAGATCTTGATAAAGAAAAGTGATAACCATCAACAAATCAATCGTAACCAGGACATATAAGATTCACATTTAGAATTAGCATGATGTTATTACATGCGTGCGGTTGAGCTCTTTAGTTGTCTTAAGGTTGGTGATTAGTATCCTTAGTGTACCTTAGCTTCTTGCGTATTTATTAATGGTCATGAATTGATTCGTGTACATTAGGTTAATTTATGCATTTAATCAAGACTTGAGTCTTAGTATGAAGAATGTAGAAAAATCAATTTATGTCATGGATTCCAAATCTTTATAATTAACTTGCATTAACAATGTAAGTAATATATATAATGTTTCATATGATGTTTATAATGTTCTTGTTCACCTCATATTAGTTAACAGGATTGACGCTAAGTAATTTGTATAAAAAGAGTGTTACAATTAATATTTATAAGAATTACATCTCTAAGTATTGTACGATTTAATGTGACATGAGGTAAATTTCTTTATATAATCAATGACAATGTTATAACCAATTCCCCAAAATGTAATGCTTCATATATTTATCTAGGTTGAATTCGAGTAAATAACGTTCATTTCCGTTTATAATTCACGTATTTTATAATTTAATCCTTTAATTAATTAGAGCTCAAATAACACGTATGCAGATTGTAATTCAATTTCAAAGTGTTGCGCGTGCGATATTACCTTCCACTCGGTTATGTATTCTAACCCACTCGTTTACGACGGGATTAAATCGCGTTCTCGTTCCGTTGACCGCTCGTTGACTATGTTTGACCAGCTTTGACCGATGTTTTACCTAACCCAAAACGTACCAAATCATATTCAAACACTAATATATTGTTATCTAATACCCAAACGCAACCAAAATCTCAACATACGTTACCAAACACGTCGGTTGTGTCTCTTACCATCACCATCCACCACATGCAGCCAACACAATCACAACCGACAGCCAACAACCTTCAATTCCAGCCACCATTGCCGAAACCATCATAACAGCTTAACACTATCGTTTTTCTGCTTAGATCCACATCTATAACTCAACAGCCACAACTATCACAACAACCAGCAACATTCACACCCACGATTACAACCACAACCATCATCAAACAACCATCGTAACCATCACCATTATGTCGACATCCAAGCCCAACATACCACCAAGACCATGACCTAAACTAGACCAACCTCAGCCACCATTATCATCCCCTCGCGGTCCTACTCCACCATTGACCACCATCACCCAACCAATAACAACGCAGCCACAGTCTCAACCCACAACCATCACCACGACCATCAAAACACAACCACAATCGACATGCACCCTGATATACTACCATTAGCAGCCCCAAATCACAACAATAACAGCAACAAGCAACGACAGACCGAATCACAGCCAACATTCACCAAAACCAAAAACAACACAAGCACAATCACAGATTTACCTTACCATTACTGTTGTTTTGCAACCATCATCAAGAACCAACCACATGCACCACATCAAACAACTGCATTTCACCTCGAACAGCATCAACCACCACAAACCACCATCAATCGGGTGTTGTGGTTGTTTTCTGCCATGAACCACCACTGACAGCCAATAACATCCCTCATTGCAGCCTATCACCGACAGCCTAGTACAGATCGAGAGAAAAAGCAGTGGGGTGGCCAAGGCCACCTTCGGCCACCGTCGCCTGTGGTGTGGAACACCACGACAGTACCACCACCACCGTGATCCATCCATGCCCGACAGCCACCATCGGGACCGCACACCACCATCGCAACCTCGAACCACAGAATCACCATCACAGCCATCGCGACCGCACACCACCATCATCACCACCGCGCAACCACAACCTCCAACACCACCGTCGGCTTACCATCACCTCGAAATTGACCTGCAACTGCCACTTCATCCTTCGATTCCCGTCGCCACGTTGAGTTTCAGGAGAAATTGAAGTTACTATCGTGACCGCAGGGGAGAGGGGAGTCGGGGCTGTCGTCAATTGGCCGGAATCGGCCGCCTCCGGCCGGTGGTTTGGCCGGATCGAAGGGAACAGGGGGGAGAAGGGGGAGGTCGTGCGCCTCTTTCTCTCTTCTCTGAATTTTGGGTTTTAAACCCTAAAATGGAATATTAAGTTGTTTAAATACTAGGTTAAATGAAATGGGTTCGTAAACAGTTCGGTTCCTAACGCGTTCGAGTCAATTTTTGCGTGACGTAATAAATTTCATTTATCGTTAGACTCGGTTATAGAAAACGTCATAAGTAATCAGAGATTAATAATTTTATCGTATTTAAAACGTACAGAACAGTTAAACGATACCGCGAAATCGACACATTATCGGTTTTACGCGTTTTCCTCGAACGAGCGCTATTATTATTATTTTGATATCTAAATGCATGCAATTAAGCATTAGAATGATATTTTGAGCGTTATTTCCCCATGTTGGTCACGTTAAAACCTTATCTGATGAATTCTCGGGTTTTACCTGATCGAAACCCGGTTCGCGTCACGGTCGCATTTCGGAACGCAGTTATTCCGGACAACGTACCATTCATCAAATTCAATATGTTATGATAATAAACAATGATTAGATAAATATTTTCGGAGTTACGAGACTCGATCGTCATAACAGACGTCAGTTAAATGCCGGTGCAAACCGGTTTTCGCGTTTCGCTTACGAATTTCTGTTGATTATGCTTGATTGATGAAAATCTTTCAACAAGCATTGTTTATGATATTGTTAGCATTAACAAGGATTTAAATTGGACAACAAGCCATTATAAGGAATTCCTGGTGGAATTCAGACGTAGTACGCGGTAAATTGCCAGATTTTACCCGGCATGGGTTCTGAATCTGTTTTTAGTTTGGACCTTTTCCATAGTTGTTTCAAATCACATAAGAATTCATTGTTTCATGGTTTCTCATTTAATTAGTTCGTAAATGTGCATTTGGGCCTTAAATGGGCCTTTTTATAAGTTCGGGCCCTTATTGGGCTTATTGGGCCCAAAAGGCTAGTTTCGTTTTGCAAGATTTCTTTGGTAAGCCCAAATCAATCCGGACCTTTATTGGGTCCTATAATACGTTAAGCTTTCTAATTGGGCTAGATTTTAGGGGTGTTACATTCTCCCCACCTTTTAGAAATTTCGTCCTCGAAATTTTAGTATCGTTAATATTTGTTTCCAAGTGTGATACACTCATAGTATGAGTCTTGAAGATTTAGAGTTATTTAGCTGAGCATCTCAGGCCAAATGTTGATGATTATGTGTCAAATAATCAGGTTTGATTTGAATTGGAGTAACTATTCAAATGTTAGAATCATGCTTGACAGGATCAGTGAGTCAAACCATGAGCAGGTTTTTGGCTTCACAATCAGATCATTTAACAATCGTACAGAATTAACAAGAAGAGACTCTCCATCGTAGTTCAATACACCGACCTACAAAATAGATCTAGCAAGGAGACGATTCCCAAATCCCAACAGTGTTACCGTCCTCACTGAGAATCTTAAGAACGAGTGAAGAGAAGAGGATATTAGCGTGAATGCCATTAATTAGACAGGATAGTCGTGATACAGTAGATTAAAGGTTTCAAATCAAGAAGGATTTTGGGTTTTCCCCAACGTGTACGGATGAATATCTAGACATCGCACGATCATTTCTATGAAGCTAAGACTAAGAAGTTTTCACGATTTCGAAGAATAGAGAGATTAGGTCATGCACAAAGGCCTCCAGCTTTCAAAGCCTACTTTTTAATTCTCAGCTTCCTTCCAAAAATTTCTTCAATCTCTTCCTTCTATGATTTCATCTTTAAGGGTTAAGTCCTTTCTTCTACTACTTGCTTCTTCTAGTATGCATCCTTTTCTGGAACGGTTCTGTATATCAGAGCCCCAGTCTTCGAGTAGATCCGTTCATCTTATCTGACGCATGACAAGAGTTTCCCTAAAATGGGACGTGCTATATATATACATATTCCTGTGAACTGATGCTGGTAGAATCACAAGTTCAAGAAATGATACGGTGTAGGTAATAGGTGGAAAGCCTAACTGTAGGCTATCTGTATTCATCGATGAGTGTAAGCAGATACAAATGCGGGCATGAGTGTAAGCAGATACAAATGCGGGCAGGACTTGTTCTCTCTCATTTGGAAATATGGATGTCCTAGGGCAATGCGGACGAAAGCTACTTATCCGCACTTGTCAATACGGTTGTCATTACCGATTGTCAATCACTCTATTGTGCTTGATCTAGTATTCTGATGTGTAGTTGGTAGTGTCGCATCGATAATGCGTGCAGGTGCATCCTTTTATTTTACAGAAGTTTCTAGTTCATGCTTAATATAGCTCCCCATATATTTTCTCAGCTTCAATCGGCGACAAGAAAATCGTCTCGTACTGTTGCATCAACACGCATCTGAAACTTTCTTATTCGCGCCCAAACAAATTCCGCTTTTCTCCAAGGATAACGATGCTAGTGGTATAGCTACACGGATCAAGTTTTTGTTAATACTTTTACAACTTTCTCCTATCCCTAAGCACTGACGCATCTTAATGTGGTTTTTACTTCTTCCCGAAATTTTATAGCTTCAACTATAGCGATTTGTCTCGAATTTCATGCTTAGTAGTAGTGGCAAAAGGACAGACATGTCTAATTATGTCTTACAGATCGCATCCATGAGACTCCTGATTACTTGAGATGTGTAGGTCCTCCCACACGAGCTTGACCACAACCTTCGTACTTGCCATATCTGGTTTCAACTATTATTTGGGTAGTGTCATCTTCCTTATAAACACGACTGATAACAATTAAGATGTAGGTAGCATCTTGAAATTGGTTAAGTAGGTCATCACCTCTAGAAAGACGGTATCACTTATCCTTGGTGACTTTATTTAACTCTTAATAGTCCATCCATAACTGGAGCATTCTATTTTCCTTCCGCAAAGAGCATTAAGTTTCCTCAAGACGACATACTAGGTCTTATGAACTGTTTATCTAACAGTTATCAAATCTGCTTTCCTTCCACCAACTCCTTAATATAATCTTCAAGTACAGTACCTCCATATATATTTTACTTCTATTCTCCGACCCAATTTCCTTAAGAGCAACCTCAACTGTTGTCTTAAGCTACAGAGTTGCTGCAAACGTTTCTACTATTTTCTTCATAATGCTTCCCAATTAAGGTCAACCTTCTAGATGACCTCTTCCTCAGTCCATATTCTCCAAGGTAACTGTGCCCTGTAGAGGGTCTATTCGTGAAGCAAGTAACTCTGTTTAGATTCCAATCCTTTATAATCATATCGATTGTTCCAACAAGATATGGGAGTAAGACTTTTTGCTCGAATTTCCGACGGTACGGAGCGTTCTGGGGTAAGGTATTAGAGAATCAATTTAGGAGAGGTTTGAAAATTTAGAGAGGAATAATACCAACGCTTACGATCGGGGGTGATTATGCAGACTTTCTTTGTTTACAATCTGCTGCACGTCTATCACTTCGTTGTAGTTGGATCTCAAGTGATTTAACACATGAGATTTCTTGTAGCTGATCTTCTATGCTTCTTAATACCTCTTTTGGATCATTACCATCCTTTAAGTTCAATCATGAGTTCTTCCCCATGAATTCTTCATTATTATCGACCGTATCGATTCGAACAAGTTTAGGACTTTATCAAGGTGCTCGCTAGTACAAGAAGGTTAACTACCACTCTAATAATTGATCGCATAGTTCGAGATCGTATTCTACTTCAGATCTTCGGGCTTGAATTACGAACTTATCACCCAAATGGTAGAGATCTCCGAGTAGAGATAACTTACAAGGTTTTAAATTTTTCCGCATCGGCTATCACGCGTTTCCAAAGATGAGGGTTATGCTATAGGGCTTAAGGTGAATAGCACTACTCGTTAAGGGAATAAATTGAGAATAGAGGGTGAATGAGAATCGGGGATCCACAGAAGTTGTAAGTTCATATTTTTGTCTTGATTCTCGAAGGTTAGCTTTTCTCGGCAATTATCTCTAGCACCTGAATCTTTATTTCCGAAGAATCTGGATTTTAGAACGAGGATTCATTTCCTGCGAAATCTGGTTCTTAGAAATTTACCAACAACAAGGTCGGTTTAAAGCATGATTAAGATAACTCAACTTAAGTTTCGAGTGAAAATTGTCATTAGGTGACTAATGGTTGAAGATGATGAAAGATTTCACGAGTGTAGTACTGAGAAAGGTGATTATCAATCACAATCGGAACTGATATTAAGAATATTCCTTTGAGTTAGGTGGTTCCATTATAATGAATAGGTAGAGAGAAGTCATATTCCTCAAAGGCTTTGAGAAAATAATCAGAGGAATTCTAGAATCCGGAAGATCCTATTAAGTGTGAACTACTAAGAAAGAAAGAAATGACAAGTCTTCTTTGTCATTGACCACAAGAGGCGTTTCTCGGAAATTTATTACTCTGGTATGTTCTCCATTGCATGAGCCTTGTTAGAGAGTCTTCCACTATGTTAAAGAAGTTTTGACGAATTCAGTGTTAGGTAGGAAGGAATTTTTAGGCATCGCTCAAAGTAGTATGGCTAAAGTACACGCACAACGAGGTGGAGTGCCATACTCAGCACGAGACCAGTTAAGTTTGAGAACATCATTTAATGATCTTCAGAGTCTGATGGTCTTATCATCATAGTTCCAATAGGAGAGTAGAATAAAAGAAAAGAGAAGAAGAAGAAAAGGAATAGTTACTGCAACATCGTCCTTGGTAGCTCTTCCAGTGTCAAATGGTTTTCGCCCAGCATGAAAGTTTTGAACCTGAAATTATTGAATATATTCCAAATATCTATGTTTATTCTTGTATCTATTGGTTCTTTAGGTGTTTTACATTGATATTAGTTTACATGATAGGGCCCACCAGAATTCAAGGGTACCTGTAAATTCACCATTACGTGTGCACCCGTAATCGTCAATTTACCTTACACTATCATTCTAGTCATTCCCATCATAAGTTCCAAGTTTTGTGTATTTAGGTTCTGGAGTTTATGATTTTCATTTAGTCATCATCTGCAATTAAGCACACTTAGATTCCAGCTAGGCTTATCATTCAAGTTAACCCAGAAATTGTCTCGAAGTAAGTTTCAGCAAATCAAGCAATAAATGAGCATTCAGGTACATGCTATCCTAGGGAGCAGAACAAACAAAAAGGCATCATGGTTAATATCTTATCACTAAATTCCAACATGTATCATCTTACAAATGAGGCATAATAGCAAGTATCATCATTTCAAACAAGTATTAGTATAACAGTTGTCTCAGGTAACGACACAGGTCGTATCAAGTGTATAGCTAAGAGCAGTTGTTTCATATAGTGACAAAAGTCAACTGTGCAATTAGATAAGTATCTCTCCAGGATTTAAGTCCTAATTTATATGCACACCTTTGGTTTCTAACATTCTTAGTACTTGACATTCAGTAGTCCTAAGAGTCAACTCCCAAAAGATTCCATACTTTCATGGTTTACTCGGGTGCACCTATCATAGGTAATACCCTAATGTATCAAGGTTTTTATAGGGTAGAGAATCTTAATAGGATATATGAAATCCTTAAGGTATCCAGGTTAAAGAAGGGTGTTCTTAGGGAAACCTATTCTTGCTACAAACTTTGGATCACTGTATCGTGGAAACAACCTACCAGGTTGGTCCTATTTATGGTTACACCTTGGGTATTGCAAAGCAAACCCGTATTTTTACACCATTGGTTCAGCAAAGCTCAGAAGAGTCTTCTTACTAAGGTGGTCCTATGAGGTTCATATGGTTGTAGTTTAGGTCTCGCGAAGCAGACCTACTTCGCTACAACCTTTGGCTCTGATACCAATCTGTCACACCCCGGGCCCAGAGAGGCGGGACGTCATGATTAGTAAACAACAACCAAAATGCAGCGGAAACTAAATGGTTTATTAAACAGTGTCACATGATATTTACATTAAAATATTGGCTTTATTTCCAATTCACAAGGTGCTTCAATCTATGATCTATAGGTGTCACGATCCATCTCTCGATAAATATTTCTTGGAGCCTCGATAACTAAGGCTTCTAGGCTCGACTTGTGTCTTTAACCTCTACCCTCATATCTTGCTTCGGATTTGGTAACTTCTATAGCTCAACTATTCTCCCTAGCTGTACCTGAAGACATGCTCAAAAAGAATTGTGTCAACATAAAGTTGGTGAGTTCAAGTGGTTAAAGTTTCAAAACAATTTAAAAGGAACTACAAGAGTCCACAGTAAAGGTTTTAGAGTCTAGTGTGATAGTTTATAAAAATCTCATTCGATTTTAAAAGCATCGTTTTTAGTATCAGTCATTGTGGGGTATCACAATCAACCCTGCACTTGGTCCCCGGTTGGCCTCTTCTAAACTTGTGTTTAACCGGATATTCCCGTAGGAAAAAGGACCAATCCTCAGAATAGTGAACCACTCCTGCTAGGATGGTTCACCATAGTATCTTACCCAAAACCTGTTACATGCCACAAACGACCCCTCAGGATCTCAGTGGGGTACCTCCCTGTGGCGGGAGCCACTGTGCGTGGGGGATTCCCCAAATAGATCTATTCACGTAAGAACAAGCGGTTCACAAAAGAATTAATGATTATGACAAAAGTATCAGCAGGTATCCAAAAAAAGTCCCACATACAAGCATCAAGTAAGCATAATCATAGTTCATAAAACAAAAGATCATGCCAAACAGTAAACAGTATCACACATAAGAGTTTTAGTTTAAAAGGAGCATGCTTCATCCCCAAAACAAAAGTAAAAAGGGGGAACACGAGAACTCACCTGGTGTCCTTATATAATTTCAGAGCTTGATAAAGAAAAGTGATAACCATCAACAAATCAATCCTAACCAGGACATATAAGATTCACATTTAGAATTAGCATGATGTTATTACATGTGTGCGGTTGAGCTCTTTAGTTGTCTTAAGGTTGGTGATTAGTATCCTTAGTGTACCTTAGCTCTTGCGTATTTATTAATGGTCATGAATTGATTCGTGTACATTAGGTTAATTTATGCATTTAATCAAGACTTGAGTCTTAGTATGAAGAAGGTAGAAAAATCAATTTATGTCATGGATTCCAAATCTTTATAATTAACTTGCATTAACAATGTAAGTAATATATATAATGTTTCATACGATGTTTATAATGTTCTTGTTCACCTCATATTAGTTAACTGGATTGACGCTAAGTAATTTGTATAAAAAGAGTGTTACAATTAATATTTATAAGAATTACATCTCTAAGTATTGTACGATTTAATGTGACATGAGGTAAATTTCTTTATATAATCAATGACAATGTTATAACCAATTCCCTAAAATGTAATGCTTCATATATTTATCTAGGTTGAATTCGAGTAAATAACGTTCATTTCCGTTTATAATTCACGTATTTTATAATTTAATCCTTTAATTAATTAGAGCTCAAATAACACGTATGCAGATTGTAATTCAATTTCAAAGCGTTGCGCGTGCGATATTACCTTCCACTCGGTTATGTATTCTAACCCACTCGTTTACGACGGGATTAAATCGCGTTCTCGTTCCGTTGACCGCTCGTTGACCAAGTTTGACCAGCTTTGACCATGTTTTACCTAACCCAAAACGTACCAAAATCATATTCAAACACTAATATATTGTTATCTAATACCCAAACGCAACCAAAATCTCAACATACGTTACCAAACACGTCGGTTGTGTCTCTTACCATCACCATCCACCACATGCAGCCAACACAATCACAACCGACAGCCAACAACCTTCAATTCCAGCCACCATTGCCGAAACCATCATAACAGCTTAACACTATCGTTTCTGCTTAGATCCACATCTGTAACTCAACAGCCACAACTATCACAACAACCAGCAACATTCACACCCACGATTACAACCACAACCATCATCAAACAACCATCGTAACCATCACCATTATGTCGACATCCAAGCCCAACATACCACCAAGACCATGACCTAAACTAGACCAACCTCAGCCACCATTATCATCCCCTCGCGGTCCTACTCCACCATTGACCACCATCACCCAACCAATAACAATGCAGCCACAGTCTCAACCCACAACCATCACCACGACCATCAAAACACAACCACAATCGACATGCACCCTGATATACTACCATTAGCAGCCCCAAATCACAACCAATAACAGCAACAAGCAACGACAGACCGAATCACAGCCAACATTCACCAAAACCAACAACAACACAAGCACAATCACAGATTTACCTTACCATTACTGCTGTTTTGCAACCATCATCAAGAACCAACCACATGCACCACATCAAACGACTGCATTTCACCTCGAACAGCATCAACCACCACAAACCACCATCAATCGGGTGTTGTGGTTGTTTTCTTCCATGAACCACCACTGACAGCCAATAACATCCCTCATTGCAGCCTATCACCGACAGCCTAGTACAGATCGAGAGAAAAAGCAGTGGGGTGGCCTAGGCCACCTTCGGCCACCGTCGCCTGTGGTGTGGGAACACCACGACAGTACCATCACCACCGCGATCCATCCATGCCCGACAGCCACCATCGGGACCGCACACCACCATCGCAACCTCGAACCACAGAATTACCATCACAGCCATCGCGACCGCACACCACCATCATCACCACCGCGCAACCACAACCTCCAACACCACCGTCGGCTTACCATCACCTCGAAATTGACCTGCAACTGCCACTTCATCCTTCGATTCCCGTCGCCACGTTGAGTTTCGGGAGAAATTGAAGTCACTATCGCGACCGCAGGGGAGAGGGGAGTCGGGGCTGTCGTCAATTTGCCGGAATCGGCCGCCTCCGGCCAGTGGTTTGGCCGGATCGAAGGGAACAGGGGGGAGAAGGGGGAGGTCGCGCGCCTCTTTCTCTCTTCTCTGAATTTTTGGGTTTTAAACCCTAAAATGGAATATTAAGTTGTTTAAATACTAGGTTAAATGAAATGGGTTCGTAAACAGTTCGGTTCCTAACGCGTTCGAGTCAATTTTTGCGTGACGTAATAAATTTCATTTATCGTTAGACTCGGTTATAGAAAACGTCATAAGTAATCAGAGATTAATAATTTTATCGTATTTAAAACGTACAGAACAGTTAAACGATACCGCGAAATCGACACGTTATCGGTTTTACGCGTTTTCCTCGAACGAGCGCTATTATTATTATTTTGATATCTAAATGCATGCAATTAAGCATTAGAATGATATTTTGAGCGTTATTTCCCCATGTTGGTCACGTTAAAACCTTATCTGACGAATTCTCGGGTTTTACCTGATCGAAACCCTTTTCGCGTCACGGTCGCGTTTCGAAACGCAGTTATTCCGGACAACGTACCATTCATCAAATTCAATATGTTATGATAATAAACAATGATTAGATAAATATTTTCGGAGTTACGAGACTCGATCGTCATAACAGACGTCAGTTAAATGCCGGTGCAAACCGGTTTTCGCGTTTCGCTTACGAATTTCTGTTGATTATGCTTGATTGATGAAAAATCTTTCAACAAGCATTGTTTATGATATTGTTAGCATTAACAAGGATTTAAATTGGACGACAAGCCATTATAAGGAATTCCTGGTGGAATTCAGACGTAGTACGCGGTAAATTGTTGGATTTTACCCGGCATGGGTTCTGAATCTGTTTTTAGTTTGGACCTTTTCCATAGTTGTTTCAAATCACATAAGAATTCATTGTTTCATGGTTTCTCATTTATTAGTTCGTAAATGTGCATTTGGGCCTTAAATGGGCCTTTTTATAAGTTCGGCCCTTATTGGGCTTATTGGGCCCAAAAGGCTAGTTTCGTTTTGCAAGATTTCTTTGGTAAGCCCAAATCAATCCGGACCTTTATTGGGTCCTATAATACGTTAAGTTTTCTAATTGGTTAGATTTTAGGGGTGTTACACCAAATACTCAGGATGATAAGTTAGGGCAGCCAGGATAAACTACTTGCAGACTAGGAACTATGATATTGATAATATCATTTCTCTCCTCTTAGATGAGTTGAATGAACTGGCTGACATAGAACGATCAAAAGAGAGAAAGGAAGAAGAGGATGTAGAGCTTCTTCTGAAAATCAAAGAAGAAAGAAGAAGGAAGAGGCTCTATAAGCACATGCCTACTCTCTCACCAGTTCAAGAAACTCAGGAACAAGAGGATGTGGTACCACAAGAACCTCAGGTAGACAAAGAAAAAGATAGGATGAACATGATCAACTACCTGAGTGCTACAGGCCTCTATCAAGCTGATACACTTCTTCCCGTACCCTTTGACTACATTGAGTTTGAGTACCTCAAACAACTTGAACTTGATGTAGCCAAAGAAAGAAAGATCACCAAAAGGAAGTTTAGGGAAGAAGCTCTAAAATCAAGAGCCATCATCCATAAAAATCTGAAGAAGTCTGCTCATAGACAGACGATGATGAGCTTCTTGAAGCTATATGGATTCTCCGGAAGGAGACTTGGTCCTATGTCTCTATCCACCATGGATGAGCACACTAGGGTGATCAAGCTAAAGATCAAAAGAGGTGAACTTGTTGACTTACACTCCCCACCAAGTCAGGTCCGTCAGGAAGTAGAGGTTAAGGTTGAAACGCCCAAGACAACACAACCTGAACCTCCTGCTGAATCTCAGCAAACTTCCACTTTTGATCCACAGCAGGGATTTGTCCCCTCTCAATCTGAACCTGTGAGAGAGGAAGACCCAACTGAGAAGGACAAAGAAGATAAATCAGGTGCTGCAGGCCAGTCTTTTCAGTTAAAGAGTTCAAAGAGGAGGAAAAGGATGGTTTCCAAACCAAAGTCAAAGAAGAAGAAGAAAAGAAGAAGGAAACATCCACTTCCAAACCTCAGGATGAGTCAGAACATCCTGAGGATTTGCAACAAGAGGATGCCCCACCAACTCCAATTCAAGCAGCTCCTCTGGCATCAGGCAGACCCATCTTATCTTGGACATACACCACAAATCCAGAAAGATGGCATGGCATAAGAGATCAAGGGATTGAACATGTCTACACATGATAGGATATATTTAATCTACCTCTGCATGATCTCTTTGACATGAGAAGATACTATAAGAGTCTGAGTGATCCTGACCATCTCATAAAGAAAGGGATGGTCATCATCATAATAAGGACTGTCATTATCTAGTGTCTTAAGGTGTTTTGGTAGCATCAACCTAGGGGGAGTTTGTAAGGCTATTAGTAAGGCTGATGCAACCCAAACACTTAAAGTCTTTCCTACATGCATGCACATGCACACTGAAGTGGAATGTTTCAGAAGATTTACACTGACTTGGAAATTATTCTCAGTGCAAAATCTTCCGAAGCCAAGACCAATATCTTCCGAAGCCAAAAGATGAAGTCTTCCAAAGCTTCAAGGACAGAGTCTTCCGAAGCCAACCATTGAAGACAAATTTCTTTTGAAGACTTTTATATTACATGCTTTATCTGATGTACATTTTACCTAAAGCTGAACCACTTTCCGCTGCCACTCTGATAAGTCACCAACCTTTTCATGAGTTGGTGAAAAGGTCCATGCTTTTGGTAAACTGTACATTGAGGTCTTGAGTCTGTAACTTTCCACTTTATGTACTTTATCTTTTTTGTAATATATTAGGATGTGAGCTATGGCATGTCATAGTCACTAGTCAAAAGGCAATATGCCTTTTGACTCTACATGGATTTTGTTATCTAGTTTATGTATCCAGCTTTCCTTCAAAGTATGGCCCGCTGTAGGCTTTAGTATAAGTATTTTCTGGTCCTTGTAACTAAGTAAGTTTTGAGTTGAACCTTGTAAACCACTTTGTAAGGAACTAGAAGATCAATATACTTTAACCTTGAAAGCCAACTGCTTGTGTATTGCTCTAGTTTCTGTCTCATTACATCTTGTGTTTCTAAGTTCTCTATAAACTCATTTCTTATCAGTTCCCCATTTGAATTGTTAAGTGTTGAAATACACTCTCCTCTTTGTGTTGTGTTGTACAAGTGCATAACCCCTTCACCCGGTCCTGCAATTGGTATCAGAGCTTCTCAGGCTTTTGACATAAGATCTCACCATCTTAAGATCTCTCACACACACAAAAATACTTAACCCTTCAAATGGCAGCTATCTCTAAAGCTGATATGAAAACTGGAACCATGACAAAGTCCCCACTGATCACTCTTGATGACTTTGATACTTGGTGCCAAAGAATAGAAGGTTTCATCAAGTGTCAAGACTCAAGAATGTGGGAATCTGTTGTCTCTGGACCTTACATACTAAAAACTTCTTCAGCTGCTGCTGGAGGTGGTATGATCCCCAAGGCTATGGCTGACTACTCAGAAGAAGATAAAAAGAGAGTAGAGATTGATTAAAAGGCCATGACAGCCCTTCAGACTGCTCTTCCAAACTATGTATACAGAGGTTTTAAGAAATATAAAACAGCTAAGCAGCTGTGGGATGCATTAATACTAATGTATGAGGGTTCTACTGAAGCCAAGGAAAACAAAAAGGATCTTCTGAAGTAGCAGTTTGAAAATTTCACCTTCAAAGCAGGTGAGACCATGACTCAACAATACTTCAGGTATGTTGAGATTATGGATACCCTAGTGGATGTTGGAGTAACTCTTGAAAACAGAGAGATTGTAAGGAAGTTTATGTCCTCTCTTCCTAGGCAATGGACACATTACTGTGTTCTAATCAAGAGAACTAAGAACCTTAAGACTCTCACTCTGACAAAGTTGTATGGCATTCTCAGGGGATACCAGATGGAGATGAACATGCAAGGTTTATCTGGTAACTCGAGTAATCAAATGGGTTCAGCCCTTCATGTGACTGAAAGGGATAGCATAGAACCCTAGCATCATCTCATATGCTACCCTGACATCTCACAAAATGGTCCTTTCATCACCTTCCTGGAGACACCAAGAGAGAACTATACTCAAGGAAGTCCATTCCAAGAGACAAGTTCTTCTCAAGCCTTTATGTCCTCTGATGAAAATTGTGGCAGCTTCCTATTGACCCTTGAAGATCTGGACTGTATCCATCCAGACAACCTGGAGTATAAGGAGATAGTCTTCCCACACACAGAGCCAAGAGATTCTATTAGAGGACAAGAAGGAAGTTTTCCTGCAATACAGCCAGTGGAAAGTTTGGACTGGACAAAAGCAAAGTTAAGTGTTACAACTGTAACGTGATGGGTCACTTTGCTAGGGAGTGCAAAGCACCAAGAACAAATTGTGGACAAGCACAATCTTGACCAAACTACACTGATAAAGCTTCCCAGAATGAGAAGCCAAAGCAGCAAGCTACACTTGCTGTTGAAGAAGGAGGCTTTCACTGGAGCTTTCAGGTGGAAGATGCATCTCCAAATCGTGCATTAATGGCTGACCATGATGAAGCCAAGGTATTGGAACATCTTTTCACTCCTGAATGTATTGCTAAAGTCAACAGATACAGGTCCTATAACCTAGAGATGAGATCTGATCTTGAGTCCTTGAACATACTAAAATCTGATTTTAGAAAGACTGAAAATGATTATAAGTTAAACATAGAGGACTTATAGAAAACCATTTCAGTTTTAAAACATGAGCATACAAATTACAGGACTCTAATCAAAGATCTCATAACTAAGTTAACTGAATGCCAGGCTGAGCTTGTGTTCAGCAAAGCCAGGGCAGAAAAATGTGTTCTTGAAGAAGAGACCTTTAAGAACATCATATCCTCATCCTTGCATGCAAAAGTTTATTATCAAAATAGACAGGGACTGGGATCTAGTGAGATATCTCCTCCACACATAATCTTGTCTGTAAGATCACCTAGGTGTGGAACTTGTGAAGAAGAGCTTCCTTATATAGACCCATTGAGTGAAGAGGATGAAGAAGTGATAGTGAAGAATTCCTCTGAGAGGAGTGAAGAGAAGGATTCTAAAAAGGGTTACTATCCTTCTGAGGAGAGCAAGAAGCCTGAGATGACCAAGTCTATGAGGAAGAACTTGATTAGAAAGAGCAAAAGAAAGGCCAGGAGGGCTCAAGAGATCAAGGCCACTTTCAACTCTAAGCAGAAACAAGTGTTTCTGCAGGATTTGATATGATCAAGACTGAAAACTTGAACCTCAACTCTTCTACAAAGAGTTCTGGTTCATGTTCAAATCATCTCAGTATCAAGAAGAAGGCTAATTTGTTGTGTACCCACTGCTACAGCCTGAACCATCCAACTCCAAGAACAGTCCTAAGCCCAAAGGGAATGTCTCATCATCTGCAAAGGTTCTGGTCCGGATTGGCTTTTTGATCTTGACTTAGTACAAACTGTTTTAACAAATCTTGTGAGAATGTTTCAGGGTCTACGGACATTCTACCTCTAGGTGATCCTGATCCAAGATTTGATCTAAGAAGGAGACTCCCAAGAGATCTAAGAAGAACTTAGCTTCGGAATGAAAATCTGTCTCCTTCGGAAGCTCCAAAGGAAAGAAGAAGGTAAGTGGAAAATTTCCTTCGGAAGAAAATTTGGTCTCAGAAGAAAGGAATACTTCCGAAGCACTAAAGTCTGTTGCAGTGCTAGCAGAATCTTCCGAAGGTTCAGTCATCAAAACTTCCAAATTCTTAAAAGCTTCCGAAGTGATTAAGGTCAGGTCCAAACTTCCAAAGGTGGTGTGGAAGTCAAGGAAAGACCAAGTGACTGAAAGTTTTCCACCAACAACAGCAACAGATCCCCAGAGCACAACCATAGGATCTATTACTGTTTCATTACCTTCTATCTCCTTGGATGAGCCCAAGACCAATGAGGCTTGGGTTTCCAAATGTAACTAATCATTTTCTGTGTGCAGGAACAACTTAAGACAAACAAAAATGTCTGGATCATTGATAGTGGCTGCTCCAGGCACATGACAGGCAATAGGTCACTACTCCAGAACTTTGAAAGGATTGATGGAGGACCAGTTGCTTTAGTGAAGTCTCTGGATCGGTAAACATCCGAGCACGTTCTTGACGGAAAGGATAAATACCAGCATAAACTAAAAGTCAATCAATAACACTAACAATAATCGAATGATTTTATTGACAAAACATAACGATTTTAAGCTCATTACAACCTAAGAATCAAGACTCTTGGCAAGGGGAGATTGAGCATGATCTCCTCTCTCATCCGGCAGCACCTAGGCCCCCGGCAGACTCTCCCAAAAAACCCTTCCTCTCTATACATTGAAACTGGTATATATAGGCCTCGGCCATATTAGATGCGACTGGGCCCATTCGTGCGATTGGACCATGCGTATGGTTCAATCGTACGACTGGACCATGCGTATGGCAATCGTACGACTGGACCATACGTATGGTTCAATCGTACGACTGGACCATTCTTATGGTTCAGTCTTACGAATGCTCCAATCGCATCTCTCAGTTACACGACTAGACCATTAGCATGGCTCAGTCGTACGACTGAGTCTCATTCGCATATGCTCCTGCGAATGACCCAGTTTCATGTGTTTACAAGGTGTATAACATTAAGCCTATACCATTCATCAAGCGACGGACACACTATATATGACAATATATGCTCCAACAAATTCCCCCTTGGACGTTGCTTGCGAATAGTAGATAACACGTCTTACAATCTTCAGTCAATCTTTGCTTTGGTTTCCAATAGAATCAACCGAAAAACCATATTAGCCAACGTTGTTGATCCGTCAGGTAGCTACAGTATCCCTGAAAATGAATTTAGGCACAATAGCTTTCGTTTACTTTGCAGAACACCATCATAGCAGCAAGATTCCCCATATGACTGATTTTTCCAGATAATGACATGAACAGTTTTCCATTGCTTCAATCTTCACACAATCTAATCTGATTAACATTAACAGTTATAGAACTTCCCCCTCACATTCATCATATCCCAATATATAGACATTGTGCTCTCCTGGCGTCTTTATACGGTGTATTGGGCAAAAGGTTGAAGGTTCCAGTCAACAGCTGACAATATCAAACAAATCAGCGTGCACGAAGATTCATCATCAGAAACCTGCTCACACATCACTTTCTAATTACGTCTTCAATTTCTCTATTCATGGATTCCCCCTAAGAATGAGAATCCTCTCTATGCGGATAAATATAACTTGATTGGCCCATGAATAGTCAGATGCTCCTGACCACCCCAAAAATCAGCACTGACAGCTGACATTTTCTCTTCTCTATTTCGTGTTCTAACAACATTCACCTATTCTGGAAGTCTAACAAATAATGGGGTATCCATCGAACTTGTTTGACATAAGAACCTCAGGGTGAATGTACTTTGCTCATCCTCAACTCTTGCATAGACTCTCCAGGAAAATCTTCACTATTGACCCGAAAATGAACCAAAATGACCCGATAATTTTCCCAAAAAATTTATTTTACCAAACTTTTTCAGAAGGCTTCCTGACTGATAAAAATGGTTTAGGGAAAAATTCGTGCAAGAAGCTGTTCCAGACTCTTTTTTTTGGTCTGGTACACAGCTCATTCGTGCGACTGAAACAGACGAATGAAGACATACGTGCGAATGAGTGATTCGTGCGAATGGATACTCCGAATGGGTCAGTCGTGCGAATGAAATACACAAAGGGTCAGTCGTGCGAATGAAGGTTCATTCGTACGAATGGACATACGAATGGTTCAGTCTTACGAATGGACCATACGAATGGTTCAGTCGTGCGAATGAGAGCCAATCGCATGGCCCAATCGCATGAACGGGTCTGAACACAAAAAACCAGATCTGCAGCCGTCACAAGGCTGAAAAACCTAATTTGATGATTTGGACAAGACACAACACAATAATTGTACCACCGGATTCGTTTTTTTGATCTGAAGAAGATTCCGGGTCTGATTTTAACAAACGAACAACACACGCAACGAGATTTGAGCAAAAAAATATGAACACGAAGTGGGTTTTACATCAAAGAACAAGAATTCGATCCAGAAATCAAGAGCTCGGGTTGCTAGATCAGTTGTTAGACCTTACTAGCAGTAACCTTGCTCTGATACCAATTGTGAAGTCACTGGATCGGTAAACATCCGAGCACGTTCTTGACGGAAGGATAAATAACAACATAAACCAAAAGTCAATCAATAACACGAACAATAATTGAATGATTTTATTGACAGAACATAACGATTTTAAGCTCGTTACAACTTAAGAATCAAGACGCTTGGCAAGGGGAGATCGAGCATGATCTCCTCTCTCATCCGACAGCACCTAGGCCCCGGGCAGACTCTCCCAAAAAACCCTTCCTCTCTACAATTGAAACTGGTATATATAGGCCTCGGCGCATATTAGATGCGACTGGGCCCATTCGTGCGATTGGACCCTGCGTATGGTTCAATCGTCGACTGGACCATGTGTATGGTTCAATCATGCGACTGGACCATTCTTATGGTTCAGTCTTACAATGCCCCAATCGCATCTCTCAGTCGCACAACTGGTCCATTAGCATGGCTCAGTCGTACGACTGAGTCTCATTCGCATATGCTCCTGCGAATGACCCAGTTTCATGTGTTTACAAGGTGTATAACATTAAGCCTATACTATTCGTCAAGCGACGGACACACTATATATGACAATATATGCTCCAATAGCTTTTGGAGGAGATGAAGGAGGTTACATATCTGGAAGGGGCAAGGTCACAAATGGTAAACTAAGCATTGAGAAGGTAAATTTTGTCAAGGAGCTTGGGTACAATCTTCTGAGTGTATCCTAATTTTGTGATCAGAGTCATAACATGCTTTTTACTGAGCATGAGTGCATTGTTCTCAAGCCTGGGGTGATTATTCCTCATGAGCATATTCTGCTCAGAGCCCTCAGAAAAGGGAACATGTATAAGATGGATTTGCAGGAAACATCTCCCTCAAGAGAAGTTTCATGCTTTTTATCTAAAGCCAATAGTGATGAGTCTTTTCTTTGGCATAAAAGAATGTGCCATGTAAACTTTAAGAACATGAATAAGCTAATTAAGAATGATTTGGTAACCGGAATACCAAGGAAAGAGTTTACAAGTGATGACCTTTGTGTTGCATGCCTGAAAGGAAGGAAACACAAGGTATCTCATAAGCCTAAGGAAAGAAACTCCATCACTACACCCCTACACTTGTTACATACGGATCTCTTTGGCCCTACCAGTGTAATGAGTTTCGGAAGGACCTCTTACTGTCTGGTGATCACAGATGACTTTACAAGATTCACATGGGTCTTCTTCCTTAGAACTAAGGATGAGACCCCTGAGACCCTAAAGAATTTCATCTTAAGAATTGAGAATCAATGTGATCACAAGGTCAAAATCATAAGATGTGATCAAGGAACTCAATTTAAGAATCAAATCCTTGATACATTTTGTGATGAAAAGGGTATTACAAGACAATACAGTGCTCCCAGGACTCCTCAGCAAAATGGTGTCGCTGAGAGGAGAAACAGGACACTGATTTAAGCTGCTAGAACCATGTTGTCTGACTATAAACTGCCCATCACCTTCCGGGCAGAGGCAGTCAACACTGCCTGCTATGTGCAGAACAGAGTTTTAGTGGTTAAGACCCATGGTAAGACTCCTTATGAACTTTGGCATAAGAGAAAACCTTTCATTGGTTTTCTCAGGGCATTTGGATGTCCATGCAACATCTTGAATACCAAGATCAAATTGCCAAGTTTGCTGAGAAATCAGATGATGGACACTTCATTGGATACTCTTCCCAAGCTAAAGCTTATAGAGTATACAATCTCAGAACTAGAATAGTTGAGGAGTCAGCCAATATGACTTTTAATGAGCACACTCCCAGTGTGAAAGGTTCTGGTCCGGATTGGCTTTTTGATCTTGACTTAGTACAAACTGTTTTAACAAATCTTGTGAGAATGTTTCAGGGTCTACGGACATTCTACCTCCAGGTGATCCTGATCGAAGATTTGAGCTAAGAAGACCTTCAAGTTATACATCTTCAGCTCCAGTTGTAACTACTTCTGCAAATGAGGTTTCTATCAGCAGAACAATGACAACTACAGCTGATCCATCTGAGATGCCTTCAAGTTCCAGCTTAGAGGCACAACAGACAAATAAAGAAACTTCAAATGCAGAAGAAAATGATGGTGGTGGTGACAGTGATCAAGAATTTCTGGATGCTGGTAACCATCTTATAGATGAACATATCAATGATGTCACACACTCATTGGATCAAGTTTCTCATGATAAGTGTGTTAAAGTGGTGGAGGAAGCATCTATGCTAGATCTAAATTTCTCTAATTTAGATCTGTCTCAGCAACTTACCGTGATCCCTCAGTTAAGGATCCACAAGTCCCATCCTACCACAAACATCATTGGAAATGTTGACACCGAGGTAAGGACAAGAGGAAAACCCATGAAGCAAATGTTTGTCTACACTCGTGTTTCTTATCCCAGATAGAGTCCAAGAAAGTTGATGAGGCTATGAAGGATGGAAGTTGGATTGAAGCTATGCAGGAGGAGCTACTTCAATTCAAGAGATAGAAGGTTTGGAACCTATGTCCTCTTCCACATGGGAAGACTACTATAGGAACCAAATGGGTATTTAGGAATAAGAAAGTTGATAGAGGTATTGTCATCAAGAACAAAGCTAGACTAGTTGTACAAGGATACACACAAGAAGAAGGAATTGATTACACTGATGTCTTTGCTCCTGTGCCAAGACTAGAAGCTGTTAGGATATTCTTGGCCTTTACTGCATCCAAGAACTTCAAGGTCTATCAACTTGATGTCAAGTGTACTTTTCTGTATGGGGTGATTGATGAAGAGGTGTATGTCAAACAACCACCTGGTTTTGTAGATCCTGATCACCCTGATTATGTCTGCAAGCTTGATAAGACTCTCTATGGGCTGCACCAAGCACCAAGAAAGTGGCATGAGACTCTATCTCAGTATCTCTACAAGCATGGATACAGAAGAGGTACTATAGATGGAACTCTCTTCATCAAAGGACAGGGAGATGACTTACTGCTAGTTCAAGTGTATGTAGATGACATCATTTTTGGTTCAACTAATCCAAGGCTCTTCAAGACTTTGAGAAGCAAATGAATGAAAGATTTGAAACGAGTTCCATAGGGGAACTAAATTTCTTTCTGGGCATTCAAGTGAAGCAAGTTAAAGATGGAATCTTCATAAGTCATTCAAAGTATGTCCAGGACATACTCAAAAGATTCAACATGACTGATTGTAAGATTGCTAAGACACCCATAGCAAGAAACCACTCCCTTGGGCCTGATCTTAAGGGGGAGTGTGTGGATGAACACCTTTACAGGGCTATGATTGGGTCTCTTATGTATCTTACAGCTAGCAGGCCTGATATCATGTTTGCCACCTGTATTTGTGCAAGACATCAAGCCAACCCCAGGATGTCTCACCTCATCACTGTCAAGAGAATTCTAAGATACCTCAAGGTGCTCCAACACTAGGCCTCTGGTATCCTAAAAATTGGACTTCAATCTGTATGTATATACAGATAGTGACTATGGTGGTTGCAATATGACTGCAAAGTCGACATTTGGGGGATGTCAGTTCCATGGTGGAAGGGTTGTCTCATGGCAATGCAAGAAACAATCCTGTGTCTCTGCATCAACTGCTGAAGCTGAATACGTTGCTGCTGCAAGTTGCTATGCTCAAGTGCTTTGGATTCAGAATCAGATGCTTGACTATGGTTTTAACTTCAAGGAGACTCCCATTCACATAAACAACAACAGTGCTATCTCTATCACAGAGAATTCTGTGCAGCACTCAAGGACAAAACACATAAACATCAGGTATCATTTAATTAGAGATAACTTTCAAAAGGGATTATTTAAACTAGTTAAAATTAACACAAATGAACAATATGCTGATTTATTCACAAAAGCTTTTGATGAATAGAGACTTAAATATCTTATATCAGCTATTGGGATGATTAACCTTGAGTAGCTTTTTCTTAAAAACTAATTCATTTTATTTCTTAAAATCTGTGTGTCCTAAGTTGTCTAGTTTATCACCTTCATAAGCTCACGTTTTCTAGGGATAAAAACTAGCTGAAGAGTTTTTCATAGATTTTTGATGAATTTTCATCTTTCAGAAGATATGCTTTTATCTTCGGAAGAAAATATTCACTCAAGACAAATAACTGTCTAAGTGAAATTTACCTTCGGAAGAAATTTCTGAAATATCTTCCGAAGCATAATAACTCTCTTAGGCACTTGTATGTTTTTTTAAGGATCATTTCTCTTCCAAAGGATATTAACTCTCGGAAGCTTTGTTTCTATGAACAAAGCATCCCAGTTTAACAAATTATCTTCCGAAGCAAATTTGTCAAAACTCTTTGAGAAATTCTTTCGAAGCTATTTTGGCTTTGGAAGCTTTTTCCTTAAAACTTCCGAAGACATTTTACCTTCGGAAGATTTTCGAATTCCAAGAAAACAACTTTTAAGCAAAAAGCAAATTACTTTTTCAGAGGTGGGACCACCTTCTGGATTTCAAAGTTTATCCTTTTCATTAACTTTGTCTCAAATCCTTTCACATATAAACCCTGTCGGTTCCCCCTCTTTTTATCATCTTCATCTTCTCTCCAAACCAAATTCTGAGATTTCTCTCTGAAACCACCTTCGTTCATCCTTCCTTCACATCTAAGCTTACTCAAAATGGCCAACCTTGACAGACGAAATGTCCCAGATTTTTCTATGCAGTTACACAGGCAACACAGTCAGGTTGCATTGTTAAGCTCTGAGGACGATCCCCATTTCTCAGAGGTCTGCCAATTCTTGGCTCTGTCTAACTACTTTACCTCCTTACCATTGATCCTCCTCTCTATGAGGATCATTTGCTTCAATTCTAGAAGACCTGCCAAGAGGTCATTTTGGATGGGAAGAAGGCACTGTGTGCCACAGTGCAGGGAAGAACAGTCTTCATCACTCCGGCTATTATCAACACTCTTCTTCAGCTGGATGATGAAGAAGGTGAGGTGTTCTTCCCAAAAGAAGTTGTCAACTGTTCTTTTGAGCAGATGGGTTATGAAGGAGATTTCTCTGTAAAGACCTTCAGGAAAGGGAACGTCTCATCTAAGTGGAAGTATTTACTTCATGTGGTTCTCCACAGCTTGTCTAACAAGCATGGAGGATGGGACCAGATGCCTGAAGATCTCTCCTTCATAGTACATGGAATGGTTCAGGGGGTCAAGTTCAGGTATTCTCAATTTGTATATACAAATTTAATAGCAAACTTAGGCTCCTTAGAATATTACATGTTTACTAAATATGTTCAATACATTCTCAACTATGAACTGGGCTCACAGTTGAGAGAAACAGTAATATTCTTAAATTAGGACAGATAAAGCCCGGCATCTTTAAAATCTTAAAGAAGCCAACTGTTGGCTTCTAAGGGGTAGAAATAGCCCTTGTCCCAAAATGTTAGAGCTCATTGCTCAAGGTGACAACTTAGCAACACAAGCTAGTGTTGAACCCACACCTTCTACATCCAAACCCCTGCACAAGCTATTGAGTCTGTGCAGGCCCCCATATACTCACCTACACAGGAGGAAGTGGACACTGGAGCTCCCACTTCCCTTGAGGAGCAAACCACTCCCATCACTTCAAGAATCAGTGCTGAGGTTCCTCATGCTCAGCCTGATGAGCTCACAAGCCCAACAGCCTTAAGCCTTCACTCTGAGTCTCAACACTCAAGTGAACAACCTTCAGGGGATAGCTACCATCCCCACCCTTTAGATTTAAACCAACCAATACCCAACCTTGACTTCTATACTGATGAGGACTTAGATGCCAGTGAGTATCATGAGTCTTCTTACTACACCTCTCCTCAAAGGGAGATGAGTGCTCCTGAGTCATCTAAGTCTAGCCCACATCAGTCACCTATCACTGAGGTGGATACTTTTGAACATGTTCAGGATATCCATATGGAAGAGGCTCTCACTTCAGCAAGTGACTACAACATTCAGACCTCAACCATGGCAACTCAGCCCATTGACACTTCAACTGAAGTTGTCATTGAGCAGAGGAAATCCAGCAGCCAAGAACACCATGCTGGTGATGAGGAAGAGGACCTTCGTCCCATTCTCTCATCCCCCAATGATTATTCTGATGAAGATGAGGGGAACTTGAGACTAAAGGTGCAAAAACTGTCCAAAATATGCACCTATTTAGTCACCAAGGTTAGTCGTCTTGAATCTCAAGTGACTACCTTGCAACACAAGGTCAATGATCAGCAACTTGAGATATTTTATCTCAAGGAACAACTAGCTAGACCTTAAGAGAAACTCAACCAGGAACACAAGAACCTGTGGATGTAATTGACCTAACTCCTAGCTCCCCTGTGCAAGAGGGTGATGCTACTAAAAAGGGGGAGGAAGTCATTACAATCACAGAACCTGGGAGTTCCTCAGGGAGTATGGACATTGAGGACTCACCATCCTCACTTGCAGTTATGCATACTCAGCAACTTTCTCAAGTCCATGTTGATATGGACAGCATAGACTCAGTCATAAGGAGTCTATTTGAGAAAGGCATCCCAAGAGCAGTATCATCTCCACAAACTCTAGCTCACACTTTTGGGTGGAGGTATGATACTGCTAGAAGAACTCTTATTCTTCAAAGAGTTCAACAAAGGAGCACTGCAGAGTTCAGCCTCAGAGGAAGACAAAGGAAATCAGGCAATACCATTGTGAACTGGATGTTGAGGCAGACCCTGAGATTAGCTTCAAAGGGAAAACCTTGACTGAAGGCCTAATGGTAGAACCTGAGAGCCCTGTCTCACCATCAACTGCTGCAGAGGTTCAATCCCTTGATGAGACACCTGCTGGTGAAGGTGCATCTCAACCTCTCTCTGGCTAGAGCTTGGAAGCTACACCAAGCAATGAAGGCCAAAGCTCTATCCACCCTGAGTCACAAAGGTCTGTGAGTGACAAAGGGAAAGGAAGTTAACTCCTGAGGAGACTAAGGAGGAGAGAGAGAGAGGAAAAGGAAGCTAAGGGGAGAAAGTTCCTCTGCTGGGTCTGCAAGGCTCATGGAAAATGCTATCAGGGCTGCCCCAGACCAAATACTCAGGATGATGAGTTAAGGGCAGCCAGGATAAACTACTTGCAGACTAGGAACTACGATATTGATAATATCATTTCTCTCCCCTTAGATGAGTTGAATGAACTGGCTAACATAAAACTATCAAAAAGAGAGAAAGGAAGAAGAGGATGCAGAGCTTCTTCTTAAAATCAAAGAAGAAAGAAGAAGGAAGAGGCTATATAAGCATACGCCTACTCTCTCACCAGTTCAAGAAACTCAGGAACAAGAGGATGTGGTACCACAAGAACCTCAGGAAGACAAAGAAAAAGATAGGATTAACATGATCAAATACCTGAGTGCCACAGGCCTCTATCAAGCTGATACACTTCTTCCCTTACCCTTTGACTACATTGAGTTTAAGTACCTCAAAAAACTTGAACTTGATGTAGCCAAAGAAAGAAAGATCACCAAAAGGAAGTTTAGGGAAGAAGTTGTAAAATCAAGAGCCATCATCCATAAGAATCTGAAGAAGTCTGCTGACAGACAGAAGATGATGAGCTTCTTGAAGCTATATGGATTCTCCGGAATAAGACTTGGTCCTATGTCTCTATCCACCATGGATGAGCACATTAGGGTGATCAAGCAGAAGATCAAAAGAGGTGAACTTGTTGACTTACACTCCCCACCAAGTCAGGTCCCTCAGGAAGTAGAGGTTAAGGTTGAAACACACAAAATAACACAACGTAAACCTCCTACTGAATCTCAGCAAACTTCCACTTCTGATCCACAGCAGAGATCTGTCCCCTCTCAATCTGAACATGTGAGAGAGAAAGACCTAACTGAGAAGGACAAAGAAGATCATTCAAGTGCTGCAGGCCAGTCTTCTTAGTTAAAGAGTTCAAAGAGGAGGAAAAGGATGGTTTCCAAACCAAAGTCAAAGAAGAAGAAGAAGGAAACATCCACCTCCAAACCTCAGGATGAGTCAAACATCCTGAGGATGTGCAACAAGAGGATGCCCCACCAACTCCAATTCAAGCAGCTCCTCTGGCATCAGGCAGACCCATCTTATCTGGGACATACACCACAAATCCAGAAAGATGGCATGTCATAAGAGATCAAGGGATTGAACATGTCTACACATGGTAGGATATGTTCAATTTACCTCTGCATGATCTCTTTGACATGAGAAGATACTATGAGAGTCTGAGTGATCTTGACCATCTCATGAAGAAAGGGATGGTCGTCATCATAATGAGGACTGTCAATATCTAGTGTCTTAAAGTGTTTTAGTAGCATCAGCCTAGGGGGAGTTTGTAAGGCTATTAGTAAGGCTGATGCAACCCAAACACTTAAAGTCTTTCCTGCATGCATGCACATGTACACTGAAGTGGAATGCTTCGGAAGATTCACACTGACTTGGAAATTATTCTAAGTGTGAAATATTCCGAAGGCAAGACCAATATCTTCTGAAGCCAAAAGATGAAGTCTTCCGAAGCTTTAAGGACAAAGTCTTCCGAAGCCAACCATTGAAGACAGATTTCTTTCGAAGACTTTTATATAACATGCTTTATCTGATGTACTTTTTACCTAAAGCCGAACCACTTTCCGCTGCCACTCTGATAAGTCACCAACCTTTTCATGAGTTGGTGAAAAGGTCCATGCTTTGGTAAACTGTATATTGAGGTCTTGAGTTTGTAACTTTCCAGTTTATGTACTTTATCCTTTTTGTAATATATTAGGATGTGAGCTATGGCATGTCATAGTCACTAGTCAAAAGGCAATCTGCCTTTTGACTCTACATGGATTTTGTTGTCTAGTTCATGTATCCAGCTGGCCTTCAAAGTATGGCCGGCTGTAGGCTTTAGTATAAATATTTTCTGGTCCTTGTAACTAAGTAAGTTTTGAGTTGAACCTTGTAAACCACTTTGTAAGGAACTAGAAGATCAATATACTTTAACCTTGAAAACCAACTGCTTGTGTATTGCTCTGTCTCATTACATCTTGTGTTTCTAAGTTCTCTATAAACTCATTTCTTATCAGTTCCCCATTTGAATTGTTAAGTGTTGAAATACACTCTCCTCTTTACGTTGTTGTGTTGTACAAGTGCATAACCCCTTCACCCGGTCCTGCAAAGGAAAGAGGAAAATTGGTGAGATAGAGGATCCCGTATTACCTGAATCTTCTACAAAAGTTCAAAGAATAGAAGAAGTTCATGAGGGAAGAAGTTCATGAAGAACAAGAGCAAAATACATGAGAAAAAATTGGTGCTTTTGATGATATAGAAGAGGAATTCAGTGATGATTGGTATGATGAAGTGCTGGAAGATGAAGATATTGTTGAAGCAAACTTTAAAACAACATTCTCACCTCTAGAACCAATTCAAGAACAAGATGAAATACCTCTAGACTTTGAAGACAGATATAACTATCTAGTACGGATGAAGTATAATCGAGTATTTTTTGATGGACTAACTGTTTCTTAGATAAATGATGAATATGAAAATGCGTAGCAGCTGAGTCAGTAGCTCCAATTGATCCGAATGAGATAGTTGTAGAGCATGGTGAATGGAATAGAGCTCAAGAAAGTATCAATATTGAAGAAGTGCCTAGATCTAAGCTACATCATCCTGATCCTGAAGATATGAACATACCAGCTTTAAGATCATGGTTACAGGCACGTAATTATGCATGGAAAAGACTAAAAAGACAACAATCTGTGTCTTTGAGGAACCTTGTCAGGAGTTTTCAGGAAACTAAAAAGCAGTCAAACAAGATGATTATACTTGACACTGATAATCCTCGATACTTGGATATTACAAAGAGAACGAGGATGCTGAAGCCCCAAGAGATTAAGTCAATGGCATAAAAGACAAGTGCTCATGAAAGTAGAAGAGAGTTGATAAAGATGTTTTATGGTTCAGAGAAACAAGCTTACAAAGCTTCTCCTGAGCAGAAAACTATTATTTGACAGTGCTAGATCTATTGGCGACTTGGTAAGGAATGTTTTGCAGAAAGGACAATCAGTTGCTGAACATCTGAATGCAATGATTTCTCCTGATTTTACTGACCAAGTGAAGATAATAGCATGGAAGTATGATGAAGTTTTTTATGCCTTTTTGATAAAGAGAGTGAATGTTGTATGTGATGTATATCACTTTTACTCTAGTATCATCAAACTTCCCATGCAAGACTTGAAAGAGTTGAATAAACTACCACTTATCAATCCGTCTGGATCTAAAAGAGGTGATTTGTTTGTTGAATTGTTAAGAAGAGGTATATCTAGAGCAAGTACTTTCCTTCAAACAAGATGTGATCAAGAGGACAAGGAGTACTTTGCTACATTGAAAAAGAATAAAAAGATAAAGGGAATACCATCAGAGGAAGAGCATTTCCTATTTGAATTTTGTGATCAGTATTTTGAAAAAGTTACAAACACCAGGATTGAAGGTGATTGACGGGACACAAACGTCTAAACCAATCCTAAGATGGTTTTATAACACTAAGACGTTTGAGCTTAAATTGGTCCCGAATCTCGAGCAATGGGATGAGGATATGATCACCCTTTTTGGTGCGTTTGAGCTTAAATTGTTACATCCGAGTTACATTTCATTTCTCTCTGTTCAAAAGTTTGAAAAAGTCTCTCCAGATATTGTTGAACAAGAAAAAAAAAGTACTTCTTTCTTTCATTATCAATATGATGAATGCTTCAATGGAAAGAATTTCTCTAAGGAAAGCCCTTGCTTATGCTAACATTGTAAAGAAAGATACCAAAGATATAGAGTTTATGAGAATTTCAAGGAAAGGTGTATTGGAGGTATACTCAAAGGAAAGTTCAAAAGCTATTGAGTTATATGCCAATATAGACATAACAGGATTATCAAAGGACACCTTGGAGAGGATGAGCAAGATGGAGATTAAAACTAATGAATCAAGACCAGAACAAGGCATTCTAGCTAGCAAATTCAAGTCTGCCATAGCCAATGCCTTAAACGAGCAAGAATTATACAAGAAAAAGCCAATGTTCAAAATCAAAGAAGAGCCTGAGGATTTCTTTGATGTTTGAAGATTAAAGATTAAAGATTGAAGATCAAGAGAAGAATGAAGATTGAAGATCAAGTGAAGATTAGAGAATGAAGACAAAGAGAAGAACAAGTTGAGAAGACTGAACATTTTGAAGACAGAAGACAAGAGGGGGAGTATTGTTTGGTGCTTCTTGAAAGATTAACATTTTGTCTTTATGTGTCTTTTTATGTTTTTGTCATAGTATAGGGACTACTTTGTAATTAGTTAGTTCCTTTGTTTATTGATAGTATATATAGCTTAGACTTGTGTAGGTTAGATAGACTTGAACGAATCTCCTACTTACACTTTGTAACTGTCTTTGCTATTATCAATAAACTCTATGAATTTTTATTGATATTGTGCTTTGATTTGATCACTGTGTTTGTATTTAATTGAATTGTTCACTAATATCCTCACAGATCTATACATTTGATTATTAGTGCTTCTTGAAAGATTAACACTTTGTCTTTATGTGTCTTTTTATGTTTTTGTCATAGTATAGGGACTAATTTTGTAATTAGTTAGTTCCTTTGTTTA